>OY757912.1:96730094-96775094 GCA_963585895.1 Sepioteuthis lessoniana
GACACCCACCCCCAGCGAGTTTCCTGGATATGACACAAAATAAATTGATGATGAGGCTCCAGTAATGCTGGGCTTTGTGGAATGCGAAGTACCTCTTCATTGCCATGTCTCCTAGGGTTACTCTGACCCAAAGTGGCAGCACTTTATAGGGTTCTATCTATGGGTCAAACAGAGCTGTTTGAATATTTAAACTGACTTATGATAAATTGAATTGTTTGAAATAGAACTATTTGATCATTTAACTGTGTGTATCTACAAAATGTGTTTACAAATCATATATTTAATAGATACGAAAAACAAGATTTGGTATAACTAACAATGGTTGATATACCAGAAAACAAAACCAAACAGCAAGCAGGAATCCGTTATATAGATACATATTTATGTGTGTGTGTGTGTGTGTGTGTGTGTGAAACTGTGGGGAATTTCAATGTGGATATAGTTATGTAGTCTCAACTTCTGTACAAAGGAAAGAAAAAACATTTATGCAAGTCCCAACATTAAAAAAAATCTGTTACGCCTTTTCTGTCCAACAATTTATAAATAGATTTTTTTTTTCAAAGTTGAAACGATCGTAATTCAAATCCTTTGTGTCATATTCTATTTTCGTAGAACTATATATGTGCATATTTTCAAGTTCTTATCGACGCAAAGAAATTTAACCCAAAGATAGCACACAATGTGAAAGCGACAAAATATTCAACTCGTTTCCTTAAGATTAAGAAACCTCTTTTTTCAATCCTTAAAATAATAATACTGATGTGAAAAACTCTAGAGGAGTAAATAATAATAATAATAATAATAATAATAATAATAATACACTGGCTCTCCATAATTGCCGATTTCATGACTTTCATACGTCATCTCTGTAACGAAGAAAAAAAAAGATAAAGGAAAAAAGAAAAAATTTAAAGGAGACATTCGTAATTTCGCCTTGCCACTGCAACTGTTGAGCGTAAGCAAGAGATGAGGACAGTAGCACAACATTCAGGGTACTTTCAAAACAAAAATCGTCGGGAGAAGCTCTCAGCTTTGAAAATATTGATTTCTTGTACTAGCAGATCTTACCAACTAACTAACCAACCGACTATCCAACATACAAATTTCTATTTATATACTAAAAAATTACATTGACCTTTATACTTAATTTTTTAAACAATATATTTTTTTGTGATTGGGACAAAAATATACTTTAACCTTTGATTCATCGTAATTTTTTTGTGGCAGTCTAGGATTTTTCTTAGCGACAGAATTTTTTTTTCTGTAACGATTTTCCTTTCTTCTATCAAGTATAAATCAATCAGTTGTTATAATTTCGTTGACCGCCTCCCCACGCCCTGCAATATCTGCTTATGAAAAGAAGTGTCTTCTGCCTCCATGGTGACAAGCAGGGCGTTAGTTATTGAGGAAAACGGCAGACAAAGAAAGAAGAAAAGTGAGAGAAATGAATGAATTATTTACACAAAGATATATATATATATATATATATATATATATATATATATATATATATATATATATATATATGTGTGTGTGTGTGTGTGTGTGTGTGTGTGAGTGTGTGATGTTCAAATAAATATGAGGGAAATCAGATAAAAAAAAGATATATAGATGGATGGATAGATAGACATAATAATGCGATACAAAAAAAAATCATTTACTTTTCATTTTACTTATTTAGTTATTTATTTTTCAGGAAATACAGAACGTTTTTAAAAATGAATTTCGAAGACTAATTACATCTCACATTTTTGAAACATAACGCCACCAACGAAAAAAGACTGTTTACAACTTTCCCCATTTTTTTCGTTTACTTAAAAAATTGACACACCCTGAAAGATTGAATGTTTTCACATTTAAAAATTGAATGTTTCCGTATTTCAAAACAGAAATATTTAACGTTGACAAAATTAAAATCACTCTCTGAAAACCTTATTCTTCTTCATACATGTACATTTTCATATATATATATATATATACATATACATACATATATATATATTCATACGTAAATATATATATATATATATATACGTGGTGCATTCGATAAGTTTCTAGACGTTTTTGTACTGGCATTTAAAATTGTTGTAGACTCTTGAAAATTCAGTATCTTATTGCTGTACATCTTATGAGATGACTGACCAATTCTTATGATTTCGCCTTCAAGTGAACAGCTACAGCAGCAATTGGAATACACCCGACTAAAGCCTGATTGTCACAGCTGGACAATTTCAAAAATGCAATCTGGACAGGAGGACACTTTAGAAGAACGATATGCAATAAAATTCTGTTTTAAACTTGGAAAAAAATGCCACAGAAACGTATGGAATGCTTCAGAGACCAAGAGACAGAGTTCCCAGTGGAAGCATGCTGGCTATCCCAGACCCAAGAACGCCAGACAGAGCAAATCCCCCCACAAACTTTTGATGATCCCTTTTTGACAACACTGACATGATCTACATGCACTGGGTTCCCACTGGACAGACAGTCAACAAGGAATACTATGCTGAGGTTTTAAGGGAGTTCAGGAAGAGATTCCGTCGGAATAGGCAGCACTCTTCAAATCGAGTCAGTGGCATTTCCACCAGGACAATGCACCAGTCCACAACTCCATCCTTGTCACAGACTATTTGACAAAGATGGGCATCAAGACAGTTCCTCGTCCTCCCTGTAGTCCAGACCTAGCTCCCTGTGACTTTTACTTATTCTCTAAGCTCGAGGAAAACCTTAGAGGCTGTCGTTATGAAACAATTGGGGAGATGAAAGAGGGTGTGACGAAGGTCATTGACACGCTCACATAAGAGGACTTCCATGGGGCCTTCCAGTAGTTGTTGGAACGGTACAACAAGTGAATTGCAGCCGGAGGATATTACTTCGAAGGAGACTAGAGTTTCATGTGTGTACTATCAATAAAAGTGCCCATACGAAAAAAGGCATCTCGTATCTCCAATTTCGCAAGTCATCCAAGTAAGACTGGTGAAAAAGCTAGAACAAACTCACAAGTGACATTCTTCTATGGACTACATCGACACACCAATGTTGACCGACCTGCAAAAACTTATATTCATCAGTTCTATGAGGACACTGAATGCTGTTTAGAGGACATGGCAAAAGCGCTGGCCAATTGGGACGGATGACAAGAGATAGAAAAGGCAATCTGTGTTGTGGCACGCATTGATGATCATATATACATATAAATGGAAAGTCAACATTCAAACGTTTCAGCTTCAGTAAACTTTTACACATTTATACATCATTGGCTATGCCAGGCACAAGACAGTTTTTTTTTTAAAGACATCGACAGAACGAATGGACGGTTATATGATCTTTGTATGTATTTAGTCTTTTCTTCTAAAAATCTACCATTTTTCTTGCAACGAAACGTTTTAACGTTAACTTTCCATTATAATAAATTCATCCCTTTTTGATTACTTTGTTTTGTTTTTTGTTTTTTTTTGTTTTTTCTTCACAATTTTGGATTCATTTCCATTATTTACTTCCATACATATAAATGTAACCAAGAAAAATGGAAGATCATAGCGAGATTTTTATTAGAGCAATATAATTAAAATAAGAAGTGAGACTGAAAAGTAACAGGATTCGTATCACAAACAATTTATTCCAATTCCAAAGAACAAATTACATGTTTTTTTTTTCCTTTTAAAGGTATTAAGGGAGTTCAGGAAGAGATTCCGTTGGACGAGGCCAGCACTCTTCAAATCGAGTCAGTGGCATTTCCACCAGGACAATGCACCAGTCCACAACTCCATCCTTGTCACAGACTATTTGACCAACATGGGCATCAAGACAGTTCCTCGTCCTCCCTATAGTCCAGACCTAGCTCCCTGTGATTTTTGCTTATTCCCTAAGCTCAGAGGCTGCCGTTATGAGACAATTGAGGAGATGAAAGAGGCTGTGACGAAGGTCATTGACACGCAAACACAAGAAGACTTCCATGTGGCCTTCCAGAAGTTGTTGGAATGGTACAACAAGTGCATTGCAGCAGCAGGAGATTGCTTCGAAGGGAATTAGAGTTTCATGTATTTACTATCAATAAAAGTGCCCATACGAAAAAAGTCCTGAAACTTATTTGATTATCCTCGTATATATATATATATATATATATATATATATATGCGCATATATATGTATATATATATATATATATATATACATACACACACATGCGTGTACTTATATATGAATGTATAGATATGTATCTGTGTGCATACATATATGCTTTCGTACATGCATGTATTCATACGTACACATATACGTATCTGTGAGAATATACACGCACGCACGTATACACATACATGCATACATATGTGCCTACATATATATATATATATATACATACATACATACGTACATTTGTGTCAGCAAATATGTGTGTGTGTGTGTGTGTGTGTGTGTGCACGTTTGCATATATACATGGATACATACGTGCAGATATACATATATATATACATGCGTAAGTGTGTGCGTCAGTACATACATGGATGACGAATATCAACTATTTATCCTAGCACGACCACCTCTCAGATATAAATGGAAACACATTCACCTATATTTCATGATCATATATACCATCTAGGTTAACTTCTCAGAGCAACTAGAGACTTGCACACCATTCCACATGTTCCACACTGAAACCCCTTAAATGGTATTTTTTTATGCGGGTGGTATGATTTAAAACGACGTTTCATTTCACTTGTTAAATTTTATGGCATATCAACCATTGTAGATTATTTAATGCCAAATCCTCTTGATACATATATATTAAATATATAAGAATTGTTTTGGTTGGATTTTATGGCATACCAACCATTGTATGTTATTTAATGCTAAATCCTGTTTTTAGATATATATTAAATATATGATTTATAAACTAATTTTGTAGATACACGGTTAAACCATCAAACACTTCTATTTCTAAAATTTAATTTAGAATAAGTCATCAAAGTTAAATGGTTCCAAGTAGTGTTATGTATAATTAACAATTCAATTAAACATCAGTCATTTGTTTACACACAGTTAAAGGATCAAACAGTTCTATTTTAAAGAATTCAATTCATTATAAGTCAATGATTTATACTCAGTTTAAATGTTAAACAGTTCTATTTGATCCATAGATAGAACCCTATCAATTGCTACCCCTCTGGGTCAGAGTGGGCTTGGGAGCGATGTCAGTGAATGGTTATTCTGCATTACCCAAAGCTCCATTATTACTGGAACCTCGTCATCAGAATGTTTAATGTCATATCTAGGACACTCACCTTACCCCTCTGCTGAGATGCAGTCGGTGGGCTCATTTGCGCTAGTATTTAATGTTTTCATTCATACATACATACACTGTTTTTGTACCCTCTATCTATAATTGCGAAAGGTTTGTCTATTCTCTGCAGACAGCTAAATGGTTTAATATAAAACTACCAAATCTGGTAGGCATAGTTATTGGACACGGAAGATTTTAACGTATCGTAATTATTTGTGTAGGGAACAAAACGTAATTGTCTCCCTTTCTTGTGATTCATGGGTTGAGCTTCCGACAATCCCGTGACCGTTGGCCATGTGGTATTTTGAAAAGCGATTTCTCTCCTTTTCTGACCAAGAAGGTCCTACTGATAGTACGTCTACTTCAGTCTCTGCTATGTGAGAAGCACCTGTGTATAAATCACCTTACGAGAACTTGCACTACACCAGAACTACGAAAGTGTAACTTCTGCTATTCATCACTTTGTTCTTGTAGCAACTATTGCGCTTTTATTTAGTATAGTTTGGGACAATTATTATTGTGTACCATATATGTAAATATTATTTGTTTTCAGTTTAACTTTTCGTGTTATGTAGTTTTTCCCTGCCGAGTGTTAGACTATCAACAAGGTCGTCTAATGCATTATGAGAAAGTGTGATTGGTAGTTCAGGCCATTATCATACACCATATAAAATTCTTATATTTGTATGAACAAATTATTTCATGTTCAACGCATACTCATCTATTACACGCATCCCTTAAGTTGGACTACGAAATTCTGGAAAAGAAAATCTTTTTAGGATTTGTAACATCTAAATGTTACGTAAATTTAGGATTAGTTCAATTTTTTTATCGATTCGAACAGATAAAGAATTTATATAGTTTACATTAGGTATTAAAACACAAAATTTACAGAACATTTAGAGAAAACATTCGAACATGATCACACAAAAATCCATTTGCTGGCGAGGAAAATAAACTCATATGAAGAGAAACATATTTATAAACAAACACATATTTCAAAGAATATTTTTCTGTAATGGCGTAAAGTATATTAGTTTGAACTGGATATATAACTTACTTTCGGAATATGGTGAGGCAAGTGGCTAGAAAAAGTTAATTGTATAGTTCTTGTGTTTAATACGCATGCCTAACCTTTAAGTAGAAAAAAAACTGGAAAATACTGTGTTTTATACTCAATTAATTATGGTAAAGCGTTTTTGTTTTGTTTTGTTTGTTTGTTTGTTTGTTTGTTTGTTTTTGTTTTTTAAGGGGGGGGTTATGCGGGGTGTCATGGGAAAAGGAAGGAAGGTACTCTCGAAAAGATTTATTTCTAACAATAAACAGTAATAATCGGGAAGCCATTTCGCAGCGAAACCTGACTAGTTGCATTTAATTTAGCTTCCCCCAACTTCAAAAGAAATTAACAATTAAAATAATTACTCACATATAATTAAAACATTATTAATTAGATTTATCGGTAGTTCTTCAAGCTAGATATGTAAAATAATTCCTTAACATTATTTCTTAGTTAGGATTAACAATTCAGAGAAGAAACAAAAATATTTAAGTCTTTAAAATCTTTTAAGTCTTATTCACTTAAATCTGAAATATTTCTCAACAAAACTCCATTTTCTTCAGAGAATAATTTATAAAAATAATCTGAGATAGATAGATAGATAGATAGATAGCACAAAAACTCATTTGGCCAGAATATTGATTTTCATTTACCTTAAATAATCTCTCCAGGGAAGATCAAACTCGCTACTGTAGGTCTGCATGATAATTTTGGGAAGCACTTCTCCGCGAGGGCCGACATGGCTTAGAATACACTAACTGTATCCACTGCAGACGGATAAGACCCCTCTCCGCCAAACGGGTATCCTGGGTAGGACACTAAACTCCATCTAATGGTGAGGATCCAGCTCTAGAGTTCTGGAAAGTATGAAGTACTCCTTCATTGTCATTACTCCCATGTCCACTCTGAACCGGCTCGGTAGTACCATCTATGAGTCAGATAGATCTGTTTGAAAATAATCAGAATTGGATAAGAATACTTGAATCCATACAACGATAAGCAAATTATTTGTATTAGATTGGAATACTTGATATAATATAACTGTGTGCAAAAAAAAATCTTGAGAAACAACTAAACAAGAAAATCTAAATATAAACCGACAATAAATGCGTTTCCTTTACCTCTTGGCATAAAATAACCTGAGACGGGTTGAAATTCCGTTGTGTGGCTAAAGTGTGTGGCTAAAATGAGGCTCAAACTCACTATAAACACGAATTTGTCTGCGAGAGCCACTGCTTCTAACCGAGACGTCCTAACCCATGGCATAACACTAAGAGAGGGCTAGTTCAAACAGGTCAGCAGGTCACAGATAGATGTTGTAAGAATTTGTGTGGTCTAATAGATTAGATATTTATAGCCTTTTCATTTAGTCTGACAGCACTGAGCTATGAGAGAACCTTTAACTGATGAGTATCCCCACGGGTTAAGATAAATGAAGCGGAGATTATTGTTAGAGAAAAAAAAACCACCCCTGCCGATAACCAAAACAGCAAATAATGTCCTTGCGAAGTTTTCTCATATTACCTCACATCAAACTGAACTTAGTGTCTCATTCTGACCTCAATGGGAGGTCGATAAATACCTACTCTGATTTCCGTACCGAGTTGGATTTTTTCTTTACATTGCGTTATTGTGACCAATACACTCAAAATACGAGGTGATTTTAAGAAGTAACGGGACTAATATCACTTTGAAAATTATTTCAATTCCAAACAATAAACAACATGGTTTCTGTTTTAAAGTATTCCTCTCAAAGTCTAATGCACTTTCTTCTCTTTCATACTGTTATTCACTGTTGGAAGGATTATTCCGGGATGCCCCTTAGCTTCGTCGTTACGGCTCTCTTGATGGGCTCCTCGGATTCTATTAATGATCTTATTGAGAAAAGAAAAAGTCACAAGATCAGATGAATAGAGGGATTTATTACTGTACGGCGATGTTCCTCTCAGCCAGGAAATGCCGGATAATCAGCACACGCAGTCCCGTTACTTTTCAGACATGTTCAAATCGTTGATAATCTTCAATACAGCATCTCTTTTCATATCCAGCTGAATTGCAATTATTCAAACAGTCAACCGACAATTGCCACACACCACCTGCCTTACCCGCTCAATGTTAACCTCAGTCCTGAATCATCTTGACCTCTTCACACCCTTCTTTGGACCTCTTGTGCTATTCAAATCCACGGGTGCGTTAGCCATAACTGGGTACAAGTGTTAAGTATTCCAGTATTGTTACTCGCCAGCAGTGAGGATTGAACCTGCAACCTCCAGATGATTGTCTCCTTAGAAGTTTAGGGAACCAACGCCTATAACCGTTACGCCATGTGTCCTGCTAGGCAATTCCTGCTGGACAATTCCGTTATGGCTAACGGAATCAGAACAGGCGACCCCCGTGGTTTCAATAAAGGACGTAGTTCGAAGTTCCGTGAAGGTTCCCGAGTTCGACAAACACCTGAAGAAGGCCGGAGGATATATCGGTCGAAACATTGTGGAAATAACAATAAAGATGAAGACAATAGTCCGAAAACCCTTAATGATAAAAATAAACAAAAGTATGTGAAAAAATGCAGTTGGTACAAAAAGCTAAAATTACAATCATAAACTTCCAAGATATCATATTAGATGATAATACTATCCACTTATCCATCTACTGAATTAAGAAATCAAATAATTTCAAGTAAAAATTGCAAAGGAACAATAATTTTACGGAGTCTGCAACGCGTTGAGCATAATTTTTTAATCACCCAAATTCTCAGTATAAAAGAGATGACAATGAGATGCTTATTAGAATCCTTCTGTTATACGAAAATTGAAACAAGATCGTCATGTGTTGTATTGCAGAAAAAGACAACGCTGATGAATAAAAATAAAATCTACTTCTTTTGATGTTATCCGATAGAGGTTGGCTGCCGGGGTTTCGCAGGAAGATCTTTATGCAGAATTCTGAGTCGACTAGGTATGATAGGAGAAAAAAAAAAGAGAAAGGTCATCAGAGCGATTTCAGAATCGGCTGAAAAAGCGTCGAGTTGGTTATGGATTAAAAGATCAGATCCAAGAAGCACATCAGAGACTAACGAGCGTTGAGTTATTTGATGGTAAAATAGAAAGGGTTTTGAAGAGAAAGGAAATGAGGTGGGGTAAATGAAGAGAGAGAAAACAAAGAAGACTTAGTTTTCCCAGTGTACATATATATGTATATAATTGAATGTAATTATTTGTACAAAAATTCCTATAAAAAAAAAAACAAAGAAAAGAACGGTAAAAGGAAGCGAAAAAATTTCCTATTGCTTGCAGTATCAAGATTTGTTTTCCTCTAAGAAGATTATATCTGCTCGTAGAATTATTGCTGTCAGCGTCTTACTACGACTGTCTGGTAGAGAATGTTTTATGTTTGAGTTTTGAAGTTTTTCACTTGTTGTCATTAATATTTTTTGTAAAGACTTATTTTGCGCGATTGTATATATATATATATATATACTTTACCAACCGAATACGTGCGATTAGGAATTTGCTTACCTGTTATCTTGAGGCGAACCTTGCTCAATGCGTGTGAGTATACTCCTACAATATCCAGAAGACGATCAAGTGATTGTTTACCTTTTTAACTTGTAGTGACTTGGATGGAAGTGACGTATGTCGTTTCTCATTGGCCACCTTCAGTTTAAAGCTCAATAGCAGTAGCATTTTGACTCTTTCAGGTGTGTGCTGTGCGGTATTGCGTACTCAGCGAACTTTTTACTGAAGGGTCGCCTGCCGGAATAATAGTTTCGTTAGGGTCGTTTGAGAGAGCAAGTATAATGTTGGAAAACCCGAAACTTGTAAGGACCCCATGAACATCACTGATGAGGCGGTCCTATGCACTCTTTGAATGTGTGATTACAGTATATGGATGATTTTAAGATATTTTCCATAAAAGAAAAAGAATTAGAAATCTTTAAACAAACTATTAAAATCTGTAGACCAAGATATAGGAAAAGAATTCGGGTTTGAAAAATACGCCATGATAAAAATGAAAAAAAGAGAAAAGATAAATAACGGAAGGAATAGAACTGCTCAATCAAAAAAGAATCAAGATACTGTGATGAAAAAATACCCAAGATTATTAGAAGTGGACACTATGAAGGAAGCAAAAATGAAAGTAAAAGTAAGAATATAGTGCCTTAGAAGAACAAAAAAAAATTTCTTGAAACCAAACTATACAGCAAAAATCTAATCAAAGTGTCACGTGGTCTACCACTGAGAGGAGAGAAATAGGAAATTACAACTACCCCTCCGTGTTTGAATTAACAGGCCGCCAAATACTGACCGTTAAAAGACAAATAAGGAATGTAGGTCAACTTCGGCCGGCCTGTCGGAGAAAGTAAAGAATGTGGGTCAGGCTATCTGTACTCCGTAACCTCACTCGGGTGAAAGAGATAGTAGTCCGAACGGATCGCCTACAGAATGAAAGCCAACAGATGTTTGCACTCTGTGACCGAAGGAAAGAAGATAGAGGCTAAATGATTGGCCAGAACCCTAAAGCGGAAGTGGCACCTTCTTCCGTCGGCAGAAATAGGGATGAAGAAAATCAGTTTTGAAGAGAGATGTCGTCGTGAACAGTTGGGGCGAATCCCGTGCCAAATTCCGGGCAAAGAAAGCGGAAAAAATCTTGGACAAGAAGTACCTATGCCTTCAAGCCAGAGCTATATATATATATATATATATATATATATATATATATATATATAAAATTCCGCCAGCCCGTAAAAGAGAAAATACTCTCAGAAGGAACCCGTCAAAAAGCTAAGTACTGCAATTACATATTCTCTCTCTCTCTCTCTCAATTTAAAGAAGGACGAAAGAAAAGAAAAAAGGGGGAGAAAGACATTTATAGTTAAGTATTATCCGCCGATAATATAGCCGACACGTTGAATATGTGTGTCCGCGTGTGTTGCTTGCTGTCAAGTTGTTTGTTTCGTGTTTGTTTTCAGCTTCTTTCGCCTTATGTTATTCTCGCCTAAATTGTCCTATTCTTTCCTTTAAAAATATTATACGGGAAACCAAAGTTGTCGACTACTATAGTTAATATTATTATATCAACACCTAGAGGCTCATATCTTCCATTATTCTAGGGGTAGGAAGAGCTAGTGGCCTGGTGGGTGTGTGTGTTAACGTGAAGTTTGGAAACCCCTTGCCAGCGGCAGTCAGTCTAGCCCCAAATTAACCTCAACATAATACGCCAGTTTCCCTACGCCCAAAAGGGGAATCTTAACTGGAACTTATTCTACGAGGGATCAAGTGCCAGGCCGCCCCGTCTTTACACGTGCGAAAAAATAAATTCCCGTCTTGGGATTTTAATAATTTTGCCGTCACAAAAGGAATGAAAACCTATTCAGTCTCTTTTGTAAGACACTCTGTACACTTCTTTAAATGAACACGTGGGGAATTTAGATAACGATCCACAAAGCCTTATAACCTGAGGGACAACATACGCTGACACGCAAAGAAGGAAGAAACCAGCATTGAGGATTGTGTATATTCAACGATTCAGGGACTCAAAGAATATACTTAAAAAAGAGCAAAGAAATACTGATTACAGCAGCCAACAACAACAACAATATCAACAGAATTAACTAAAGAATTAACAGGAAAATAACAAATAAATCCAGAAAGCAACAACGGGAAGAAAAACAACTGTATGAATATTTCAAGCGACAAACTAAAGAAATTACACATGAGATGACCTGGATATGAAGAGAAAAAGTGAATCTCAATGTCATAAGAAGTAATTAGTTGATTGGTTGGTTCGTTAGTTGGTTGTGTTTTACGGCATATTTACCCTTGTAGGTTATTTAATGCCAAATCCTGTTTATATATATATATATATATATATATTACATATGGCTGGTGGGTTTGTTGGGTTTTATAGCGTATCAACTCTTGTAGGCTGAAGGCTAAATCCTCTTTATGCACATATATTAAATATATGATTTGTAAACGAAGAGTTTGTAGGTCACAATATTAATACAAGCCAGACCTCATTTGTTTGCTCACAGTTAAATGGTTTCAAGTATTGCAAACAGTAATAGTATTGCTACCTAACACTAATAGTTCTATTTTCTGCAGTTAAAAGGTTATCAGTATAATAAACGATTAAACAGTTCTATTTCCCCCATATGTAAGACCCTAACAGGTACAGTTAACTGGAAGGAATGGTAGTGATGGGGTACTCTACATTCCCTCAAGCTCCAGGACTGGAACCTCACCATCAGATTGTCTAAAATCGTATCCTGGACACTCGTTGGCGGTGGGAGTCTTATTTCCCTACAGAAATGTCCAGCTGACTGGGCTGAATAAGTAATTATATCCAAGCATTTCATAACACAATAAGCGAATGCAGAAAACTGCCACAAAAGTAATATCGATACTTTGATCCTAGACAGGATGCACATTTGCTCTGATCTTAAACAGAAGTGTTGATCCGTATGTAAATAGTTCCATCGTTTTTGACGGGTACTGTGCCAGTTTAAAATACCCACGGCAAAAAAAAAAAAAAAAAAAAAAAAAGATATTAGAAATATCTTTACAATCACTTCATGCCGTTTCGTGCGGAAATTGTCAAATTTTGAAAAGATGTATTTTTGATCGATCTCGATTGTTACTGGATGGAACGAGCCTGTGTCCAACGGCATCGATATTTGACAATTTCACTTTTTTTACTCCCAATTATGTGATCGTACAATTTACGAATGAAGAAGCCACTCGTTTAGATTAGACTTGTATCATCAAAAAGTTGCCCAGGTCCGCCTTGAAATTGAAAACAGAGAGAGGGGAAAATGCAGATATATCTTGTGGGTTGTTATGGTAGATGATACATGGGTGAGTGTTTATTACATGGTGACTGGGGGGAGGGAATAACGAAGGTGCAGGAGAAGAAGCAAACATACCACAATATAGTAATTTTAGAAGCTTTTTGTTTAGATGTGGTACAAGACTGAATGAACGGGGCAACCATTGAGACTCGAACTCACTCGGAAAAGTTTAATAGTCTAGCTTGCTAACCATTACAGTACTTAAGGTGTCCAATGTACAGCAATATATGTATACAGATAGACATGGGGCAGTCAGTAATATTACATAATACAAAACACATAATAGAAATTTGTACACACACACACACACACACATATATATATACATATATACAAGTGAGATTTAGCCCCAAAAGGGATTTTAATCAGTAAAATCTTTACAGTGTTCTATGTACAATGAAGCATAGCAATATCATAATCATGTTTTTATTGTTAGTCTAATTCATAATTGAAAATGTTGCATATATATATATATATATATATACACGAGGGTGAGGTGAAATTTAAGAGGGTGAAAGTTTATATGTTGACGTCAAATCTGCTAATGATGATATTTTTTACAATTATGATTCAAGCACTGCAATACCGACTGAAGGAGTGTCAGAACCATGAGAGAAACTATGTTGAAAAACAAACCTCATTTGATCACATTCCATGAGAATATATTGGTCAGGCTATGAACTATTCAGATGACCCTCGTATAACAAGAATCGTAATTATTGCTTGTGTATATGTATAAGTAAATATTGACAGCTACACACACAGACAGACACATACACGTATATATATATATATATATATATATATATATATATATATATATATATATATATATATATATATATCTGAAAAGGTATCGGCCTTACCAAAAAATGTTAAGGAAATTTTTAAAAGCATGTGTTAAACTGCGGGATGAATATGGCGATGAATATAGAATGTTCATAAGATTCGACGTTATTCTTTTCTTACTTGGGCCGATAACTTTTCAGCGCTTTTTAATATATATATATATATATATAGTATAAAATTGTATGAAAGAAAACTCGAGTACACTTTTGATGTCAATGCTCTTGTTTTATTTGCAAGTCTGTCAGAATAATTTACATCAAATTTAGTCCTGTCTTTTATCCGCGCATTGTTATTTCTTTTGATCTCTTTGAGACAAAATAAGCATTTGCAAGCAAATACAAAGTACAAATAGATAAAAATAAACATTGATGAAGTGTGACGTGGATTACTTGGCACCACAAAAGTGCTTTCTTTAACAGTGAATAATATTTAAACACACAGATGTATTTATTATGATATGAAGTCTGTCCGAATCGTAGCCAGTTATACTGAATATATCCAGAACCGGTTGCGTAGCTTTGATGTCACCTTGCTGTACAAACACGAATCGAAACTCTCCATGAGGTTTACTGAACTAACTGTGAGACCAAACGGGTAAATCTTTTACGTTTAAGACAGGATTTCTTTTTTTTTTCTTTTTTTTTCTTTTTTTTTTTTTTTTTTTTTGACAAAACATCATAACACTGAGTTCTATCCGTTTCTAGATTAATAAATCTGAGATTTATGGGCTTTCTCAAAATCGTCGTTGAAAGGAATTTTTTTGGTCATGGATGAGGAAAGGATTTTTTTTTTTTTTTTTTTTTGGTCATGGAAGAGATTAAGGAGAAAGCGACGATAGCAATTTGAAACTTATGCGCTTTCTCAGGGTCAAAATCGTCGTTGAAAGGAAAGACCTTTTTAGTCATGGATGAGATTAAAGAGAAAGCGACGACATAGCTAATGACAATCCCCAAAGACGACTGCTTTGAAAAGTGAAAGAGACGCACTGATAACTGAGTGAGATTCCATTGTCCAAGGTATGTTTTTTGAAGGAGTTGCTCTTTTGTATAGTAAGTAATGGAATTTTTCCGGAAAAACCTTATAGGTGAAGAGCATTTCCAGTCAACTAGAGATGACTAAAATAGAACATCATGATTAACTGAGATAACTGTTATTATCGTAAAAAAGTGGATTCAACGAGCCGATTTCAAATCACCTGGAAAGGCATGACTCCATCTCTTCAACTCTGTGGGTAAATAGTAGGGCAAAATGGACTCTTTAGCCTTAGTACGGCAACTGGTATAGGAGAAGGAAAACTCTAAATTCACACCAGCTTGTACTTAATTTTGACCTTGAGTCCCAATATGCTTGTAACAGAAAGGTTGGGCAAATACCGATAAATCTCGTCCTCCTTAATGGTACTTCCCATGGTAACAGTTTTAACCAAAACATCACAATAGAAGATAAATTTCTACTCAAATGTACATGTTGTCTTGTAGGTTTTCCCGCTTTCAACCAATCAACTTTATCAAAGTTAAAGTATCGGAACAGTATTTGATTGGAGAAATTATATGTTAATCTTTGACATTACAACACAGATGAAGTCATATGTGGTCTTAATGAAGACCGCATGTGTCGGATTTAAAATATTAAAATCGTTGTGTATTGAAGTGAAAAATGGATTTTGATAAAAAAAAAAATTGATTAAAATTTCTAAAAAGTTTTTTCGATCATTTCAAATTAGGCATTCATAATTCCTATTGTTTGACAAGATATATAAATATCTTGTCAAACAATAAGAATTATGAATGCTCAATTTGATACTTATTAGCTGTGACTTAGTCTGGAACAAGGCCAATGTTATTTATTAAAATATGCAGTCAAGAAAAACATTATCACATGTATTCAAGAAAATTACAGAGCCTCTCATTTAGGATGAACATTTTATTCATTTTCCTGCAAGATAAGCTTTCTATCATCAGGTAGCTGCTCTATATCTCAATCTTTGTCTCTCTCTCTCTCTCTCTCTCTTTGTCTCTCTCTCTCTCTATATATATATATATATTGGTAGTACGTCCGATTCTCACTGGGTGTTCCAGACAGACAGACTGACAGAAAGATTAGCTTAGTCTGCCAGAGTAGGGTGACTGTGAGACGCCAATCTTCGAAGCCGGGAATCTACCAACCTCTAAGATCACCATTCGTAATCCTGACTTTTAGCTACGTTCGAACACCTAATATAGTTGTTGTTGGTAAATAAGTAACTGCCTTATTCACTACGATGACTTTCCTCAGTCCTTATATACATAAAGACGGTTCACCGTACATAAAGACGGTTCAATGTACACAAAGAAAATAAGAAAATTGAATGTATTTACTCGATGACAATATTTGAATTGTCCAGATTTTTTTTTGCCATATTTGTGAAAGATTTGCAATTCTGAGCAAAAGAATGAACATTAGTGATTTCGTGAAAATACTATAGTTGGCTTACTTTCAAATTAAGGTTGGTTTGGTCTGGTTTGGTTTCTTTGTTTAATTGCATATCAACCTTGATGGGTTACTTGATATAAAAGCAATCCTTGTTGAAGAAAATTAGCGGTACGATTTCACGCATAGCTGGCGGAGGGGTCATACTTTTCCCAAGAATATTAGTCCAAAAGTTAACGTAATAACGCGACGAGAGTTCGAACTCGCTTATTAAGATGTCACCGTCGAGCATGGGAGCCACTATGACACAATACCACAGGGACGCTCCCCCTCTCCGCCCCCGAGCCAATTAGGGTCATGCTCTAAAGTGAAAAACTCGACGTGACCGGACCGTGTGCAAGGACAGAACCTCTTTAGGAATAACAACACAAAAAATGTAAATATGAACGCTACTCCCTGATCTCTTAGCATAAAATAACTCGAGACGGGTTGAAATGCCGTTCAAATTAATTTATCAATCTTACGTGTTCTAAGCTTTGTCAACGAGGAAAGTGAAGGCTTTGATGGTGGTCAAATTGTATGTATGCATATAAAATATGATATTATCTGCTGTATAAGATAATGTGTATATAATATTATCTTATGCATAAGATACTAAGTATATAATATTATCTAGTGTATAAGATACCATGTATTTGATATTTATATTATACCAGGGAATGTATATCGTATAAAATCAGCTAAAAATAACTATCAAACCTTAGTCACCAGAAAAATGTGCTGGCTTGTGTAGTCGATTAAAATATAACTGGATATTAAACTCTTTAAAGTCCTTCTGGGACTTGTAATCTGAAACCACTGGATAACTCATATATCTGACTTTCTGCTAAACTAAGCAAAAAACTTAGTAAATGACGACAAGGTTTCCCAAGCAATACTGTACTTAGCAATTATAAAAACAAAGTGATGGCTGAATACTTATAAAAAACTGTGAAACATCAAAAAGAATATGTTCAAGCTATCCCCCGATGAAAAAATGGTTTTAATAAAGGATAGAATATTGTCTCATTGACAGGTTAACGTTTATATAGAAATCTTATCTTTTTGATTTTAATGTTTTAACGAAACGATTGGAGAAAAAGCTAGATGGGAACTAGTCTTTCTTTTTAATAGGATAGATTCAGGTGAAAACATCTATGACTTGCACAAAAGATTTTTATCTGTTTTACATACAATTGAGCGTGTGTGTAAACTGTGTGAGGCCAAGTACAGGCTTATCTAAAAACTAAGAAACTATGGATTGAAAGGGTCGAAATGATTGGATGGGAACTACACGTGCTGCTTTGAACACCTTTACAAAACAGCAGTTGTACGGCAACTTATCTCTAAATATCACAAACCATCCACATAAGACAAGCAATACATCAAAGGCGCTACGGGTTAATAAGGAGAAACTCGTAAGCGACGTTCTACGGTGTGGCTGATCAATAAAAAAACTATATTCATCAGCTCTGTGCGGATACTGGGTGCCATCTAGAGAACTAACCAAGAGCGATGACCGAGAGAAGTGGATGTCGAGATAGAGTTGAAAGAATCCATGCTGTCGGTACGCCTTGATGATGATTATGATGAAAAAAACATAAACTTCATTTGTACTGTAATATTGAAAAACTCAAGATGTATTGGTTGTTTTGTTGTGTTTTACGACGCATCAACTCTTGTTATTGAATGCGGAATTCTGTTTATATATATATATATATATATAATTTTTAAACAAATAGTTTGTGAGAAATAATATTTTCACGAGCCAGGGGTCATTTGTTTGCACATGGTTTTATGGTTTCAAGTATTGCTATCTAACATTAATAGTTTTATTTCCACACAGTTAAATTGTTTCAAGTATTGACATGTAATAATAACAATTCAATTTAACAGTCATTTGTTTGCATACAATTAAATGGTTTCAAGTATTGATGTGTAATAATAACAATTCAATTTAACAGTCATTTGTTTGCATACAGTTAAAGGGTTTCAAGTATTGATATGTAATAATTACAATTCAATTTAACAGTCATTTGTTTGCACACAGTTAAATGGTTTCAAGTATAGTAAATAGTTAAACAGTTCTATTTAACCCATACATGGGTCAAGATAATTAAAATCTCTTAAACTTTTTCGCAACTCTTAATTAGAAAAATATTTATGACTTTATTGCATTTTATTTCACTTCAGGTTTATTACATTTTTCTTGAAAAGTTATGCTTATAATGGTGTGGGTGTGCATAGATAAGACCAGAAATAATTCCAGTTTCAGCTACTAATGTCAATATGACGTCGCACTCATCGACCTTCTCTCTTTGTGCGATGGAAAAGGTACTGCCGTAGGGTTGGAATCCGCGTCCTATCAGAAAAAAAAAACACGACTGAAATAGAAAAACAGATACTACATTTCGGTCCCAGCCTTAATTTTGAAGTATCATGCTTTATTATAGATGTATCGAAAGGAAGTAGTTATAGATGTATCAAACGGAAGTAATAATAAATGTGTCTAAAGGAAGTAAATATGTGACCGGAGGTGGGCTCTATCTGGTCGGTATGGTTCGTTAGAGCCCTTATGACTGGACAGTGAAAATTTCAAGTTAGTATTCACAGCTCACAATGAGGAGGAATTAGTTTTCAGCAATATTTCCCACGTTAGCGTCTGCTTTGGTTTGTAGGATGAATCAAGTGAAGATTGTCTTCAGCTGTCAATCAATTACGTTGTTGAAGCGTGAATTATCGATAATTGTTATGTTGGAGTTAATGGGCGTGTGTTGCAGGGATGATTCATAAGCCACTTTGAATATGTTTCAGAATATATATTTTTTATGATTACCTTTGATCAGAGATGTGAACAAAGATCGGAGGCCTTAAACCCAAGAGAACACGCTCATACATGTACTCAGATAAATATATACAGAATGCGATGGGTAAATTGTCGTCTCAATTACACAAAAAAAGGAAACTAACACCGATACCTCACTTTCTCAGATATATTTAGCAAAATACCATGAAAATATTTTGAAAAACAACAGACTAAATTGATTTAAAGAAATCGCCTATAGCTTAAACCAAGACCTCCAGACGACTTTGGAATATCCTGCAAGTCTTTCCGAGAGTCTCCTTGTTTAAATTGCTAAATGCTGCTGTTATCCTTGCCTTCAGTTCACCTTTGGTGTTGCACGGAGTTTTGTTCGTCTCTCGTTCAACCGCGCCCCACACGTAATAATCAGGGGAATTTGCAATCTGGGGAGTTAAGAGACAAGGCGTTTGTGGTGATGTGGTGGTAGAAATTTTCTTAAAGCCAACACTGGGATTTCCAGCTTGTGTGACGTGAAGCAGTCTTGTCGGCTGACGTACGGTCTTCCGATAGCTACCCTCTCGATACAGAGTGGCACAACTTCCTCCAAGAACTTGATGTCGGCCTTTGTGTTGAGTGCGGGGAGATGAATGGAGACATAACGTCACCATCGCTAGTGACTACCCCAAACACCATGCAACGGATTGAGTGTTTGATTTTCATCAATATCGATAAATCTTGTGGGGACAGAGCAATTCGACTGTTTTTCTGTGAGTTTACCATCTGGTCCTGGCAGATATTTTTCTCATTTGAGAAAAAAACAAAATATGTTCAGTAGGAGGGGATGCTTGTGTTTGTTGAAAAGGTTCACAGCAAAGTCTTACTTTTTTCCTTCAAGACCCAAGATGAAAATCGTCCCTTTCTCACCTTTTAGAAGAAATTATCTTCGTGCACTACTTGCCAGATAACTCAAAAACTCCATGTGTCTGAATTATCTACCAGGTAATGCATAATCCAGCTATGGATCTGATGGATTTGCTGGGATCGTTATCAATCATGGCATTGATCTCACCAACAAATTCAGTTCTTTTATCAGAACGATCAATGTGGGGCTTCCGAGTTGCGGTTATTTCGTGATCACGAAGGAAGTTATTCAACTCTTTTCGAATCCACAGTCCTTAGATTAACGCCCAAACATCCTGAAATCTTCGATTTGGTATTTTCGATTGGAACGACAAGAAGTAAAGTATGTCGTTTTTTAAATTTCTGGATGAGTGAATTGCGTCATAGTGCTGTTTTCCTCACAGACAACGCCCAACTGACTCTAGTTTGCTGTACAGCGGATAAAACCGGAAACAAACAAAGTGCCTACGCGAAATTAATTATTTAAAATCACGACAATTTCCTCATGCCCCTCCCCCTCTGTGTGTGTGGGGGGAGGCAGGCTGAATGTTCTAACCTATACTCGACATTATAACATTTAAAATAAAAATATATTGCAGAATAGAATTAATAATGATATGATATGTATATATATATATATATATATATATGTGTGTGTGTGTGTGTGTGTGTGTGTGCGCGCGCGCGCGCAACATAGAGTCTATTGGCATGTTTAGAGTAACGGTTATAGTCGTTGGAAATGAAATCGGTGAACGAGGCTCCTTGCATTTCACTTCATGCTTATGCCTTTGGGAAAGATATGAATCCATCTCTTCCTCCATTCCAGGGATAAGCAAATAATAAGTCAGACTAGGTATTTAGCCTTGATAAGACAGCCAGTCTAGAAGAAGGAAAACTCTAAATTCAAGCCAGCTTTACTCCACGTAAAAATTATCAAATCCTACCGGTGATGGAGGAGTCAGATAAATACAAATATAGATCTTATTCAAAATTTTTATTTTTATTCTAAGAAATTAAAATATTATTTCCGTTTTGTTTTATTATCCTCACCACTTTGTTTTAAAGATCACATCGTCCAAATGCTTTTGCCAAGTCGGCTAGGGCTGTAGAATACACCGACTGCTTCTCTGCAGAGGGGTAAGACCCCCCCCCCCAACGAGTGTCCTCGATATGACACTAAACAATCTGATGGTGAGGTTCCAGTAATGCTGGAACTTTGGAAAATGTGGACTACTCCTTCGTTGCCATCGCTCCCAAGTCCTCTCTGGCACGGAGTGGTAGGACCTGATAAGAGTCCAATCTATGGGTTAAATAGAACTAAACCGTGGTTTCTTGCATTTAAACTGCGTATTTATGCTAATCTGAATTGTTTAGAATAGAACTGTTTTGACATCTAAACGGTGTACTTATACTAAACTGAATTATCTGAAATAGAACTGTTTTGACATTAACTCTGTGTGTTGCCCAGTCGGCTGGGACTGTAGAATACACCGAGAGCACCTCTGCAGTGGGGTAAGACCCCCTCAATGAGAGTCCTGGATATGACATTAAACAATCTGATGGTGAGGTTCCAGTAATGCTGGAGCTTTGGGGAATGTGGAGTACCCCTTCATTGCCTATACTCCCTGGTCCACTGTGGCCCAGAATGGTAGCACTTGATAGAGCCCTATCTATGGATTACAAGCTGAATTGTTTGAATTAGAACTGTTTGACTAAACTGAATAGTTTGAAAGAGAAATGTTTTTGACAATTAAACTGTATACTTACATTTAAACTGCGTGCTTATGCTAAACTGAATTGTTTGAAATGGAACTGTTTTTTACATTGACACTGTACTTACACTAAAGTGAATTGTTTAATACTGAACTTCTGTGCTTATACTAAACTGAATTAGCTGAATTAAAACTGTTTGACTAAAATGAATAGCTTGAAATAGAAATGACAATTAAACTGTGTACTCATGCTAAACTGAATTGTTTGAAACAGAACTGAATATTTGTATAAAAATGGATTTGGCGTTAAATAACCTACATAGGTTGATATGCCATAAAACCCAAACAACCAATCAACCAACCAAATGCTTGCCCACACGAACAAACATTCCTGAAGCCTCACTTTGAAGTTCACCAATCATAATTACTAGTTTTGTTATTATTTCATGACGAACAAAATCCTTAGTCTATCAATTGTCTGCGTCCTACGTTTAACGATTTGAACCTTCAGATATCCCAAGAGGAAGTAATCACAAGACAGACAGACAGACACGCACATAGAGCAGGGTCCAATAGAATGATATCCCGGATCTAAACGCAAACAAAGGTACAACACGGATACATGGCTATTCCAATAATTATTTTCTAGTTTTTATTAATGGACACAGTAAACTCCATTGTCCTGAGAAATGATATGAAGGAGTATAATTTGATAGAACACCCCCACGACTGAAATGTTTAAGGGACATGTCTTTAGCAAATTAGATATTTTTTCTTCGTATTCGAGTGAACATGCTCTCATATAAAGCTGCTGTGTCTGTCTGTTCGTCTGTGTCCGAGTTCTACATAAAATTGCAAGGACAAAACAGCTTTCTGATTAGCCTTGACAAAGGTAGCGATTTTTTCTAATGTGGTTGGCTAATTTCCATATTTTGGTTTAAAAATCGATTATTAAAAAATATCAAAAATTATAAGAAAAAATAAGATTGAAAATGAATGAGTATGTTTTATAATTCACTTTCAATATTTGTTAATAACTTGTTTTCATTTTTTTATAAGTGATTGTTTTGAGATCTTTTTTAATTTTTTTTTTTTTTGTAGCTTTTTTTAGCTTTTACAATTATCTTCGGTTGCAATAGTGTTGTTATCGACCTTGACTCACTCGTGAAACGGCAATATTCATCTCATTGAGCATCCATCAAAAAAAGTTAACTGAATTTTTCTCGGTATAATCACCTTCAAAAACAAGCTATTTACGTCTCAAAACCGAATCTAAAAATTTTTCATTTGAGTTTTGTTTTTCTTGTATTTTTATTGTAAGGTTATATCTTATATTAATTTTTGTTTAGTATACTTTATATCAATATCAAAATTGTAAAATAGGCATTGACAGTATTCTACTCGTGCAATTTTTTGTATGCTTTCCAGAGAATTTTTCAATGTACAGTTAATACACACACACACACACACACACACACACACACACACACATATATATATATATATATATATATATATATATATATATATATATATATATTAAAAGAATATGATGTCAAATTTTTTATATAAAGGAAATGACAATAAAAATTCCAAGTTTGCAATGTAAGAGGAAAATATTCTTAAGAAGGTTCAGAGGGTAATTTTTAACAGTAAGTTCCGCAGTTTCCTAGTCCGGATACCGATTCAAAAAGATAATACAGACAACAAAGTTTTAGAAAAAAAATTATACAAAAAAAAAAGAAAAGATAGAAACAATAAAGCGTTCCAAATTTAGTGTAATTTGCGGGAATTTATCTGACAGTGAGTGTGTCTAGAAAACAAAGTTTTTTTTTTTAATTTTAGTTGTTTTTGTGGTTTCGTTGAAATGTAGGATGAATTTTCAGCTTTCGTTTAATTTAGTTGAATTTTCTGTAAAGTTGTTTTTAGTAGAATTCCTGGGTTGAGTTTTCAGCTTTCGTTTAATTTTAGTTGAATTTTCTGTTAAGTCATCTTTAAGTTGACTTTTAATTGAATTTCTCGTATAGTTCCTTGCTAATTTGGAAACTTTTTAACGGTTAAAGGAGCGAGTGACCAAACTGTTCTGCTGGCTATCTTATTCTGCCTTAATAGTTCGGCTTTCGAGTTCGCACAGATCATTTTGTAGCTGCCGACCAATGATGGCAGACAACTTTTAGTGCCTTATGGTCTAGGCTCACTTCTCCCTTTTCCACTCTGAAAGCGCCAAAATTTTGAGCCACTCGAGGTCGGTTTTGTTCTATAGTCAAAAATAAATCTTTATAGTATATATATATATATATATGTGTGTGTGTGTGTGTGTGTGTGTGTGTGTGTGTGTGTGTGTGTGTGTGTGTGTGTGTGTGTGTCATAGAATTACCCGGTACATGACGGGACTAAAAAGATTTTAGGAACACCAGTGAGTGAGATAGAAAGGGGGTAGAAAAGAATAAGCTGAGAATTGAAAATGTGTCCTTGTTTGTGGTTGAAATATTTTACCTATTAATTCAAATGAAATGTATTCTTTTATTCTAAGAATCATTTTTTATTCTTTTTTTAGTTTGGTTTGGCTTCATTTTATGGCATATCAACCATTGTAGGTTATTTAATACCAAATCTCCTTTATACATATATATCAAATATATATGGTTTGTAAACACATTTTGTTGATAACATTTTTAAACGGGCCTAAGCTCATTCTTTTGCACGCAGTTAAATGATTCTAAGTATTGCAATGTATCACTAACAATTCAATTAAACATCGCTCATTTGTTTGCACACAGTTTAGATATCAAACAGTTCTATTCGACCCAAAGATTGGACCTATGGGGATTTAGGAATTAACAGTAAAACTCCCAACCGGATATTGACTCGTCGGCTGCCAGATACAAAATGTATAAACGTGTCGCCACGCATAAGGCTCCACACATCCATCCGGTTAAAATCAGAAAAAAGAAAAATAATAAAAGGTAAAGTAGCCAATGGGAAGCGGTCGCGCCAAAATTAGAAGGATTTTGGAGTGGCGAATTTGGAGCCGGTGAAGAGAGATAGATACTCAGGTTTTCTGTAAACCAGTCTTCATCTAACTCTTTTCGGGTAGTGACGTCGAACCGACAACACCGATTTTGCCGTCTGGTGTTTTGGGGCACCACGCTGTGTCTTGGGACGTAGCGTTGGTTAGTCCATTCACCAAGTAAATAAAGGAAAGTATGGAAGAAATGTTTTCGTCTCTTATCTGTTTCTATCTTTTCTTTTTGTATATTTCTTTTGGACTTTCTTTGGACAAGGCATTGCGCCATCCAGTCAACGTGGGGTAAAATAATATAACCAAAATATGGAGTCAGATATCTTACGGCAACACACCCTTGCCCTTAGCCACTGACTACCTAAAAACCTTTAAACCCCACAGACCCTATCAGGTGTAACCACTCCGGGTCACAGTGGACCTGGGAACAATGGCAGTGAAGAGTTACCCTGCATTCGCCAAAGCTCCAGCACCACTGGAGCCTCACCATCAGGTTGTTTAGAGAATATGCAAGATAATCGTTGAGGGATTTTACCCCTCTGCAGAGATGCAGTTGGTGTATTCTACTGACCTAGCTGACAAGGTCATTCTTTTTTAGTTTACGTTTAAAATAATATATGAAAATATGTAACCCTATATATATTGGTGAAAGGTTTTAAATATTTTCATGTTTTTTTTTAGGGGGGGGTCTTCAATAATTTGTTTTTTTTAATCAGTACCCTAATAAAGAACTATTTTGAGTTAGAAATTTTCGAAAAGGCAGTATAATTTTAATTCAAAATTATCATTCATCCTCTAAAAACTTTCCGATAAAAGAATATAAGTATTCACGTATTACAATATTCTTTTATTTTAGGATTTTCTTTTTTTTTCTTTTTTTTTTTTGCTTACATTGAAAATATTGATTCAAAAATTGTAACCATAAACTCGTATGTGATTTGAAACATTATTAGGATTCGATTTTTCTAAAGACTTTTTTTTTAGATATGATAAAATTTAAATTCATTTCTTAATTGCTTGTTGAATTACAGTGATAAAAATATATTCGTTTAATTTAATCTTTATTTTGCCCTATAAAACTGTAACAAAAAAAAAGAAGCTAAGAATTAAAAATATGCCCTTATTTAAAGGTGGAAAATTTCACGTTTTAATTCAAATGAAAAATATTCACTAATTCTATAGATAGTTTATTACTTTTAAAAAAATTGTTAACTTGCACTAATCCAAAATTAATATATTTTATCTTAAGAAATATGAAAAGTATTTATCTAAAAAAAGAAAATCAGTTTTTGAGTTATCGATAAACAATGCTTTTGTTTAATTTTATGCTTTTCTTTTTTACTCTCTAAAAATGTAACATTATTTGTTGGTGAAATAAGAGCTAAGAAATAAAAATGTACCCTTAGAATAAAAAGAAGTTAAGAATTAGAATGTAAAATTTTTTGCTTTAAAGTTTGTTTTTTTTTAATTTAGAATAGTATTTTAAAAAAGGTACCCCTTGGTTTGAAACATTTTCCTAATTCTTTTTTTTTTTTTTTTAGTTCTTCAGAAAATTAAGAATTTATTTTTACAATAAGTTCTCTGTACCAAATTACATACCAATAATTTTCGAAAAAGCATTAAATTTAAATTTTGCAAATGGATATTTAAACATGGCATGTCTTGAGAACTTAAAAATTTCCCCCTTTTTTTCGTACATACTTTTAAAGAAAGGCGAAGAGTTCCAAAAGTCGTTTGATCTTTTTATTATTGAATTATATCATTTAATCAGTAAATTTTTTAAATAGATTTTCTACTTAACCTAAGTATAAACATATTAAAATTTATATGCGATTTTAATGCTCAATGACAACTTTTCCGAGTTATAAGAAGATATATACATATCAAAACAGACACCACTCCTTTCTTTTTATTTTGAGGCCACTGCCTTTCGCAATTCCTAATATAACGATCTTGATTGTGCTATCCTCATATGTGTGTGCGTGTGTGTGTGTAAGGGTTCTAAGTAATATAATTTTAAGCAAAAACAGATAAAAAAATCTTTTTCAAAAAATGTTCGATCAGTAAAAAACTCATATTATAAATTCTAAAAAGTAGACCTTAGACTAACCGACGCCAGACCCTGATTCAAAAATTCTGCAGTAAACGGAAACAACATCTGACTTCTTAGGGATAGGGATTAACCAATAGAATTTGAGAAAATAAAATTCAACTTTAGCAACAACTTAGAATCATAGAGATATATTTAAAAGAACCGGTAGATGAAAGGAGTACGAAAAAAAAGAGATGAGAGAAAAGGCAGAGTAGTTAAAAAGAACTCATCTGACTAATAGACCCCAAGGTATTTAGAAGCATAAGAAATCAGCTCCACCAAAAAAAGATGGCAAAATATTCAAGTGAGCAATTTCCTTTTCTTCACCTACAAGCATCTATACACTCAAAGAACTGTCACGGAAATTCTGCTTCCGAAACCTAAATGATTGTAAACTAAGAATTCTCTCTACCATTAACACACATAATTTTTTAAAAAAGTTACTGTTATAATTTGTTTCCAGTATTTCTGTGTTCCTGTCATCTTTTTATTTGTCGAAATTCTTTTGTCAAGTTCCTTTTTTTTTACTCCCCCTAACAATCTATTTGCACATTATTGTTTTGTTTTCTTCTTCTTCTTCTTCTTCTTCTATCTTAAACCGTTGGCTTCTTTTCTTTTTTCACTTTCCCTTTTCCTTATTATGGTTTTGTTATAATGTATTCCGTTTACACTGTTTTTTTCTCACTGCTTTAACTATTGTATCGATCGTTTTCATTTTTTCTCTTTTGTGTGTGTGTGTGTGTGTGTTTTTCTCCTTTTTCTTCTTTCTGCTTAACAATCCGTTCGTTTGTTGTTGTTGTTGTCTTTTCTTTATTTTTGTCTTTTTTTCTCTTTTACTTTTTTCCTCTACTTTTAACAATCCATTCGATCATTTTCTTTTTTCTCGTTTTTTCTTCTCTTTTCCGTTTTTCTCTCTCTCTCTTTTTTTTCGATTTTTTCTCTTTTTCTTTTTCTTTGATTTCTTTTTCTTTTTTTCTCTTCTTCTCTTTTTCTTTTTTATTTAATGAATTTTTCGTTCTGCTTTTTAGTACAATCCATTCTCTCATATTTCCTTTTTTAAAGCAGCTACGGTTTTTGCATTTTCTTGATCAGCCTCACAGAAATGGCATAAAGATAGACCGGCCAGCTAAGTCATACTTTTTGTAATCGTCGAAATGATATTTCCTTTCATCTGAAATGTTTTAAACAATCCCAAGAATTCTCAGATTATTTATCTCATTCTTTGTGCTATCATCACATTTCAGTTCTATATATTCTATCCAATTCAATTCAGAGTTTTATTTTGCGTCATGCAAAAGTAGTCCAATTCCTTCGGATTTCACTTGAAATACCAGAGTAATAAAGAAATATTGTTTAGTGGGCGAATCTCAAGTCACAAACCATTAAATAGTTTATCCCACATCGTCAGGAGCTAAATTTTCGGTGCCAACCACTAATTTCTAATAATGGCCTCCAAGACTAAAACAAAAAAAAAGCAAAAAAAAAAAAGAGGCAAATATACTGGTTAAATCTACATATTATTCCTGTAATATCTTATGTTACGGACAATTCCCTATTTTATACACAGGGTTTCGTCGCTAACGGAAAAAAGAAAAAAAAAAAGAAAAATATACAGGGAGTCGAAATTAACACTGGCCTAACTTAGAAAATTTTCCAGGCAAATGTTTTCAATTTTTTCATCCCTCACCCACATCGATCCTATTTACCAACCCCTCCGCTCGGGCAGGATATGACACGAGGTCAATTTTTAAGCGAAGTTTAACAGGTTTGAATTCAGAGTTTTCCTTCTCCTAGACTAGTTGCCTCACCAAGGCTGAAGAACCTAGTTTGCCCTACTATTTTCCCATAGCTGGAGGGAGAATAATTGGATTCATACCTTTCCCAAGGGTATTAGTACTATGTGAAATGCAATCAGTCTCGTCCAGGATTTGAACTCGTGTCGCCGTGTCCATTTCCTACGACGATAACCATTACACCACGGCCACATCGATACTGCTTATCTGTTACTAGGAACTTTTTAGATTTAAAGTGTATATGCTACGTAAATAATCTGATATCTCTAGAGATATATTTCAAGTTGATTCAAAACTACTTGCTTTATCAATGTAATTAACTCATGCTGGGTTTTACAAGGACAAAAGTGTGCTAACTAATGAAGGTCTTCTTTCTATCTATTAAGTTTGGCTTAGTCTAACCCACCGGACTTACGTTACTTATCGCAGAGTTTGTCAACTTTTACTTCCTTGCTGTCCATTTTTTAAGTCAAAATAATTCAGGCCCTCATGAACACAAATAGAAACTTCATGTTTCAAAAAATACATTTAATTTACAAAAGCAAAATTTAGTAGAAAATATAAATCCTAACTAATAACTAAACTGCACCTGAGGGGCACCTCGGTTGGTGTAATGGTTAACAAGCGAGACTAGCAAAACTTAACGAGTGAGTTCAAGTCTCATCGGGTGCTCCATTCATGCGGCCTTGCACCATATCTAGCCAAAAAATAAACTTATTAAATCATAACTACACTGTACCTGGTCTCTATCTATCAACTTGTCAAATTGAACTTCCAAACCTTCGAATCCCCGTAGCGTAGTGGCTAATGTACTAGATTCTGATATCGTAATAAATGAGTTCGAACGTCAGCTGCACTATTACGTTCACTTTCAGATTCATATCCATGGAAAAGGTAAGAATTTTCTAGTCCCTTCATCTATGGGTTAAAAGTTAAAATGATATGAAGCTAAAGTTAAATCTCATGTGTCGCCTTTTGGATTAATACCCTTGGGAAAGGTATAAACCTCTTAATGCTCTCAACTGTGGATTAAATTATTTTACTTCTATTCTTCTTCGAGGATGGCTTTGACATTAAATATCCCACGAAGGTTGATATGTCATTAAATCAAGAAAACAAT
Source organism: Sepioteuthis lessoniana (assembly GCA_963585895.1). Classification (NCBI taxonomy): domain Eukaryota; kingdom Metazoa; phylum Mollusca; class Cephalopoda; order Myopsida; family Loliginidae; genus Sepioteuthis; species Sepioteuthis lessoniana. The sequence continues at coordinate 96,760,022 of OY757912.1, forward strand.
GTATCTTTATTTTGAATAGCAAAAACACAAGGAAGATAGTTTTAAATGAATATATGATTATCATAGAATCAGCATGAAGAAAAGAAAAAGCTGAAGGCATTTATCAAGCTAAAGCTTGACACAAAGTCAGAAGTATGAAGCACTCAGTGAGAATCGAATTCACTAGCATTGGTCTGTTACCTCACTCGCAAGCCATTATACCACGCAAGATAAACAGGCGGTAAATACGAAACAACTCCAACGTAATGCACAAATGTACTTTTTATTTTAAAACAATTTCCATTAACTTGGTTCAAACTAAAAAAAAGACAGGCCAGTCAGCTGAGGTTGTGGAATACACCGACCGCATCTCTGCAAAGAGTGAAGCACCCCCCAACCAACAAGTGTCCTTGATATGACTCTAAACAATTTGACGGTGAGGCTCCAGTAATGCTGGAGCTTTAGGAAATGCGGACTCCTCGTTCGTTGCCATCGCTCCCAAGTTCTCTCTGGCACGGAGTGGTAGCACATGATAAGGTCTTAGCTATGGATCAAATAGCACTGCTTGACATTTAAAAGGAGTGCCAAAAATTATTTAAGCAAAATAGAATTGCTTGAAATAAAACTGTTTGATCATTTAACTGTGTGTAAAGAAATGATTGATGTTTAGTTAAATTGTTTGTGATACATAACAAAACTTGGACCATTTAACTGTGAGAAAATGAATGAGTAATGTTGAATAGAATAATTAGTGTTATATAAAAATATTTGAAACCATTTAACTCATTTAAAAATGTTATCAGCAAAATGTGTTTACAAATTATATATATATTTAATATGTATTTATAAACAGGATTTTGCATTAAATTACCAACAATGGTTGATATTTTCTAAAACCAAGAGAAGAAATTATTCTATCAACGTGGAGTTTATTCATTATCCACCTGAGAAAATCAAAAAAGAAAAAAACTTCTAACCACATTCATATATTGTTTTTATTCGTACATCAGTCAGTTTGATAAGGGAAAATCGAATCAACCTTACCAAGAAAAGTTTCTTCCTTAATGCAAAATGGCAGTAAGTCAACCCTTTTGTTTTTATTGTTTTTGTTTTTTTCTTTTCTTTTAATTTTGAGAAAACTATTATCTCCTTACGACATTTTTTCGTTCTTAGGACATGATTTGCTGTAACATGAAAAAAATGTAGTCTTTTTTTTAACTTATATATTGAGCATATGGTCTTTATTCTAACACAAATCCTGTCTTTCTTTTCTTTGGTCAGTTTAACCTTGTATAGATATACAACAAATATTATTATTTCTTTGGTTTAGTTGTGTTCGATAGCATATTAACCATTGTTAATTATATAATGTTTATTCCTGTTTATATATATATATATATATATATATATATATATATATATATATATGTGTGTGTGTGTGTGTGCATATATAAGTATATAATTTACATATATAATTCATATAGATGAATATATATAATAATATATATATAATTTATACATACGTAAATATACATAATTTATATAATTTATGTATATATATATATATATATATATATATATATATATAATTTGTATATCCCCCCCACCTCAAGCAATAGAAAGACATTTCTGTATAAAATTTCGAGACAGACGGTGTGAAACTGACTTAGAAAATAGTAAGCGCATCCATCCACTCCAAGACAGAAGGGTTCAAAACTGGTTAGTAATATATTGTCTTTTCCTACATTGTCATTTAAAAATACATGAATGATTTTATTTTATTTTTTTCTTGGTAAAATCACTTCTGTATACTATCTGTGTCTTAAATGCAAAGACAATTTTACTGTAATTCCAAACTAAAACTGAACATGATCAAGAGAAGGTAACACTATTGGTCTTTATTAGATCCTAAAAACCTACCTTAACGTAATATAGAATGCCTATAAGGATGCTACGAAACATAAACAAGTACTGCAATGAATTTTATATATATATATATATATATATATATATATATATATATATATATATATATATTGTGACGAGGAAATATGACACCCTAATACATTCACAAGGTTATGGGAAGGGAGTGTGACACGCTGGCTATCGGACGACGATAGTAGTAAGCAGAATTGGCAGTGGGAGAGGCCGTATCTCTCTCTCCCACCCTCTCTATCATTAACAGATATTTTATGGAGGACTTGTCCGGGGATAAAGATATTTTATGAGGGACATTTGTCCGGGATACGGATATTTTAGTGAAGGCTTCTTCCGAGATACAGAAATACTTTCTCGCTTCTGACTTTTACCTGAATTGTTTTTTGTCTTTGTTTCTTTCTTTTATTCAATAAAAGAATATTGTTGTTAATCTTGTTAACCCAAACACGGCAGTTCAGTGTCCTTTTTTTTATTGTGGAGAGTTGTATTTGTCGAAGACCTTGTATTTGAGGGAGAAAGCTTGCCAGTTAGCTGTGTTGACTCTTAATAATTCACCTATAACTCGTCCAGTGGCTTTAAAATGTGGTTCCACTTGGGAGTTAGTGATATCTGTGACACTAAATACCATTCGCCAGACCACAGCCAACATCTGTGCCCTGCATTAACTGGTGGACTTGGCGGGAACGAACAGCACCCAACAATCCCGCAGGGCACATGACGGCATAATATATATATGACGGCATAATATATATATATATATATATATATATATAATTGTGGACTTTAAATAAGTTAAAACTTAATGACAAAAGGGGAGGGGTGAAAAAAAAGAAAAAAACAATTTAAAAAGCCATGGGAAGCAGCATGGTGGACGTAAAGGCAAGCGGATAAACCCTCTGACAGTTCAACGCAATGCCTAACCAGGCCCCGGGCGCATGAATCCTATGGTTCATCGGCCAGGATCGAATAGTTCGATCGGGGAACTACTGCTGCTCATCTATAAGGGTGGCTTCTGTAGATGAGAATAAAAACAGCAATCGAAAGATTACCATGACCCACACTCAAACACAAGAATGAATAAACCTATGGAAACAACATTTCGAGAATTTACTCGGAAACCCTCCGAATGTTACGTATGAATCAATCACGAGAATTATAAGTAAACAATTAGACATCAAACTAGGACCGTTTACGCAAGAAGAACTCGACTTGGTACTAAGAAAAATTAAAAATAGAAATGCAGAAGAGCTTGATAAAATACCCCCAGGAGTATGGAAGGTGAAGCAATTTGACGACATACAGCTCCGACATTGTAATGCCGTATATAATCAAAATCCAATTGATAGATGAACGAAGGGATGTATCCTCCCCTTCCATAAAAAAAGGCGAACTCGGATTAGCCAAGAACTTCCGAGGTATAACCCTTACATCAATAGCGGCCAAGATATACAATGCTCTACTACGCAACTGCGTAGAACCCAAAATTGAGAACATACTTAGGAAGAACCAAAATGGCTTCTGGTAGACTAGATCCACATGGTCACAAATTTTGACAATCCGTCGAATTCTTGAAGGTGAACGTGCAAAAAAACCTACAGGCAACAATATTATTTGTTGATTTTACTAAAGCCTTTGATTCCATTCACTGAGGAAAAATGGAGCAAATTCTCTCGACTACGGCCTACCAAGTGAAACTGTCGAAGCCAAAATAATTCTGAATAGAAACACGAAAGTAAAAGTCCATTGCCCGGATGGAGACAAAGACGACTTCGACATAGTTGCAGGTGTACTACAAGGAGACATATTAGCTCCATACCTCTTTATCATCTGTCTAGACTACGTGCTTAGAACATCTATTGATAAAATGAAAGAAAACGGTTTCAAGCTAACAAAGGAAAAAAACAGAATGTACCCCGCAGAAACAATTACCGACGCCGACTACGCCAATGACATAGCGCTTCTGGAAAATGCACCCACACAAGCCGAAACCCTGCTACATAGTCTGGAACGTGCAGCTGCAGGCATAGGCCTCCATGTCAACAGAATATACGTGCTTTAATCAAACAGGCGACATCTCAACACTAAACGGTAGCTCACTGGAACTAGTAGACAAGTTCACCAACCGAAGATACAGTGTCTAATCAACCGAGACAGACATCAACATGCGACTAGCAAAGGCATGGACAGTTATCGATAGTGCCGTATGGATGCACTACATGGACGCTAACTAAACGTATGGAGAAAAACCTTGACGGCAAATACACAAGAATGCTACCAGCAATATTGAACAAGTCCTGGAGGCAGTACCCAACAAACCAGCCACCTACTACCCATCACGAAAACTATCAAAGTTGGACGACGCAGACATGCGGAACACTGCTAGAGAAGTAAGGACGAACTCATAAGTGATGTACTCCTGTGGACACCCGCACATGGACGAGCAAAGGCAGGACGACCAACTAGAACCGACATACAGCAGCTCTCTGCCGATACATGATATAGCCTTGAAGACTTGCTGGAAGCAATGGACGATAGAGAAGAGCGGCGAGAAAAAGTCAGGGATATTCATGCTAATGGCGTGACATGACGATATATATATAATATTATTTGTATGTATATATAATTTTTCACATAGCACTAATACCCTTGGGAAAGGTATGAATCCAATTATTCTCCCTCCAGCTATGGGTAAATAGTTGGGCAGACTAGGTTCTTCAGCCTTGGTGAGGCAACTAGTCTACGAGAAGGAAAATTATTAATTCAAACCTGTTAAACTCCGCTTAAAAATTGACCTTGTGTCATATCCTGCCCGAGCAGAGGGGTTGGTAAATATGATATATATATAATTTGTATACATATATACATATATATAGTAGTCGTCTGAATTTCTGAGACGAAGCTTGATTACTGAGCATTAAAGGTTTTCGAACTATTATCCTCATCTTTAATATTATTTCCACAAGGTTTCGGCCGATATGTCCTCCAGCATTTTTCGGGTATTTGTCGAACTCAGGAAGCTACTCGGAACTGGGAACTACGACCTTTATTGAATCCACAGGCGTTGCCTGTTCTGATTCCGTTAGCCAAAATCGGGTACAAGTGTTAAGTATTCCTGTATTATCACTCACCTGTAGTCAGGATTGAACCTGCAACCTCTTGATGATAGACTCCTTAGAGAACCAACCCCTTTAAGCATTACGCTCTATGTCCTGCTGGACAATTTTTATATATATATATATATATTTATATATATATACATATATATATAATTTGTGTATATATATGAGTATATACATATAATTTATACAAAAGAATTTATATATAATTTGTACATATAAATATATATATATAAAACCTGTATAAATACATACATATACACAATTTGTGTGTATATATATATAGTCATCCACAGACTGATCTGATTCGTTCTATCTGAACTCATCAGTGTGGCTAGACATTAACTCCCAATAGCTGGGAACGAAACCCGGTTAACTCAAACGCTAAGCCAAAGCTTCTAACCATTCAGCCACGAGGAGCCATTAGCTGCAAAGTAAATTTTAAACGGTTATGAATCACAATTACTATTGTTTACATACATCCGTTCAATGGCTACCGAGACCTCAATTCATATACGAAGAGGCTTGCAATGAACGCTAATGGCAACACGATTACTTCTTCACCAGAGAACTCAAGCATACGGGGGTAGGGGAATCATAAAATTTATATATATATATATATATATATATATATATATATATATATATATATATATATATATAATTTGTATATATATGCATACATATATATAATTTGTAAAAATATGTATATATAAATAGGAAATTTGTATATATATGCATATATATGTATTTATAATTTGTATGTATATGTAGATATAAATTTTTTGTATATATATGTATGTATATATATAATTTGTATAAATATGTTTATGTATATATATATCATTTATTTATACATGTAAATATACGAGGATCATTAACTAATTTTGCAGACATTTTTCGTATGGGCACTTTTTTTGATAGCACAAGCATGAAACTCTAATCTCCTTCGAAGAGATCTCAGAATGGTCGAAAAGCAGTCTGAAGCATTCCATACGTTTCTGTGGCATTTTTTCCAACTTTAAAACAGAATTTTATTGCATATCGTTCTTCCTCACGTTCAGATTGCATTTTTGAAATTCACCAGCTGTGACAATTAGGATTTAGTAGGGTGTATTCGAATTCCTGCTGTAGCTGTTCATTGGAACATGAAATCATAAAAATTGGTCAGTCAACTTATAAGGTGTATAGCAATAAGATAGTGAATTTTCAATTGAATTGAATGCACCAAGTATATATATATATATATATATACAAATCATATATACGTGGTACCTTCAATAAGTTTCCAGACTTGTTTTGTACAGGCATTTAAAATTGGCGTAGACTCTTGAAAATTCACTATCTTATTGCTATACATCTTATAAGATGACTGACCAATTTTTATGATTCCAGCCTCAAATGAACAGCTACAGCAGCAATTGGAATACACCCTACTAAATCCTAATTGTCATAGCTGGTGAATTTCAAAAATGCAATCTGAACGTCAGGACACTTTATAAAAGCGATATGCAATAAAATTCTGTTTTAAAGTTGGAAAAATGCCACAGAAACGTATGGAATGCTTCAGACTGCTTTTCGACCATCTTGCATGAATCGAGCATCAGTCTTTGAGTGGCATAAGAGATTCAAGGAAGACAGGCGGTCTGTGAGGGATGATGATAGGGGTGGGAGGAGTAAGGAAGTCAATACACCAGGGATGATTGGCCAAAGGGTTAGGGTTAGGGTTACTATGTTGAGGTTTTAAGGCAGTTCAGGAAGAGATTCCGTCGGAAAAGGCCAGCACACTTCAAACCAGGTCAGTGGCATTTCCACCAGGACAATACACCAGTCCCCAACTCCATCCTTGTCACTGACTATTTGACTAAGATGGGCATCAAGACAGTTCGTCACCCTCCCTACAGTCCAAACCTTGCTCCCTGTGATTTTTGCTTATTCCCTAAGCTCAAGGAAAACCATAAAGTCTGTTGTTATGAGGAGATGAAGGAGGCTGTGACGAAGGTCATTGACACGCTCACACAAGAGGACTTCCACGGGGCCTTCCAGAAGTTGTTGGAACAGTGGATTGCAGCCGGAGGAGATTATTTCAACGGGGACTAGAATTTCATGTGTGTACTATCAAAAAAAGGGCCCATACGAAAAAAGTCTGGAAACTTAGTTAATGATCCTCGTATATATATATATACATATATATCATCATCATGTCGTGCCGCCAGCACGGATATCCCTGACCCTCTCTCGCCACTTCTCCCTATGATTCATCGCCTCCGGCAGGTCTTCTGGGTTACATCCTGTGTCCTCACATAGCTGCTGTATGTAAGTTCGGGCCGGTCGTCCTGCTTTTGCTTGGCCATATGTGGGGGTCCATAGGAGTACATCACTTATGATCTCGTCCTTGCTTCTCCAGCAGTGTCCGGCGTGTCTGGCTCGTCTAACCTGTGTAGTTTTCGTGAGGGGAGGCAAGTGGCCGTATAGTTGGTGTCTCGTGGGGTGTTGCCGCCAGGACTTGTTCAATATTGCTCTCAACATCCTTGTGTAGTTGCCGTCAAGTTTCTTCTCCAGCCGTTTAGTTAGCGTCCATGTAGTGCATCCATATAGCAGTATCGATACAACCCCTGCCTGGAAGAAACTGCGTTTCATTTTATCGGTCAGGTCTGATTTCCATATGATTGAGAGCCTATCTATAGCCGTCCATGCTTTCGTCAGTCGTGTGTCGATGTCGATGTCGTAGTCGGTGTCTGTGATTGTTTTTGCGGGGTACCTTTTGCTTCTTTTCTTAGTCAGCTCGAAGCCATTTTCTCTGATTTTGTCGATCGAAGTTCTAAGCACGTAGTCTAGACAGATGATAAAGAGGTACGGGGCTAGCGTGTCTCCTTGTAGTACTCCTGCAACAATGTCGAAGTATTCCATGTCTCCATCTGGTGAACGTACTTTCATTTTTGTGTTTCTGTAGAGAATCATTATTGCTGCTACTGTTTCTTTTAGTTGGCCGTATGCTAGTAGGATTAGTTCCATTTTCCCTCCGTGGATGGGATCGAAGGCCTTGGTAAAGTTGACAAATAATAATGTCGCCTGAAGGTTTTTTGCCCGAACGCCTTCAAGGATTCTACGGATGGTCAATATTTGTGAATTGAATATCTATGTATACATATAATTTATATATATATATATATATATAGATAGATATATGCGGAACATGAAACTTGAGACGGGAATCATCTGTGGAGATGCTGCAATCATCATACATATGTATGAATAAATATAATTTGTATAAATATATATAACTACATATATGATTTATATATGTAATTTGTATATATACGTATCTATCTATATATATATAGTTTGCATATATACGTATATGTATATATAATTTGTTTATATATTTGCATATATACTTTTTATATATATATATATATATATATAATTTGAATATATATGCATATATATATAATTTGGATATTTTTTATATATGTATATTATTTGCATATATTTATATGTATAAATATGTATATAATTTATATATATATGTATATATTTTTAATTTGTATATATATATGTATATATATAAATTGTGTATATATATATATATATATGTATACATATATGCATATAATATGTATATATATATGTATATATGTATACATATAATTTGTATATATATATATGTATATATATATATATGTGTGTGTAATTTGTATACATACACATATATATAATTTGTATATTCATATATATATATATATATATTGTATATATACATATATATTGTATATATACATATATATATATATAATTTCTCTCTATATATATATTGTCACGTGGTATGCCACTGAGAGGAAAGAAGTAAGATTTAATTTCCCTTCCCCATCTGTGTTTGAACTAACTGCCCTGCGACTGACCGCTGAGGCAGTTGGAAATAGAGGTTAAGCTATCTGCACTCCATAACCCCAATTTGGTTGGACAGAGAAGGGGATATAGAGGTCATTATAGTAGCCCGAATGAATAGCATGACAGTGGGGTGGAAGAGGAAGAAAGAAGCCAAATGATTAGCCGAAGTCTTAGCACCGGAAGTAGTACCCTTTTCGCCAGAGGAACTAGAGATAAAGAAATCAGTTTTTAGGACGGAGGTCGCCGTGAGAGGACGTGCTGACCTGATACCAAAAAACTCCCGGGTACCAAACCGGTGAAAAGAAATGGGAGTCTTAGGACAGCAGTTGGCGTGGCAAGATGTATTGAAACTGACGCCGAAACTCCGGGGAAGAGCGGAAAGAATTTTGGACAGAAGATAACCGGTGCCTTCCCGCCTAATTCAACAGAACACCGCTCGCCCGTAAAAGCAAAGAAATCTCAGAAGAAACCCTTCGAAAAGGCTAAGTAAACCTTAAAACCGTTTTCTCCATCCACCCTTCCTAAGTATTGCAATTATATGCCCTCTCTCTCAAAATAAAGAAAGACGCATATAAAGAATTATATGCATGAAGAAAAGAAGAGAAATAGAATGAAAAGATTCCTTTCATAAACTGTAAACGTATGAGTGGAATTTGCTACCTTTTCAAGGTTCAAGAGAAAAGACAGAGAAGTACAAAGAAGAGAAAAAAGAAGAAAGAAAGAAATTAAATGTTGGAGACTGTTTGCCAGGGGAATATAGCCGGCCAGCACCATAAATATTTGTTTGGACCTCGACTATTAAAATTTTGGCTATATTTTAAATGTCCCCTCGTTAAAATATATTTGTTGTGTTATGTACCCAGCGAGTTACGGGGGTGTCCTCGTGGTGTAATGGTTAAGGTGATGGACTGGGGAATCGTAGTACGCGAGTTCGGACTCCAGTCGCGCTATTACGTTCACTTTCGGGCAAATACCCTTGGAAAAGATATGAACCTCCTTATCCTCCCAGCTAAGGGTTAAATAGTACCACTACTGTTCTTCTAGGAGAATAGCTTCGGCATTAAATAATATACAAAGGTTGATATGCCATGAAACAAAGATACCAAACCAACCAAACCAGCTAGTTACCTTCTTTTGCATGTATATCCTTTTCAGCTTCATTCGCCTCAACTTATTCTCTCTAAATGTCTTATTCGCCTTTAAAAACATTACACGGGAAATTGGAATTGCTGACTACAGTTAATAATATTTTATCTTAACCTAGAGGACCATGTCTACCGTTATCCTAGTGGGTAGGAAGACGAAGTGGCCTGGTGAGTGTGTGTAAAGTGAAATTTGGAAACCCCTTTGCCAGCGGCGGCCAGTCTTGCCCTAAATTAACTCCCACATTATCTGCCAGTTCCCATATGCCCGAAAGAGGAATCTTAACTAGGAATTATTTTGCGAGGGATCAAGTGCCAGACTGCCCCGACGTCACACGTGCGTAAAATAAACTCTCGTTATGAGATAAATATTCTATGCACCGTCTCATACACTTTTTAATGGGGGCTCACGTCCGGGATTTATTAATAATAATATTTATTTCCTGTAGTCGTGTGACAGTTCCTGTTGTGTAAATCTGCCCTAGGAGACCGAAAGGAATATTGTCGTATCAGTCCAAATTACCCGTCGTTATAAGTGTTTGGGAAAATTTAAAAAAAAAAAAAGAATGGACATAATAGAAAACTTCTTTGAAGAACCCTCCATGGAAAAGTTGGAGAGGCTAACAAAAAGCTAGATAATAAAAATTGGCGAGAAGCTCGAGTTAAATGTTCAAAAGTCTATAAGAAAAGATGAACTCGTTAGGAAGATAACCGAGCACATGGTGGACGAGAATGTGTTCGAAGGAACAGCATTAGAAGAGCTACCGAAGGAAATAGTAAAAATGACACCAGAACAAATTGAACTAGAGAAAGCTAGAATACAAGCCCGAATGGAACTAGAGAGAAACAGGATGCAGCTGGAGAAAGCTAAAATTGAGCAAGAAACGAGGTTGTGAGAGGTCGACTCGGCGAAAAGAGGACGCAGAGGAAGCCATGACAGTTTCGAAGTGACGAAGCAAGCAAGGCTTGTCCCAAAATTTAAAGAAGCCAACGTTGATGAATACTTCGCACATTTTGAGCGAACGGCACTCAACCTCGGATGGCCAAGAGAATGTTGGTCAATGTTACTCCAGACTGTACTAACAGGAAAAGCCCAGAGGGCATATGCAACTCTGCCGACAGAAAATTGCGCCGACTATGAATTGGTGAAAGCAGCGGTTCTCAAAAGCTTCGAGTTGGTTCCAGAAGCTTATAGACAGAGGTTCAGAACGCAGAGAAAGAAAGAAAACCAGTCTTATGTGGAATTTCTGCGGGAAAAGGAGAATGCGCCTGAGAAATGGTGTGACTCTAAGAGGATAGATAGAGACGTTGAGAAACTCCGGCAGCTAATATTAGCTGAAGAATTTTTAAACAGTGTGCCAGAGAAAATCAGGGTTCACCTGAGTGGAAGGAAGAATTACCTGAGTTATGAAATGGCTGCACTGGCAGATGAGTACACCCTCACACACCAAAAAACGTACTCGGGGAGCCAAGGAAGTAGAATGAAGTTTAAAGCAGAGTCCAGCCCAGAAGAAATATATATATATATATATATATATATATATATACATCTATATTGATATATATATGTTATTTGTATATATATATATATATATATATATATATACGTATATTTATATGTAATTTGTATATATAAGTGTATATCTGTATATAATTCTTATATATATATATATATATATAATTTGTACATTTGGTGATATTGATTGATATTAATAACCATAACAGGATGGAAATAAGTTTATAATCCTAATGTGACCGGTTTTTGTTTTTCTTAAATGTATATATATACCTTTAAGAAAAAAAACCGGTCACATTAGGATTATAAATTTATTTCCATCCAGTTATGGTTATTGATATCAATCAATCTTACCAAAAATAACAGGATTCTTCAGTTTCAATGGATAAAATAAATATACCCAGAATAGACACATGAAGGAAGGGTGGGAGGGGGTAGAAGAGGGGTGAAGAGTTTCCTCCCCATTTCGCCCACTTCTAGTTTTTCTTTTTATCACCAGTCGGAATCACAATAAATTAACTAGACGTATATTCAAACTCACTTTCTACACTAAATTAAATTTTACATTTTTTTAAATCTTAAATTCTTAATACATTTCAACGTAAATCTTTAGATTTAACTATAATTTAGGGAATTACAACAATTCTTACGCAAAGAGTACAGTAATACTTATCTTAAATTAAATTCAAAATTCAAAATTAAAATTTTAAATTCAAAATTTATATTTGTGCCCATTTATTCAGTTTCCTTTCCACTGAACCGTACGTATGTCCACCTCACATGGTGGCTTCCCATTTTATTTTATTCATTTCACCTGAAATCTCAATTTAATCCTATTTTTTTAGTTAATTAAACATTATCTATGGTATTTGTCTATATTTTAAATTTATTCCGATGTCTACATCTCGCAATTAAATTACATCTCTGATTTAATAATTTTCCAGCGTCTGAGTATAGCATAATTTGTATTTTTTCTTCTAGGCACAGGTTACATCTACTATCAAAGTATTTTGGAGTATTCGACTTTTTCAATATGCTTCATTGAATCTCGGAGGTTAAACCTTTATTTTTCAAACTCCAAAATTGCTTAGATAGGACTGTTTGGTTTTTCAGATGTTAATGAGAGAAAGAATAACTATGATTATTGTATCTTAGCTTCCATTTCGTCGAAGAGATCCCTATATAAGTTTTTTTATCCTTAACATTTTCTTTTGGGTAAGGATTCCTTGGTGTACTACATTTTCTAAATTACATAATACATTCATAGGACAATTCTTTCGAGTTTTACATAATTTTTATCTGTATATATGTATATACATAAATATAATTCGTAAGTGAATAGTTTTTAGGTGAAATTATTTTTAACCGAACCAGGCCTCGTTTATTTGCGCATAGTTCAATGTTTTCAAGAATTACTCTCAAACACAAATAATTCTATTTGCAAACAGTTAAATGATCTCAGACACATACATGTAACTTTAACAGGTACAATCACTCTTTGTCAGAATTGCCCTGAGAGCAATAGCAATGGAGCTGCACTTCACATTCTCCAAAGCTTCAGGACAGCAGCCTCACCATCAAATGATTTAGTGTCATATTAGGACACTCGTTCAGTGGTTGGGGTTTACCCTAGCCGATTAGATTCCTTATTGTTTCTAATTCAGTATAAAGTTTTATACCTTCCATAAAATTCGTGTAAACTCGATGAAGTATTTCTTGTAGCGCTGTACTTATAGTTTAAGAAAGAATTAATACTGTTGTAATAAGAGACAAAGAAAGTAATTGCTTTACTCATGATTTATTCAATATAACGTAACAATGGTCCATATAGTATTTATAGTGAATTGATCAAGGGCGAGACAACTATGTTTGACAACAAAACTGCACTTATTTCTTTCTTCATTTATTTTTAGGCACAGTTTGCCAAATGAATAATGATCTTATTTTATACCTGTTTAAGAACGTTTCTGAACGTCGGAAATTGTCTAAGTTCGACTCCTCGATTCTCAGACCGCACCCAGTCTATCATCGTACCAACGAACTGTGTCTATTTTAATGTATGGTACGATGTGGATTCTATGAAGTAATATGTTCTTAAATTTATTATTAAGTTATTTTATATTTATAAAATAAAGTTGTAGACATTTTAACTAAAGACCATATTGTGTTGATAAATTAAAAACAGCAAGTCTCACCCTCTCAAAAAGAGGTGTCTTGAGTAGGATGCAGAACTGTACCTGATGGTAAGAATCCAGTTTTGGAGTTCTAGTCTGTGGAGTATCCTTTAATGAATTTTTATTCCCAGGTTCACTCTGACCCTGAGTCTTAGTACCAGTTAGGGTCTTATCTTTGGGTCAAATAGATCTGTTTAAAAATGATTCGTATTCGAAAGGAATATTTAATGCCATATAACAACATATTGGTTGAAAATTTATTTGACATTGGGATGATGGTTAGAAGTTCGCTAATGACCCGGGAGACCTGGGTTCAATCGCCAGGTGGAGTCATACCAAAGACTCAAAAAATGGTACTTGATGCCTCCTTGCTTAATACTCAGCAATATAAGGTAGGATCAAGGGTAAAGTGGAGCAATACAGGGAAAGGAGTCGCGCCCTCCCCAACACCTTGATGTAGTAGCTATCGAAAAGGGAGCCTTCTAGTTAACCTCTATTAAGGTCACCAACTTTACTTTAATATTAGTTTACGAAGGATTATTATTAGTTACTTGAGACCCAATAACCGAGTGCTAATAAATGATTATTATTAAATAGAAAATAAGTTTTAGAAACCCTATCATTATTAGGTTTTTATTTGGTTTCTTTGTTTAATTAAATAATCCACCTATAGTGTGTCATTTTATACCAGGTCAATCGTTGTAGAAAGGCAGTAATGGTAATATTTAACCCATAGCTCGGAGGATAAGAAAGTTCATACCTTTACCAAGGGAATGAGCACGAAAGTGAACGTTGTAAATCGAATTTGCTAGCTGCGATGTCCCAATCCAGTACGTTAACCATTACATCAAGAGGACTCCTTCATATAATTATCATTATTAGATCGGAATACTTCAAACCATAAAACAGGGTGAAAATTATTTGTATTAGAGAGGAATACTTGATATCATATAACTGTGTGCAAAAAAACTCTTATGAAACAACTACACAATAAATGAAAATATGAATGTACAATAAACACGCTTCATTAACCTCTTGGCATAAAATAACCTGAGATGGGTTAGCATGCCGTTAGAGTCACTCATTTGTTATCAGACGATGAACGAAAGGACACTATTATTGGACTGTGCTAATGGCATTAAGTAATTTTATTCCAGTCCAGGTCACAATCCCGGATATATGAAATGTTCACATCAAACGAAACAGTAGTTTTTTTGTTGTTGATGTTATTTGTTTTTGTTCCTTTTTTTTTCGAACTCACTTCCTTCAAGTCCTCAGTCCAGTACGTTAGCATGAGGACCCATGAAAATACATAAT
>OY757912.1:96780094-96782594 GCA_963585895.1 Sepioteuthis lessoniana
TCGTTCAGTGTACGTTCCTATTTACTTCCTTAGTCCTGCTTCTGAAGAGTTTTTTGTTCTTATGCTTTTGTTTGTTTTTATTTGTTTTATCAATTCTAAAATCCCTGTTGAAACGTCATCAGACGGAATTTTTCCCCGCAACCAGCAATAATATCATCACTGGTTTCGTAGGCGAATGAAATTTTCCGTTATCAATACGGAGGCTATTTTCGAGATAGATTAATTTTGTTGACAATCTCGAAGATAGCGTCTAAGTATTGACAAAAACAGGTTGCATTTGTAAGCTCCTCTTATCAGTATAATGACGTATTTCATTATTATTCATATTTAGAGAAAGACTTCCTGTTTCGACAATTTTCACCATATATACACCTGGTGGACCATCCGATCCGCTGCCCTTTCCTGCTATATAAAGGCAGTCACTGACCTCAAACTTCAATTTGCGGCGGCCATATTTGCCCGGAGGCAAACTGAGTTATACAAACTCCTTTTCACTGGTAACAACACGCCTCTACCAGACGCCTCTCCTGCCCAGCAGCAGCCGACGCAGAATCTAATGAATCACAGCTGCAGACTCAGCACTACTCGATGCCAGGATTTGACCAATCACAAACGCGCTATCAAAACAGCTCTTATCAGAACTAAAATATGGAAAGTATAACAACAATAGCCTTTTCCAAATCTAAAATACGCAGCCTTTATCAAGGCTAAATTACGAAAGACTTACATTACGATCCTTTTCAAGATTATTGCTTCCCATCTTCGATCCTTTTTTAGGATCTTTAGAAGTACCACAGAACGCCACAGAGACTCTGAGCTAAGGACCAGTCCACGAGCCAACGATACTGCTCAGACTATCGTCAGCACTCCGAAGCCACGTTTACATACATCCCCCGGTTAACTAGCAACGTAATAAACAGGAAAATCGATCATCCGGCCTCTGCAACTCAATGCGTCCGCCTCTCCGACCGTTTTCAGGTTCCCGACTATACAACTACACCTACGTCCTGTATGGAGCACCAAGACTCTATCCTAATCTTCAAAATGCGCTGTCGCCTAGAACTCTTACACAGCCGTGTCTACGCTTGTTTCTACAGCACCGACTTTCACCATTGCTGAGACTACACGGACAATATGCAACCACAGTGTTTCTACACACGCAAAATTTTTGTGTACGAATCACCGAATAAAGGCCTAACATTACAAATTTATCATTTTGTCTTTGTCATGCTTTCCTAGTTTGTTGTACAAATGTTATATAGCCACAACAAGGACTAAAGGAATTGCATTTTCTTTTGACAAAACTATTTACGAACCAGACATGCAGGACACTGCTGGAGAAGCAGGGACAAGCTCATAAGTGATGTACTCCTATGGACCCCTACACATGGCCGAGCAAAAGCAGGACGACCAGCTCGAACATACATACAGCAGCTATGTGAGGATACGGGATGGAGCTCTGAAGATCTGCCAGAGACGATGAACGACAGGGAGAAGTGGCGAGAGAGGGTCAGGGATATCCATGCTAGTGGCACGACATGATGATGATGATGATGATTTCTCTCGGAAAGGGGTCAGAACTTCTGTGATGTGAGAGAGACATCGGAAATGGAGAGAGATGAAGACAGACTGCCATATTGACTCATAACTTCTTCTTCTCAAGACCATACCACTCAAGGCCCCCCTTAGCACTTCTTCTGCTTCTCGGCTGGGGGTACTCAACTGGAAGCCCGCTGTGGGTCACTCTATGGGATGCTGTCCCAGCAGGGCGCCCAGCCACCCGATGGCACTCTCCGTGACTGGCCGAATCTTTTCTGGCCACAAACATACACTGACTCAAGACTGACAAACTGACCGTATCTCACGTGAGCTTCTTGATATATGATTTCATAACGCCCACACATTTCTATCAACCACGTGTCTGCTTCCACTTAATTAAACAGGTGCATCTTGTGCAGAGAAATATCTGATTGACGGCTCGGTCAAGGGTCAACATGCAACATAAATACGTCGATCCCGCAAACGTTTTATAATAATGTAATATAATAAAACATTTGCGCGATCGACGTATTTATACGTCATCGTAACAGTTTGTTAGTTTGTTTTTTGCACACGGTCCCATCGAACACGACTAATTCTCAAACAGATCCATCTGACCCCTGATGGGACTCGCAGGGAGCAATAGGAATGAAGGAGCAATCCTATCTCTACAGAGCTCGAGAACTGGAACATCGACATCAGATGCAGTTTAGTGTCATACCCAGAACACTCCTTTTTTGAGGGAATCTTACCCCTCTTCAGTAGATACAGTCAGGGCGTTCCATTCAAAATTTCATGAATTTATTTCTTAAATAATTTCTTAGATTTCTTTGATGTTTTCCCTTTGTTTTATGGTACTATTTAACCCATAACTTGGGGATTAAGGGGTTTCATGCCATCCCCAAGGGTATTAGCGCTATGTGAAATGCAAACAGCTTCATTCAGGATATGAACTCTAACC
>OY757912.1:96787594-96964331 GCA_963585895.1 Sepioteuthis lessoniana
GCGGCATCATTTTTTGAGCCTTTGGTATGACTCGACCTGGGATTGAATTTCGATCTCCCGGACCATTGGCGAATACTCTACTCATTAGGCCAATAATAATTACTCATAATTAATAACATATTATATTACCTGAGCAAATCTTATAGAAATAAGAATACATAATGAATAAATAGAGATGGCCATAGAATTTCGAATTATTATTTAGTGCGGGAATTACTTTGGCCGTTGAGGCTTCGATTTTATATTTTCGTCCAATGAGGATTATTTAAGCCATACTACTCGAATGACTTTCCCGGGTAGTATAAAGGGCTGCGCAAACGCTCTCTCAGTCTCTTCCATACATATTTTTCGAGCAGGACAGAACGACTCTCTTCCTCACTCAATCTAGCAGCAGAGCCCCAACATTCAACACAAGGAGAGCACATTCAACCATTGGCAATTGTTCCTTTTGGAGACTAGTCCTTTGTCATCTATTCATTCCTCCTAGACTAACTAGACCACGAAATTTCAGGTTAGATGCTTAATTCCTGCTCTAAATTCGCAACTGTTTTTTTCTATTTGTACGACTCTCAGTACAAGGGTTATCTTTCTGGCTGTCATTAAAACTGTTGAAACTCATCAAGGTTCTCGTCCACAGTTCTGTATTTTCCTTTCTTCTTAATGTAACAGGGCAGACCACACATTTGCTTTTTTGTTAAATGCTGATTATATGTACACGTATAAAGTTTCTAAGAGAGATAAAGGTTTGTGAGTGGCTCGCATTTTTTAAAACATTTCCTTAGTTGTTGGTTGTGGAAAATTAAATATACCAGTCCGTAAACAAATAATCTTCAAATATTGTATATTGTGTATTATTCTGTATTGGCTTGTTTAATATCACACAAGATTAGCTGGGATATATATATATATATATATATATATATATATATATATATATATATATATATATATATATATATATATTATTTTCATTATTTTTGCTTTTAATTAAATGTTTATGAAATGAAGATGCCAAAAAACTTACACTGTTTATCGTTTAATTTGCTTAAAATCCCATAATTTTTATATAAGAAGTACAATCAGACCCCTCAACATCAGAATTAAAGAACATCTCAACACGTGTGTATCCTCATTCCATAAACATTTAATTAGGTGCAAAAAAAATTATAGTAATTTTTCCATTAAAATAGAAACGATAGTACATAATGTTGGTAATAACAGAATTAAGGAGGCTTTATAAATAGGTAAGTTACACTGAGATTAACAGTAGATTAGAATTAAATACAGAATATATCATTAATTAACATACACATTTTAAATATATGTTTAAGTTTTTAAAAGATAAATAAAATAAAAAGGAAAATAAAAATAAAATAGAATAAAATTGTAAAAAATTGATTAGGACAACTGAAATCACGTCTATTCCACATTGCATTTAAACACCCCACGTGGCACCGTGGTTACAACACCCAGCATGGCGTTCTAATTCCCCACATGACACCATATTTACAACGCTCATTAATTTGAACATCCAACATCGTCTTCATTTATTAAAAAAGTCTCTGACGATGAAATTTTACTTTGAAATTAATTAGACTCAAATAATTATTATTTCGCATTGCAATAGCCATCTAATTTAATTCAATACAATAAAATAAAATAATTTGAGCAATGCTTCAAGCAAATTACAAAATACTTTTATATATATATATATATATATATATATATATATATATATATATATATATATGTGTGTGTGTGTGTGTGTGTGTGAACAACAGAAAGTTTCAGTCTGGGGTTCAAAAACTATGGTTGTTAAGAAGGCATTCTGAGTGATTGAATTTGTGGGAAATTAAAATAGATTAAAATGAAAAAGAAAAGAAAAAATAAATACATTTTTCCGATGATGTTAAAAATGAAAGAACCGAAAAGATTTTTTTTTTGTAACCTGCTCAATTTTGTGAATGCCAAAAATCCTCTTGATGTAACTGCTGGACTACGGTTTCAGAGTAAATGAGTTCGAACTCAAGTCGCGCTATTACGTTCACTTTCAAACTAATATCTTTGGAAAAGGTATGAACCCCTTTTATTTCCCCTCACCCAGCGATGGCTTGAATAGTATCACTGTTGTTCGTCTACAAAAATAGTTTTGGCCTTTATAGGAATTTATAGTGTGTGGTATTCATCGAGAGTACCTCCAGCTTCTTTCTATAATGCATTAGGATTTCTAAATGAAAACCTAACATAGAATATTTCGGTAAGGAAAAACAAAGTCCATTTAGACGACAACGACACACATTTTATACACATATAAAGTACATATGATTACAGAACATGACAAACTGTCCCAAACTATTAAAAAAAGGTACAAAAGTCGTTCCACAGAATAATCAGTGCCGATAGCAGCGGTTAAAAACCTACATTTTTCTGGTATAGGAAAAACGCTCTTTAAAATTATATATAAAGTAAAGTATTATAACGAAAACTTATTTGAAAATACATCATTTGAAATCAAAATTAAAAATTCCGCAAGAACTTTCTTGTCAACCTAATACTATATTTAGTTCCCCAATAGCATTAAATAACCCACGAATTTTGATATACCAATAAACTAAACCATTATTTTATGGCTCCACTTCTGCAAACGCGATAAATGCTGTTACTTTCCAAGCATAGCCCGTTGATGTGTTTTTGGTAGCTCCTATTTAAGAGGTCATGGAATTAATACAAATTCTTTTTTGTTTTTCCCAACTCGGCGTATTGACTGACTTGAACTCAACCAATGACTACAATGCCAATTTTTATAATTACTATTTACTCCTTTTCGTTTGCCTATGGTTTCTTATTGAAGTTTGAGTGACAGCAAGTCTCCTCAAGTCTCCAGAACTCTCCTCAGTATTATGGCATTATGCTGTAGTTTAGATGGCATTCACTCCTCTTATTTCCAAGTTTTCCAGTCCCGGTATCAATCTTTAGGTGACTACCAATAGCACCAATTTTAATTGGTATCACCTTCACTTTCATGTTCCACAGTTTTTTCATTTCCCTGGCAACTTATCCATTTCCCTGGTACTTATCCATATTTACCGACACACCCCCCCCCGGGCAGGATATGACACAAGTTCAATTTTTAAGCGGAGTTTAACAGGTTTGAATTCAGAGTTTTCCTTCTCCTAGACTAGTTGCCTCACCAAAGCTGAAGAACCTAGTCTGCCCTACTAGTTTACCCATAGCAGGAGGGAGAATAATTGGATTCATACCTTTCCCAAGGGTATTAGTGCAATGTGAAATGCAATCAGTCTCATCCAGGATTTGAACTCGTGTCGCCATGTCCATTTCCTACGACGATGTACTTATCTCTTATTTCGTTTTTTTTTTTTAATTTTACTCTGTGGTCAGCCGGGACAGCGAAGTCCACAATTCGGCAAGTTCTTTTTTTTTCTTTTCCTTGTTAATTACTACTAGATCTTGTCGTCTGGTCGAGATTAGGTGATCCGTTTGTATCTCAAAATTCCAGAGGAATTTGTGTGTTTCATTTTCCGGGACAGATTCTGGATTGTGCATATACCATTTGTTCGAATAGTCGAACTTCAATTTCTTGCAGAATTCCCAGTGAATGACCACACACACCCAGTCGTGTCAAGTTTTATATTCTTTCTGTGCTAATTTTCTACACTCGCTTATTATGTAATTGATCGTTTCGTCTCTATCACCATATAACCTACATCTGCTGTTTTGTTGCGTCTTATCTATTCTTGCTTTGATATGATTGGTCCTTATGACGTTATGTTGAGCTGCTTATTATTATCATCATCATCATCACAAATTTATTTCTGGCTCTCTACCTAAACAGAAAAATTATTGAGATATAAAAAGAAACATTAAAATCTTTGTTTTCCTAAAAAAAAAATTAACAGTCCGTAATAAACACAAGGTTTTTGTGTTTTCTTTATTTTATAATTGTTTTATATGAAAACACACACACACACACACACACACACACATTCCCTACACCAATTCATTACTTTAAACTATTGTAAGTTAAACTGTTATAGGAAAATTGATATAACTAACATATGCAAGGTGTAAAAAAAGGTTTACATATGCTAAGTTTTCATCGTATGTAATTTTTACCTTATTCACTCATGTGTTCTTAAAGTAAGTAGTGGGAATTAACAAAGCCTCGGCTTTAGTGATGAACAAAGACAGCAGTTCAGCCAAAGTCTAGAAGTATAGGGGAGAGAAAGAAAGACAGAAAAAAAAGGTATAAAAAAGGGGAGAATGAAAACTTACTCTACCATTAACCTGCAAAAATGTGCTGACTATATTTCTAAAAATAAAACAAGTTTTCCCACAAAAAGGAATTCATTCCCGAAGAAATAAATTTTACGAAAAAATTCTACCACCTGCATTGCATATGTTTCCCTATGCAGGTTGAGTTACACACTCAACTCTTTCAGAATACAAAAATAAAGAAAACATAATAAAATAATGCAAATGGGTTTAACGAAATAAAATGAAAGAAAGCAGAAGCATTGGAACAGCCAAATACTTACTCGACCTTGGACCGCAAAGTTGCTGAAGTTACTTAACAGTTTTTTAAAAAAATACCCTCACTAGGTATTTGAATTCCAAATTCTTTTTCATTTTCTTTTCAATGCTACTTCTGTATACAGAAAGACCGCTAACCAGCCGAGAAATCACCCCGTATCTAAAGTAGAATATTTCCTTTTCTCTGTAGCTTGTCTAGATAATTCTATAAGCTGGTCCTCGTTGGAATTCAAACTTCGCGTCGAATATCTTCCTTATTCCTTCTGCTTTAAAATGTCGTCAGAGGTTTACTCTCTCTGAGTAAGTACGTGGTACGAAACCGTTCGTTTCTTTCTACGTAGGGAATACCCACACTCAGTTTCTCCACGACTTAACTACGTTTCTTTGGGTTTGGTGGTCTAACGGATAAGAAATCCAGAATTTCGGCTCGACTCGATATGCTTACGTATGCTGAATGGTCGATACGCAGCCTGGAAAACTGGCCACTAGGCGCGTTCTAGACTCCCGGCTAAGACCAAACAGCCTGAAGGCAAATAGAGTCAAAAGGAGGCTCGAGGCAAAAGGAAACAAAATGGCAAAATTAATCAAAAAGCGCTGATTGCTACAGGTGACTTGATTTTATAGCTGCAAAGGACCAGTAACGGTCTAAATTTGAGATTAGCCAATGGCATTCGAGCAGTTATTAACTGCCAAATTTATAAATTTCCACGCAATAAATCAAAACCACTACAAGTTAAAGCCCATAAATTAATCGAAATGAATTCGCTTACTGTCACGCAATGACATTCTAAAACACATTTTGAGAAATCACTGCCAATTAGACATTTGCAAGAAATTTTTCTGCTTGACTTACGTTTGAAGATTTTTAAAGCTAGATTCTGAAATTTTAAACATTTAAAAAAAAATATTTTTAATTAATGGTTGGCAAGTTGTTTCGAATCATTTGATCACTGTTGGAATGGTAAATAAATTATGACCCAAAGGATTAGAAACAACTTAGAAGTCATTAATTCAAAATGTTATTTTTAGATATTCAATTTTTAAAGTTTAGTGTTAGTGATCTTCAAACACTGCTGACGCCGATAAATTAATCGAAATGCCAGCGGATATGAAAACAAGATTAATGAAACGAAACGACAAGTCGACATATTAAAAACTATTTCAATTGTGCATTCTTATAAACATCACTAACTATAAACACGCACACGAGTGTACGTAGTTGTATTTAGGCTTGTTACAACCACACACACTCACACACACACACATATATATATATATATATATATATATATATATATATATATATATTAAACATCTGCAGTGGTCCAAGGTTGTCACGGATAATAAACTCCAAAAGGACGTTCACAGGCACAAATCCTGGAATTAAAAGAATCACACCCCTATCAAAACAATCTTCTCGATAAAAGACAAAAACTATGACTACTCTAGGCATTATTAATCTTCTAAAAAAGACTTATAGTCTGAAACACTTGGAGAGTTATAAATAAATAATATCATCATCATCATCATATCGTGCAAAACCTAAAATATCAAATTCAAATTCACTTGCGGACCTAATAATTTCAATATATATATATATATATATATATATATATATATGAAGTCGACTATAGAGTTTGCGGTACAAGACATACAGAAAACCCGGATGTTCTCCCGGATGTTCTCCCTGTTTACGGTAACTGTGTCGAAAAATGGTTTCCGCGCAAGGAGGCCTCGAGTAGTCTTCCGGTAAAATAGGTTCTTTTTTAAACCAACCAAAAATGTTTCCGCCTGATCAAAATACTAAGACTTTTCGGCTGATTCTCTTAGATCCACCTGGTAATTATAAAAGAGATAGTATTTTGATTCAAATCAGAGCACTCAAGACAACAGGATGAGCAGCGTTCAATGCCACATACATCTCACCATATACAACTTCAACACTCAGCGTTCTCACCTCAATTTATTAATAAGTTCCACTTCATATTACCTTCCTTATTCCTTTGAACTCTTACACGATTTCATAACACATCAGTCTCAAAACTATTTTTGCTATCTAAACACACACGCACCTACAAAGGATTGGTTTGGTTGTTTTAATGGCATATCAACCTTCGTATGTTATATAGTAGTAGTAGGTATTATTTAATCCATTGCTAAGGGGATAAGGGGGTTCAAACCTTTCCCCAAGGGTATTTGTCCGAAAGTGAACGTAATTGCGCGACTTGAGTTCGAACTCGCTTACTACGATTCCGCAGTCTAGCGCATTGATCATTACACCACGAGGACATCTCCCTCACCTGCAAAGGAATAAATTCCAGTGAATTACGATGTTAAAGAAACTTTACACTAAAATAATGGTTATATTTCTCTTTGTAAACCTTATGTTAATATAATAACTTCCAAGGACTTTTTCAGTTTGAAGCATTTTATTCAAAAAGATTGTTCATCCTACTTTTCATAAACTTTCTCACTACGTTCTCAGTTTATAGCAATATAAGATTTTGTTACTGTTTATACTTACCTTTCCCTTATTTACTTTTCCTATCGGTGTATTAACATATACGGTAGATGATCTATACAAGGTCTAAACCCGTTAACCTCAATACTATAAGAGTAATGATTAAAATAGCTGATTAGAACAGAAAATAAACTTTTAAAAACGTATAAGATTAAGGTCGTCACAAGCCCTCGAGCATAACTATCAGTTTCACAATATGAATCGATCTTCTGATATAAATATATATATATATAGTTTGCGATATCTAAAAATGATAAAGAGTGCTCAGTATTGATGACTGAGCATGTGTATCTGTGATCACCGGACCAAGTCATCTGTGTCTACGTTATCCTAACTTATATATATATATATATATATATATATGTGTGTGTGTGTGTGTGTGTGTGTGTGTGTGTGTGTGTGTGTGTGTGTGATATTAAAAAGAAGGACTTTTCAGAATCTTTTGATTATCGGTTAAGTGGAGGCGTGCTTAGCATAACGGTTATCGTCTTGAGAAATGGACTCAACGATGCAAGTTTAAATCCTGAACAAAACTATTTGTATTTCACTTTGAGCTAATACACTTGGGAAAGGCATGAATCCATCTCTTTTCCTTCTTGCTTTTGATAAATTGTAAGGTAGACTCTGAATTACAACCATCTTAACTCCACTTGAAAATTTAACTTTGAGTCGCATCCTGCTCGTAACGGAGAGGCGTAGTAAATATATGAATCACCTGATCATCAAAAGTTTATGAAACTTAAAGTTGCTGGTGTTTTTCTTTTTTTGTTATGCTAGTTTTTTCACACCAGCATTAGTTGGTGGTCTTTCGTTAGAGTCTGAGCGACAGCTAATATCCTCAGGTCTCTAAACTTATCCGTCCCTGATTTGTAAGTCTTCCGGTAATGGCTACCATAGAATAAACACTCTTTTGTACACAGCTCCTTTGATCGACTTCTTAATCCAAAGCCAACCTGAAGAATTAACCCATATAATATCACAGTCTCTACAACCTTTCTCAATATTCTGGCCGATCTCAACAATGCTATAGTCTGGTTGGTCTCGATTCTCCCTCTGATTTCCAATTCCTCGAGTCTTTTTTCCAATTATTATTATCATTTTACTCCTTGCGATTTTTCACACCAGCATTAGATGGTGGTCTTTCACTGGAGTCTGAGTGACAGCAAGTCTCCTCACAGCTCTTGGACTCTTATTCTAGCCGACCTCAACAATACTATAATCTGATTGGTTTCGATTCTTCTTCCAATTTACAATACTCCCAGACTCTCAGGGACCGTTCAAAGCGCACCAACAAGAATTTATTACTATTATTATTATTATATTGACTCTACGATATTTTTGTATTGAACACTATTTTATTTTCTACTATTAGCACTGCTGTCTTAGTTTTTTTTTAAACTGGTGTGATAGATTTAGTTTTTAAACAAATATTAATTGTATTTAGAATAATATATATATATATATATATATATATATATATATATATATATATATATATGCACGCACATACGCACACACACATACATATATATATTATTCTTAAAACAACGATGTATATATATATATATATATATATGGTCAGGCCCAGTGGGTACAACTCCAGAATACCCGAACAGGGGGCGGATTGCTTGGAGGCCTCGGAAGAGCGGGTTTCAGATATTTTTATGAATACTACTTTATAAAAATTGACATATAATAGAGTAGGGGCCTCGCGTCATAGATTGGGGCTCATAAGATCCTAATACCGGTAAATCAATTTAAAAACCACAAACTGATGAACTGTTATTCAATATTTAAGCTTTATATATACATTTTAAATGAAATAAATGAAAATAAACCTTCCACCAATAGAAAAGAAGTTACAGACATTGTTGCTAGTTTTTTAGCGAAAATAAAACCCATGCGAAAGTTGTTGTAAACAAATTACGGGATTCCAAAAAGCACATTTTACAACCAATGAAAATAAAAGACTAAAATTCTGAATTTTCGATTACTTTAAAACAAAATTCTTCACCGCAGACACCATCATGACACGAAAGACACAGGAGTCGACAGCCAACCAAACGATGCGCCAAGATACCTGTAGAAATATATGCCATAACTTTTTATCACAGAGGTCTGGTCACCTTGATAAGATGTGCTTCTCTGGTCTCCTTGTAGTACACCGAGAGTTAAAAGATGAAATGGATATAAAATGAACAATACGAGTATGAACAGGAAATAATGAAAAGGAAATAGTTGATAAATAAAAAAGGGCAGTCTTTACATTGTTTATATTATTTATATGCAAAAATTATTTGGTGAAAGAAATACTTAAAAAATGTTGATTCGAAAGTTCATGAAAGTTTATGTGCATTTCGGTGTGTTTTGCCTGCGTCTGTCTGTGTGTCAAGCAATTATAATGTATATAATAGTAACATGAATTAACTGTGAATGCCATGACAGCAAAATGATGATTAATTTTTCGTGTTGAAAAACTCGAGCGCCTCCAATTAGTTACAAAGTAAAATTTAATTTTAAAATCAAATTTTACCAACTCAACCGGAAGTCATGCGTGGAGGTGGTTGCGCAGAAACTATTTTTACCCAGTCTGTCTCTGACAGTGAAAAGCTTTACATCCAGTTGGTTCAACAAATAAGAAATATTTTTGAACAATTAATTTCTTAACATTTGATAGTTTAAATATAAAAGTTGATAATTAAAGAGAATGCAAGAGTGATGAGTGAAGTCGTAGAGTTTTGGGATGGTTTCATTTTGGGGTAAGGATTTCTAGACGTAGTACCCATCTATCTTCATTGGTTTTATATCAAAGATATTAAATGATTAAAAATGTTTAAAAATCATTTATATTGATATAATTTTAGTTTTGTTTTCATTCCATAGTCTCTATTATAGGGGATTAAAAAAAATCTGCTTACACAACTCGTCAGACAGAAATAGGGAACATCTAACATTTCTCACTTGAAAATGGACAAACATGCCTTAATACTAAATTCCAGAAAAGAAGAGAAAACTATGGACCTACACCTACACAAATAATGCTATGGCCGTTAGATTACATTATCAGAAATAAGAAATGGATTAATAGCACTTTGAATTGTGAGGCATATTCCTCTTTTGAAGGAGTGTCTTCTGATCACAGAATTGTCACAGCAAAATATATCTGAGTCTACGCAGAAATACGATGCAAACAACCAAAACCATATTCTATGACTGGTCCTTGCTTAACGATAGGGATATTCGCAATAAATATACGATAACAGTGAGAAACAAATTCGATGCTCGTCATGATATATCCGAAACACCTTAATGCAAATGACGAAAATGAGAATTTCGTCAATGCCCACATAAAAGCAGCAGCAGAATGCATGCCAACTAAACTAAGCCAAACATAGAGTTCCGTGGGAGACATAAGTTGTTCGGAAAAAACAAGACAACGTGAAAACAGCATCGCTATGTATTGAAAGGAATCCAACTAATGCCGACGCTTAGAAACTTAAGAAGGCACAAAGAGGACAACTTAACGCATACCAAAAAGAACAAATAGAATATATTCAAGGTCAGATCAATAAAATTAGACATTAATAGAAGACAGACAATCACGAGTTGCGGGACAGACAGTAAATGAAGTGAATAAAAGGAAGAGCACCTCCAGAGCTAAAGTAAAAGCTGCCAGCCAAGTAAACGAATACAGATGTGGAAAGAACATTTCAAGAATCTGCTTGGACAATCTCCTAAAGTTACTGATAAACCTATCACGAAAAATGATAATCAACTAGACATCAAACTAGGATAGTTTACTCAAGAAGAACTCTATGTTTTACAAAGAAAAATTAGAAGCAGGAAAGCTGTCAGTCTTGATGAAATACCACCAGAAGTATGGAAGTCAAGGAAATTTGATGACTTACTACTCCGATACAACGCCGTATATAACCAGAACACAACAGAGAGATGCACAAAAGGCTGTATCCTCCCTTTCCCCAAAAAAGGTGACCTTCGAATCGCTAAAAACTATCGAGGCATAACCCTTACTTCAATAGCGGCTAAGATTTATAATGCTCTGCTACTCGACCGCATCGAACCATAAATTGAGAAAATTCTTAGAAAGAATCCAAATGGTTTTTGGAGAAACCGATCCACAACATTACAGATTCTGATCATCCGTCGAATGATAGGAGTTCATGCGAAAAAAAAAAAACCTCGAGGTGACACTCTTATTTGTAGATTTCTCCAGAACTTTTGACTCTATACATCAGGGAAGATGGCGCAAATACTTGTGGCGTATTGTCTCCCCGAAGAAACTGTCACAGCCATAATGATGCTTTATAATAACGTGAGAGTAAAAGTTCGCTCACCAGATGGAGATAAACATTAGCCTCATATATACCTAGACTAGGTACTTCGAACGTCGATAGATCTAATGAAAGAAAATGGCTTTACACTAAAAAAGACAAGAAGCAGACGATATCCCGCTCAAACTATTACGGACGCAGACTACACTGATGACATAATGCTTCTTGCAAATACACCTATCCAAGCCGAATCCCTGCTACAAAGTCTGGAGCAGGCAACAAGTGACACTGGCCTCCATGTCAATGCAGACAAAACGGAGTACATGCGTTTTAATAAAAAAGAAGACATCTCCACACTAAATAATAGTTCTCTGAAATTACTGGACAAGCTTACGTATCTCAGAAGCAACGTCTCATTTACTAAAAATTATATGAATATGCGACTCGCGAAGGCATGGACTACTATCGATAGGTTATCGATCATATGGAAGTCAGACTTATCCGATAAAATAAGACGCAATTTCTTCCAAGCAGTGGTTGTGTCAATTCTACTATATGGATGCACCACATGGATACTGACTAAACATATAGAGAAAAAGCTAAACGGGAATTGCACAAGAGTGATACGAGCTACATTAAACAAATCCTGGAAGCAACATCCCACAAAACAGCAGCTATACGGTCACCTACTTCTCATTTCTAAAACCATCCAAATAAAACGGACAAGTCATGCGAGACACTGCTGGAGAATTAAGAACGAACTCATAAGCAATGTTTTCCTATGGACCCCTTCACACAGACGTGCAAGTGTTGGCCGACCAATAGGAACTTATTTACAACAGCTCTGTACGAACACAGGATGTAAGCTAGAAGCGGTGGATGATAGAGACGACTGGTGAGGGAGTCAAGGAAATCTGTGATATCAGTGCGACATGATGAAGATGAGGAATATAGAGAATTAAACGTCTCTGTTATAGGGAATTAAGCGTCTCTGTAAAATTCGTGGTCTTTTAGGAGGAAATGTTACTGATGCTCATCTATAAGGGTGGCTTCTATAAATGAGAATAAAAACAGCCATCGAAAGATTACCATGAACCACACTCAAACCACCTGTGTCCAAACCGCACCGCTCTTCTTGCGGGTAAAAAAGGGGCGCGTCCTGCTGAGGTTGGAGCTCTGGCCTCAGTGTTCGAAAAATCAGCTACAGAGCTCAAACTAAAGCAAAATTTACTGAAATGCGAACACACAATGTAAATAGCAACATTCAACGTTAGAACCTTAAAGAGAATAGGACTACTGCCGGAGCTGACTGCATCGGCGATAGATCATAACATAGACATAATATGCATACAAGAACACAGATACACTCATAGCGAGGATATTAAATATCACGACACTGGCAATGGATGGACGCTAGCCACTGCATCTGTATGGATAAACTCTGTCAATGCCACGATAGGAAGTGTAGGTATGCTTATAGGACCACGAGCCCTAAAATCACTAAATAGTATCGAGAAAATACAACCTAGGATGATGGTAGCTGCTTTTAATGGCAACCCCAGCGTAACAATTATCTCCTGCTACTGCCCTACCAATGTTAGTGAAGAAACTAATCTCATCGCCTTCTATAATGAGTTATCCTCACTTGTTCGTAGCATCCCGAGACACAACGTTATTGTCATTGGTGGAGACATGAATGCCCAAATTGGTAAAAACGTAAACCACAAATTCAGCTTACACAACTCGTCGAACAGAGATGGGGAACATCTAACAGATTTCACGACAGAAAATAGATTAACATGCCTCAATACAAACCTTCAGAAAAGGAAGGGAAAACTATGGACCTACACCTACGCCGATAATACTAAAGCGCAGATAGGCTACGTCTTTATAAATAAGAAATGGAATAATTACACATTAAATTGCGAAGCATATTCCTCTTTTGAGGATGTGTCCTCCGATCACCGAAGTGTCACGGCAAAAATACGTAGGAATACGACCCGAACAACAACCACTGTACACTATGACTGGTCCCTGCTTAATAACAGGGATATTAGAGATAAATACACGTTAACACTAAGAAACAAAATCGATGCACTATAGAAGACAGAAACACATACTCCGAATTACGAATATGAAAATTTCGTCAAAGCCCACTTAGAAACGGCAGCAGAATGCATACCAGCTAAACAAAAAGCTAAACCTAGAGTCCCATGGAAGACATTAGCAGTTAGAAAAAAGCGTGCAGACGTGAAAACTGCCTCCAAATACAATAGGAAGAACCCAACCAATGCCAATGCTCTGAAACTTAAAAAGGCACAAAATGAATTAGCTAACATATAGCTAACATATACCAAAAAGAACAAACAGAATGCATACAAAATCAAATCAATAAGATTGGAGACTCAGTTGAAGATAGACGATCTAGGATAGCATGGCAAACAATTACGGACGTGGACTACGCCGATGACATAGCACTTCTGGCAAATACACCTGCCCAAGCCGAAACCCTGCAACGTATTCTGGAACTAGCAGCTGCAGGCATAGGCCTCCATATCAATGCACACAAGACAGAATACATGTGCTTTAATCAAAGAAGCAACATTTCCACACTAAACGGTAGATCTCTGAAATCAGTAAACAAGTTCACCAACCTAAGAAGCAGTGTCTCATCAACCAAGACAGACATCAACACGCGACTATCAAAGGCATGGACAGCCATCGATAGACTATCGGTCATATGGAAGTCAGACCTGACCGATAAAATAAAACGCAGTTTTTTCCAGCAGCGGTCGTGTCGATACTGCTATATGGATGCTCTAAATGGACGCTTAGTAAACGAATGGAGAAAAAGCTTGACGGCAACTACATAAGAATGCTGCGAGCAATATTGAACAAGTCATGGAGGCAGCACTCCACAAAGCAGCAACTATACGGCCACTTACCACCCATCACGAAAACTATCCAAGTTAGACGAACCAGACATGCGGGACTGCTGGAGATGTAGGGACGAACTCATAAATGACGCACTCCTGTGGATCCCCTCTCATGGACGAGCAAAGGTAGGACAACCAGCTAGAACATACATACAACAGCTCTGTGCCGATAAAGGATGTAACCTTGAAGACCTACCGGAAGCGATGGACGATAGAGAAGGGTGGCGAGAGAGGGTCTGGGAGATTCGTGTAATGGCACGACATGATGATGTTGATATCTGAATCAGAGTAAATACATGGTCAACGGTGCTTGGTCGATTTCTCTCCCATGCAATCATCAGACCAAGTCTCTCTCTCTCTCTCTCTCTATATATATATATATATATATATATCCCGGGGCTTGAGCCCTCTGGTGAAAGAAGATAACTGTTGCCACTTGCGTTTTACAAAGCTCTTCTAACGAACTGAGGACTTCGTTATCCGATAGCGCAAAATGTAAGCAAACGAAACTTTATACATATGCGTTAATTCCCGAGCTGACGTTGAGTCGCTGGCTTGGCTTAAGCGTATGTCATCAGCCTGATGTAAAGCTTGGCTTGGAGTGTCTCACGTGTCTAGCCTCACAGAAGAGTTGTGATACAACGAAAGTCTGTCTGTGGATGACAATATATATATATATATATATATATGTATGTATATATATATACCAATTTCTCTAATATGATTATTTCTGTTATATAGTTCATATATTACTTAAATATATATCTTCGAAATATTGACTTAACAATTATTAAGGATAAACTAAACAAAATTGAACCAATTTGGGATTTTTCTTACGAACTAAGAACTAACAACACCTTACCTTTTTTTAGACATATTAATAATGAATAATAACAACTTAGAAATTAAAGTTCATCGTAAATCCACAAATAAAAATGACAGTTGCGGGACCGATAATTACGTCGGTCCCACAAACATTTATACTAGGGGAAAGTGATGTGATGCAGTCCAAACAAAGAGGACAAAGGCGTGATGATTCGGTTTAAATTACCGCGCTTTTTATTAGGCGAAACGTACACGAAGAATTGCCGTGAGTGCAAAACTTCTGCGACTGAATATGGTCTATGTCATCTTAGATGTCGAAAGTCCGTGATGTC
Source organism: Sepioteuthis lessoniana (assembly GCA_963585895.1). Lineage (NCBI taxonomy): Eukaryota > Metazoa > Mollusca > Cephalopoda > Myopsida > Loliginidae > Sepioteuthis > Sepioteuthis lessoniana. The sequence continues at coordinate 96,803,052 of OY757912.1, forward strand.
GAATACAGTCCGTGTTGGTATCGAAACTGGAGATTGGGCTGTCAAGTAGTTTTTGGTGACAGTCGAGATGATCAAGATCAGGCTGTGAATGCATCAGGCAGGTCGTAGGTGTAGCTGTGTCGTCAGGTAACTGGAGACGGTCGGAGCATCGGACATGTGCTACTGAAGCTGGATGATCGATATCCCAGTCGTTGATCGGAAGTGTAGTCAATCTTGACCTCAAAGAGTCGATGTTAGTCTGAGCAGTGTAATTTGTTCGCGGACTGGTTCATAACTCCGAGTGTCCGTGGCGTTTGGCGTCTTCTGCTATGGCTGAAGGAAAGACGTCTGGTAGGAGGGGGTGCCGGTACCAGTGAAAATAGATCGAATTACTTCCTTCGCATCCGGGCGACAGCCCACTGCCGACAGTATTTATCTGATACCCTACCATGTCAAATATGGCACAAGGTCGTTTTATTGTGGGAGCTAAGCACGACTCGAGACTCATGAACGGCAGGTGCAAAAACTGCTTAACCCTTGCGGCATTCCAATAATTGGGCGCCTCAGACACCGAATAATAAACTCAACCCTACAAAGCTGGTAAAGCATGGAGAAAGGCCTCCAGACGTAAAGGCTTAGTCGGAAAAATATTACTACCTGGCTCAAATACCAGGCGGCCCGCGTGCCGACTACTGTTTCTCGTCAGTGACTACTTTTATATAGCAGAGAAGAATGGCGTATCTGATGGCCTTTGCACGCATTCGACCGAGGACAGAAAGTAGCGAGTGATGAAACCTTTCTGTTGGTTATTTTTCCTGCCTTAACAGTCTGGTCCCCAAGTTCGTACTGAGGACCCAATCGTAATTTTCGGCAAATTGTGGGAGGTAGCTTTTTGGAGTCATATTGTCAAGGATTACTTTTCCCTTTTCCACGCTGGCCAAATCAAGTGGCGCACGTGGTCAGTTTGATTCCTTGTTAGAAATAATTTTTTATAGTAGTAAAGGAAATGTGTTATGGTTTAATATTTCCTCTTAAACAATATAAAACAATTCACAATGAATTAACAATAAAATATTCATTGCCTGAATAAACAAAATAGAAATGATACAAGAATTACATAAAATACTACATTACGGAAAATGCAATACGGAAAGAAAGTCTGGTGTTGTAGTTGAATAGTCCTTTATAGAATGAAGGTTGTATGAAGACTTACATCAAAGTATGGTACCGTGCGTGGTACGACACGAGGTTTGTTGAGGTAAAAGAAAACCGCCCCCTCATTGTTAGGAGACGTACACACTTGTGTGTGTTTCATAATGTCGAGGCCGGGACGTGCGTTTTATGATGCTACTTTGATGCCAACTAGCAGCTTAGTAGAAATAAAAGTAAAAGTTGGCGACTTTAGTCGAGGGTAACTTAAAACTTCCCTTTTCGATTGCTACTACACCAAGGTGTAGGGGAGGGCGCTATTCCTTGCTCTGGATTGCTCTACTTTACCCTTAATCTGTACCTTATATTGCTAAGCAAGGAGGCATCAAGTACCATTTTTTTGAGTCTTTGGTATGACTCGACCTGGGACTGAACCCCGGTCTCACGGACCATTGGCGAACACTCTACTGATAAGGCCAATGGCCCAGTAATATCAGAAGTACTATTTTGGAACAAAAAGAATGTAATCTCTAGACAGGTAGTTACTCTATCTAGTGCTTAGAATGCAATAAAAAAATATGTGGATGAAACTTCACTATCTATCGAAAAACGAATTTACAAACACAAGAGAGATATAAAATACAGTGACAAAAAAATGCGTTTGTCAGAAATGATTTAGAAACTAATCACAATTTTAACTTTAAAGATGCCAAAATATTAGATAATATACAGAACAATAAACACTAAAAAAATAGTTGAAATTTGCATTGTTTCTAATTACAATACTTTTAAAGAAAAACACGTTTTTTTCATCTTATATTCTTATTTAGTCAAATTATTGCAAAAAAAAATTAATTGGTTTTCATTTTTTTATTTATACTCACTTTTAATGTTTTTCAATTACACTTCTAACCGTAATTCTTCCTAAATTACAAATAGCTACATAATACAAAAAAAATGAAGGAAGAGAAGAAAGAGTGGAGAAAAATATACTTGATGTAAGAAATACGTTACACTTTGAAATAAATTTCGAACACTAATTATGTCCCATAGATTTGAAACCGAACATTAAAAACGGTAATAGAATGCTAAAAGTTTATTTTATTTTTTTCGTTTCATTTTAGAATTGAATGTAATCCGGTAGATTTATCACATATTAAGATTGGCCAGATGATGGGTTAATATAAAATTGAAATGTTTAACGCTGGCAAATAAGTCAACGATGAATAAAATCATCCTTTGAATACATTGACTTTTCACAGACACATACACACACACACCCACACACACATGTATATGTATATATATAAAGATAAAAGAAATGGTAAAAATTTTGCAAGACAAAGTGCTTGATGTTACAACAGCAGAGCAGGTATAAAACCTGGAAAAAATCAAATTATTAAGAGAAAAAAACTATTACTTCAAATTTTATGTGCACAATTTTAGATAGAGATTTCTATCTGATAATCGTGCACCCCTCAAGAAACTTCAAATAGCGGACCTCTAGTTTTCCTAATTATGTTTGTGTGCGTGTGTGTGTGTGTGTGTGTGCGTCCATATGAAAAGCGAGAAGGATATATATATATATATATATATATATATATATATATATATATATGGAAGTAAATATGGATTTGAATCCAACAGTATGAAGAAAGTAGAAAACCAGAATAATCCAAATTAGATGAATTTATTTTGATGTAAAGCCAACGTTAAACATTTCGGTTTTAAAAACTATTATCAGGACTTACATATCATGAGAATGGTTCCTGATGAAGGTTCTTTACATGAACATAAATTCATCTAAGGTGGATTATTCTGTTTTTCTACTTTCTTCATATATATATATATATATATATATGAGAGAGTGCAGGGTTAAAGACATATATATATATTTATTTATATATGTATATATATATATATACGAGGATCATTAAATATATTTCCAGATTTTTTTCTTTTTGGGCACTTTTATTGATAGTACCCACATGAAACTCTAGTCCCCTTCGAACTAATCTCCTCCGGCTGCAATGCACTTGTTGTACCGTTCCAACAACTTCTGGAAGGCCCCATGGAAGTCCTCTTGTGTGAGCGTGTCAATGACCTTCGTTACAGCCTCTTTCATCTCCACGATTGTCTCATAACGACAGCCTCTGAGCTTAGGGAATAACCAAAAGTCACGGGGAGCAAGGTCTGGACTATAGGGAGGGCGAGGAGCTGTCTTGATGCCCATCTTGGTCAAATAGTCTGTGACAAGGATGAAGTTGTGGACTGGTGCATCGTCCTGTTTGAAATGCCACTGACACGATTTGAAGAGTGCTGGCCTCTTCCGACGGAATCTCTTCCTGAACTCCCTTAAAATCTCAACATAGTAACCCTAACCCTTTGGTCAATCAACTGTGGTGTATTGACTTCCTTACTCCTCCCGCACCTCTCATCATCTCTCACAGACTCCCTGCCTTCCTTGAATCTCTTATGCCACTCAAAAACTGATGCTCGATTCATGCAAGATGCTCCAAAAGCAGTCTGAAGCATTCCATACGTTTATGTGGCATTTTTTCCAAGTTTAAAACAGAATTTTATTGCATATCTTTCTTCCGAACGTCCAGATTGTATTTTTGAAATTCACCAGCTGTGACAATCAGGCTTTCGTTGGGTGTATTCCAATTGCAGCTGTAGCAGTTCATTTGAACCTGAAATCATAAAAATTAGTCAGTCATCTCATAAGATGTATAGCAATAACATACTGAATTTTCCAGAATCTGCGACAATTTTAAATGCCTGTACAAAAAAGTCAGGAAATTTATTGAAGGCACCACGTATATATATATATATATATATATATATCAGGGGCGGAGACGGGACTAGTGCTACTCGTGCCCGGCACGACCAATAACTCGGTCAATGTTATTCAAAATGGATTAAAAATCATCCATTAATTTCAAGCAAACATACTTAGTCCGATCTCAATTAAATTACGTATCTATTCAAGTTTCGATAACTAAGTAGCCAAAAGTTCATAAATATATCTGGGAATAATACAACGATGCTGTTTTGAACGGATGGTCTTTGTCCGGCCACCGTCAGATTCATTGAATATCCCACAAAATCCGCTATAATGTTGAACACGCGCAAATCCGTGCCGAGCACTAGACCCTTATAATAACAGTAATGTTAGAGAAATACGCTTTTGGCTGTAGCCAATAGCAAGAGCAACCCAAACATCGTGCTCAAAAATCTTAGCACATTCTGACTGATGTCTTGGGAAGAGGGAGAGGGACCGGGAGAGAGAGAGAGAGGGGGGGATAGCAGATTATAGCCGTCCCCGACGTCATCATCCTCGCTATGGTAAATGTTGGTTAAACGGCGTGTTTTAATTCGTTTTTTCACTAACAGATCTCTATTTCTTTAATGAATGTTGCATATATTACATTCTGTAACTAAAATTTGTTTATTTGAATACATTTTCCACAAACAATCTTTATTTTAAGCGAAATTGAAACTACTAGCTGTGTCTGTGTATATTGTCATCAGTTTCTTTATTCTAATAAACATATTTTTCTCGTCATAGTAATGAACATCTTCTCTTTTCTTCTATACTTTTGAAAGGAAAAAAATTATCTTATCTACTGTATTAACAAAACTACAAATTATATAGTATCTTGATTGTTTACAAAAAAATTACCATGCAAGGTACGTTTGTCAATCTGTGCTATACAATGGAGAATCACACAATAGCAACTATGATGACTTACTTTGGGTCCACGGACCACGGGTTGGGAACTGAAGTTGACAGAGGGCGTGGGGGGTGCACGAGTAGCAAAAATAGGCTAGAGTCGCCACTGATATACATATATATATATATATATATATATATGAGAGAGGAGAGAGTGCGTGTTTAAAGACATAAGCAGTTTTATCTGAATTTTTATCTGAAATATTCTCCGAGTTCTGTTCAGTCTATGTTATTGAATTAAATAAATTGACAAGAAAGTAGAATGAAATGACTGTTTGTTTTGTAAAATAAATGCTATTTTTAATATTAGGCTGCAAAGTTATAAATTCATGTGTGTGTGTGTGTGTGCAAAAAGGGAGAAATTGAGAGAGAAGTTTAGAAAGATATATAACCGAAGTATTGGCATAATGGTAAGAGTTTTCGGCAATGGTACGGGAGACCGGGGTTCGATCCTAAGTCGAGTCATACCAAAGACTCACAAAATGATACTTGATGCCTCCTTGCTTAACACCCAGTATTATAAGGTATGGATCAAGAGTAAGTGGAGCAATCCAGGAAAAGGAATAGCGCCCTCTCCTACCCCTCGGTGTAGTAGCTATTGAAAAGAGAGCCTTCGAGTTGCCTTCAACTACAGTCGGCTAACTTAACACACACACACACACACACACACACACACATATATATATATATATATATAATCATGCATGTATGATGCTACAAGCTTGTGTGACAGTTATCAGTATGAAACACAGAATCAGCAAGACGAGTTCAAATTTCAACTAACGTTGCTTCTAGTGACTTAAAACTAATGTATTTAACAACATTTCAGCTCGCAGTCCTGTCACAAAATATATCGTCACTGAGAGAGAGAGAGAGTAGGGGAGAGGAGAGATGTAGAATAAGAACTTTTGGCAAAGAAATCAAAATTGGCAGAGAAGTCGTGAATCCATTCCTTCCTACATTCTTGTCATTGATATGCCCTAAGAAAGGAGATGAGTAAGCATTTACGCAAACCACTCGCCCATAACTTACCCCACCTCTCTCTCTCTCTCTCTCTTTGGTTCCGAAACCTAATTCTGGTCTTAGATGTGGAGCGTGACTTAGGAATAACTACGTCTGGTTTTGAATTCAGTTTTACTTCTCCAAGATCGGTTGCCATACCAAGGTTAAAGAGCCCAGTTGACCCTACATTTACCCATAGCTGGAAGGAGAATCGTTGGATTCATACCGTTCCCGAGGGTATTAACTCTATGTGAAACGTAAACAGCATCGTCCAGGTTTTCAACTCGAATAGACGAGTTCACCACCGACAACGATAATTGTTATGCTACGAATCACCTTACCGCATAGGCGTGCCTAAAAGAACGGTATCCATTGTCAACTTTAACAAAGGTCAATATATACGGTTTCTAATTTGTTACAAGATGGGGTGAATAGCTTACTGCAGCAGACACCAACAGTCAAATTAATGTTTTAGTTATCAATATTATTAGATTTGCAATTCAAATAAAATTTGTTATGCATATTTAGCAAAATTCCTTTTCGCTGGCATATTTCATTGACTGCTAATCGTCTATGCACTCTTGATATTGTGCCAAATTTTGTTACAAGATTCATAAAACATTTCCTTCAAACAACAAAGACACAGTTTCCTTTAGTCATAAATTTACTTACTGAAATACTGAAATAATGTTGGGGAACTGGATCGCCACAGTGATATAATGGGTAAAGTGTTCGCCATTGATCTGGGAGACCGGGGTTCAATCTCAAGTCGAGTCATACCAAATACTCAAAAAATGGTACTTGATATCTTTTTGCTTAACACTCAGCATTATAAGGTGCAGATCAAAGGTAAGTGGAACAATCCAGGGAAAGGAGTAGCGCCCTCCATTACACTTCGATGTTGTTGCTATTGAAAAGGGAGCCTTCGAGTCGCCCTCGACTACGGTCGGCCAACGACAACTTATAAATATATATATATATATATATATATATATATACACACACGGAGTTGCGATAGGTAAATTGTCACGATTTTAAATTATTAATTACGCGTATTCACTTTGATTGTTTCAGGTTTTATCTTCCGTGCAGCAAACTAGGGTCAGTTGGGCACTATCTGTGAAGAATGCAGCACTATAACGTGTTTGGGTATCAATCTGAGAACAACGCAAAGGATTCGGGAAAAGTTGGATAAGTCCAATGATGATTACGAAGGTGCGGCAACTTGGAAGCATCACTTTGATCATTCTGATAAGAAAAGAACTCACAAATTTGTTTTGTGAAATCCAGGACATGATTGCCAATAGTTTCAATCAGGTCAATAACCAGGGACATGGAAGTGTCTAAGTTTCTTATCAGGTAGGTTGTGCAGGAAGACATCTGATTTTCTCATACAAGATGAGAATGGGACAACTTTTATCTCAGACCATAAAGAACAATAAGATGGATGTGCCCGTGGTGTAATGGTTATCGTCGTAGGAAATGGACACGGCGACACGAGTTCAAATCCAGGACGAAACTGATTACATTTCACATAGCACTAATATCCTTGGGAAAAGTATGAATCCAATTATTCTCCCTCCAGCTATGGGTAAAATAGTAGGGCAGACTAGGTGAAGCAACTAGTCTATGAGAAGGAAAACTCTGAATTCAAACCTGTTAAATTCTGCTTAAAAATTGACCTTGTGTCATATCCTGCCTGGGCGGAGGGGGTGGTAAATAAGAAATAAGAAAGAATAAGAAAGCCCGTGCAGCGAAACTTTTCAACAAACTTAAGCATCCCCTCCCATCTAATATGTTTTGGTTTTTCTCAAATGAGAAAAATTTCTGCTAGAAACACATGGAACCACTACTGGGTTGCTCTGTCCCCACAATACGTACCGATATTGATGAAAACCAAAGACCCATTCCACAACATGGTGTTTGAAGTGGTCACAAGTGATGGTGACGTTATGTCTCAATTCATTTTTCCACATGGCCTCAACACAGAGGCATATCTCAAGAGCATGGAGGAGATAGTGCTACCTGGATCGAGAGGGTAGCTGCTAGAAGACCGTACGTCAACCAACAGGACTTTGTGCCATGCCTTACAAACAGGAGAACCCAGTGTTGGCCATGAGAAAATTTCTACGACCACATCACCCCTAACATCTTCTCCCCTAATTACCCAGACTGTTATCCCCTTGGTTATTATGTATGCGGCGCGCCTGAACGAGAGACCAACAAAACTCGGTGCTACATCAAAGATAAACTGAAGGCAAGGATAATGGTAGCATTTACCAATTTAAACAAGAAGACCGTCGGAAAGGCTTGCAGGAGATACCGAAGTCGTCTGGAGGCCGTAGTTGAAGCTAATGGCGATTTCTTGGATTAAATCGAATCTATAGATTTTCACCATATTTTCATGTAAATCTTTTTAGATATATCTGATAAAGTGAGATGTCTTTGATTTTCATTTTGGGCGTAATTTAGACAACAATTTACCCATCGCGCCCCGGTACCCATAGGTATATAAATGTATATAGTTCTAAGCCTCACCCAGAAAGAAGAACTAAAGCTGAATATTTTTGTTGTTACTATACATTACTACTTCTTATAAAACTAGAAAACTAATTCAGATTTATGTCTTAATTTTAGTGCAGGTGAGACACATACGAAGGTAAGAGATATGTTACAAATCTAAAATTTAGATGAGGCTTAGAACTTTTTGAATGAACCGCATTTGTGTATATATATATATATATATATATATATATATTATTCCCCTTTTCTTTTTGGTGAATGAGATGTTGCAATTCTGGTTGTAGGCAATTTAAGAACTGTTCAAAGTCTCTGGAAGTAAAATACTAAATTCTACCTGTTATTTTGAATAAAATATACTATATATATATATATATATATATATCATTAAGGTGTGCTGATAGCACAAATTCTCTCTCTCTCTTTCTCTCTCTCTCTCTCTCTCTCTCTCTCTCTCTCTCTCGCCATCAGCCCCTATCAGCCATTGTTCTTGATAGGTCTTCTAGACGGTATCCAATAGTTAATGTAAGTTTTTGCTGGCCGGCCAACAATGCTGTGTCCATGTGTAGGAGTCCATTGGAGAACGTCGCTCATGAGTTCATCAGCAGTGCCCAGCATTTCTTGTTTGTCTTGAATGGTTTATGTGATGGGAGATAAATGGCCGTATTGTTGTTTATTAGGTGCTGCTTCCAGAAATTTTTCTAAACAGAACGCAGCATCCTCGTGTAGTTCTCATCTAGCTTTTTCTCCAAACGTTTCATAAGAGGCCAAATAGTGCAACCATACAACAGTATTGACAACGCTACAGCTAGAAGAATTCCCGTTTTATTATATCAAATTGCAATATGGTCGATAACCTGTCAATAGTAGTCCATGCTTTATCCAAGTGTATGTTGGTATTTAGTCGATGAGATATTATATCTGAGGTATATAAACTGGTATACTTATTTCAGAGACTTGCCATTTAATGTTCTTCATAAATTCTACAATATGTAGATATTTACTGAACTAGAAAAGAAATCTGCTAATTATTTTGATGGTCGATCTCTTCAAGAAATCCTTAATATTTCATCAACAAACCAAACCAGCTCAAGGCATAAGCTATATGAGCCCTGCTATTAGTGAAATGGACACTAGGCTGGTCACTAGGTTTGCACCAGGGGAGTTTCCCTAACTATGCTTGCTTGTTTTTGTGTGATTCATTACGTCAGCTTGTGTATGGATTTACACAACCCTTCTGCTAAAAGCAGGATGTAATTCAATGTCAATTCTGAAGCGGCATACAGCTGGTTTGAATTCAGTTTTCCATCTCCAAGACTGGTTGTGAAAAAAAAAAAGTTTAAAGAACCTTTCTATTTAACCATAGTTAGGGGAAGAGCAACTTGATCCATGTCTTTCATCAGGATATTAGCATGAAATAGTGTATATTAAAAATGATTATGTAGAGAATAAAAGCTTTTTCTTTTTTTTTTTTCTTGTTCTATTTCTTTTTTCTTTCATTCAAAGTATACAAACCATCCAAGTGTCAGCAATAATCAATATTGCCCATGAAGCAAACTAAATTCTGCTAAGGGTCCCATTAAGGCTTGGGTTAACAATGAGTAGACCTCAGGTCTCTTGAGTATTTTTGCTGATCTTAACAATGCTATGGTCTGAATAGTTTTGATACTTGCTCTAATTTATAATTCTTCCAGTCTTTTTTTCCAAGCTCAAGAGACGTGAGGAGATTTGTTGTCACTCAGACTCCAAGTGAAAAATTCACCAGGAGTAAAAGAAGAAGAACAAGAAGAAGAAGAAGAAGAAGAACAACAACAACAACAACAACAACAACAAGAAAAACAAGAACAAGAACAAGAACAAGAACAAGAAGAACAAGAACAAGAAAAAAAGATGGGCTAAAAATTTTTATGACTCTAGGATACAAATGGATCACACAATCCTGGACAGAAAACCCTCAAGCGATGATTAAGGAAAGCAAAAAACTGGATAAATACTTGGACCTTGCTAGAGAGCTAAAAATATTATGGAACATGAAAGTGACAGTGATACCAATCATAGTTGTAACTCTTCGAATAATCCCAAAGAACATGGAAAAGAAATCCAAGGAAGACCAGAGATCAACTCAAATACTGAAGAGAGTCCTGAAGAATGAGAAGACTTGCTGTAACACAGAATTCCATGAAAGGCCATCAGTCACTACTTATGTTAAAACTCACTCAGAGTAAAATAATAACAATAATAATAATAATAACAATAATGACTGGGTGGGAAAGGTGATCAACTGGAAATTGTGCAAGAAATTAAAATTTGACCTTGCTGACAAATGGTATATGCACAAATCTGAATCTGTTCTAGAGAATGAGACATATATAATTCTCTGGGACTAGCAGCAAAGGAGAACAAAAACAGATACAAATGAGTGGGGAATCTGGGAATTGCACAAAAAACTGAAATTTCCACCTACTAACGAATGTTAGATACTTTTCATTTTCTATGACATATTTATCATAGAAAATAAAAAACATAAAATAATCTGGGACTTTGAAATACAAACAAATCACCAATTCTGACCAGAAGACAAGACCTAATATAAATTAACATAAAAACAACTTGTTGATTTTGCTATTCCAGTAAACCACAAAGTGATAATGAAAGAAAGATAAAAGATAGACAACTACCTCGATCTTACCAGAGAGCTAAAATAAATTTTTAAAAAATCAGTGGGGCATGAGGATGACAACTATACCAATAGTAATTAGTTCCCTCAGAACAGTCCCCAAAGATCTTCCAAACCACTGCACTGTTCAAATCAGCTAAAATACTTAGAAGAATCCTGGAGACTTTGAAATACAAACAAATCACCCAATCCTGACCAGAAGACAAGACCTAATATAAATTAACTTAAAAACAACTTGTTGATTTTGCTATTCCAGCAAACCACAAAGTGATAATGAAAGAAAGATAAAAGATAGACAACTACCAAGATCTTACCAGAGAGCTAAAATAAATTCAAAAAATCAGTGGGGCATGAGAATGACAATTATACCAATAGTAATTAGTTCCCTCAGAACAGTCTCCAAAGATCTTCCAAACCACTGCACTGTTCAAATCAGCTAAAATACTTAGAAGAGTCCTGGAGACTTTGAGATGCAAACAGATCACCTAATTCTGACCAGAAGACAAGACCTAGTCTTAATTTACAAGAAGAAAAGACATTAAATATCAATGCTTTAGGAGTCAATGTATTGATACATTTTAAACAGCTAAAGACTTTATATTTAGTTACAATCTCAACATTTAAAGAGCAAAAGTAGATCAAAATTAGTTTAAATAATATCTGAAACAGTATCCCAAGATCACATCATTTAATTAGATTATTTATTTTAGATTCTATTGTCTGACAATGAATCGGTTGGTTGGTTGGTTACCGGAGAGCTGAAAAAACTGTAGAATATGAAGGTGATGGTGATATCAATTGCAATCAGTACCATTAAAAAATAGATATGGGGAACTGGAGATAAGAGGAAGACTGAAGACTATCCACACCACTGCACAGTTAAAATCAGCTAGAATACATTGAGGAGACCAGAGGATACTTGCTACCACTCAAACTTCAGAGAAAAACCATCAGTTAAAACAGGTGTGAAAAACTCACAAAGAGTAAAATAATAATCATAGTTTTGCCATTCAAGCAGACCAAAGAGTGAAAATAAAAGAAGGTGAAAAATTCAACAAACACCAGGACCTTGCCAGAGCTGAAAAAGTTGTGGCATATCAAGGTGATGATGATACTCTTGTAGTTGGATTCATTAGAACTCTCTCTGGGAACCTTGAAAAGAAACTGTTGGAACTAGTGATCAGTTTTCCCATGAATTCACCCAACCCCTCCACCATAAGCAGGATGCGAAACAAAGTCATTTTTTAGCAAAATTTAACAGGTTTGAATTCAAAGTTTTCCTTCTCCTAGCCCAGTTGCCATACTAAGGTTAAAGAGCTCAGTCTTTCCTACTATTTACTTATAGCAGGAGAGAGAAGAGTTGGATTTATACCTTTCCCAAAGGTATTGGCATTATGTGAAATGCAAACAGCCTTGTCCAGGATTTGAACTCAGGTCACATTGTTTATTGCCTACAACAATAACTGTCACACCACAAGTTCCTCCTATGGACTACTATACATGCGCATACCAATGTTGGTCAACCAGCAAAAACTTACATTCATCAGCTCATTGTAGACACTGGATGCAACAAATAGAATTTGTCAAGAGTGATAGATGAGAAGAGAGAGTCAAAAGAATCCACGCAGTTAGTACACAATGATGCTGATAGTATTTGGTGACTATAACTGTTGAACTGACTTTGGCATAAAATAACCCAATAAGAGCTGACATGTCATAAAACTAACTAAATGACCAGCTTAATAGTTGTTGGTAGTATATTTGCTTTGACTGACTGCAGAGATAAATTTTAACAAGCTTGATGAGTACAATGGGTTGATGAATATATAACTGCATCGGTACTGGAATATGATGAGTTAGTCTTTGATATAAAAATCTGTTAATAGTTGCCTGGCTTTACATGCCTGCAAGTAACTAAACAGTGTAATTTAAGTCTTTGCTTTTCTCTTTTTCTTTCTAAATCTGTTTCTCATATTTCTGTTAAAAGTTCTCTTTGCCACTCCAATCCAAATGAAAATTGGAGGCACCTTTAAGATTTGAAGGAATTTCTATGTCTATTTTCTCTTCTGTATTCTTTTTATTTATTCATTATTTTACATCTTCATAACCACACTCTGCTTTCCTCTTATGGTTGAGTGCCAAACTTGGGCACTGCTCCAGGTTTCTCCAGATTGAATTTTGAACACTGAAGCTACAGCTCTTGCACTGATGTGAAGTGATGTGTATGAGAGGTGGTAGCAAGGGGAGATGGGTAAGGAATTGGATGTGGCTGAGTGGTGTTGGGGAGATGAATGTTCATTTGAGATTTGGTGAAGTCAAAAAAGAGGGGGAAAATGATAATTATGAATGGTAAAGAAGGAATGAAAGTAATGAATAGAAGAAGAAGAAGAAGAAGAAGAAGAAGAAGAAGAAGAAGAAGAAGAAGAAGAAGAAGAAGAAGAAGAAGAAGAAGAAGAAGAAGAAGAAGAAGAAGAAGAAGAAGAAGAAGAAGAAGAAGAAGAAGAAGAAGAAGAAGAAGAAGAAGAAGAAGAAGAAGAAGAAGAAGAAGAAGAAGAAGAAGAAGAAGAAGAAGAAGAAGAAGAAGAAGAAGAAGAAGAAGAAGAAGAAGAAGAAGAAGAAGAAGAAGAAGAAGAAGAAGAAGAAGAAGAAGAAGAAGAAGTTAAGCTAAGAGCATAGGGGGAATGAAAAATAATAAAAAAGTAATTGGAAGAATGAAAGAAAAAATAAGAAAATAACATGTAAAGAAACAAACATTTATAGGAATGAAGATGAGAAGGAGGAAGGAAGATAGAAAAATAAAGAAAAAAAACAGAAAAAAAAGAAAAATCCAGAATTTGACAGAAAATCAATTGAGGTGAAGCTGAACTTCTGGTAAGACTGAAAAAATAAAAATAAAATTGACAAGAAGGTAAGAATGGAGATATAAGAGGCAAAAGGGGAGGTAACAATACAAGATTACAGGGGTGAAAATGGTGGATGTTTCCAAGGCAACAAGGAGGTTGAACAAAGAGGTGATGTAAGAGGCCAAAAGGTAGTAACAGTGAAGATATGATGAAGAAAAAAAATATCTGTAACTAGAAAAAGAGAAACAATATTATAAGTGGCAACATAAAATGAAAATAGAAATGAAGGAGCCTTTTTATAGATGATATAAGAGGCTGTCTTATAAATCTTATCTCTGATAAGATTTATTATTGATAACATAAAGGTATTTCATTAAAAATGTCAGCAATATTATAATTATAGTCAATACAAGAATTACCAATGATTTTATGGTATGCTAGGTATGACACTAGACTGCATCCGATGATGAGGCTCCTCTTCTGGAGAACTGGGGAGTGCAGAGTAACCCTTCATTGTTATTTCTCCCAGATCTACTCTGACTTGGAGTGGTAGCACCTGTTTCATCTAAGGGTTGAATTGATCTATTTAAAAATTATTCATATTAGATAAAAAAAAAATTCTCCCAAGAAACAACTATACAAAAAATGTAAGTATGATTGATTTGTTAGGTTTTAAGGCATATCAACCTTTGTGGGTTATTTAACGCCAAATCCATTTTTATGTAAATAATCTGTTCTATTTAAAACAATTCAGTTTAGCATAAGTACACAGTTTGTCAAAAACATTTCCATTTCAAACTATTCAAGCAGTTATATGTAACAATTCAGTTAAGTGAAAATACAGTTTTAAAGTCAAAAACAGTTCTATTTCAAATAATTCAGTTAAGCATAAGCACGCAGTTTAAATGTAAGTACGGTTTAATTGTCAAAAACATTTCTATTTTAAGTTTACTCAAATTATTCATTTTAGCATAAGTATGCTGTTAGTTCAATTTAACCCATTGATAGGACCCTATCAGGTGCTACAGGGATTTTACAGTCAGTGTATTTTACAGCCCCAGCTGGCTGGGAAATACGCAGAGTTAAATGTCAAACAGCTTTATTTCAGACAATTCAGTTCAGCATAAGTACACAGTTTAGATGTCAAAAACAGTTCTATTTCAAGCAATTCAGTTCAGCACTAGTATGCAGTTCCAATGTCAAAACAGTTCTATTTTAAACAATTCAGTTTAGCATAAATACGCATTTTAAATGCAAAATCAGTATAGTGAAAGAAGTACAGTTTAGTTCTATTTAACCCATAGATAGGACCCTAATCAGGTGTTACCACTCCGGGCCAGAATAGACCTGGGAGCGATGGCAATGAAGGGGTACTCCGCATTCCCCAAAGCTCCAGCATTGCTGGAACCTCACTATCAGATTGTTTAGTGTCATATCCAGGACACTTGTTAGGGGGGGTCTCACCCCTCTGCAGAGAAGCAGTCAGTATATTCTACAGCCCCAGCCGACTGGGCAAATGTAAGTATGAACATACAATGAATGCAATTCCCTAACCTCTAGGCATAAAATAACTCTAGACAGGTTGATATGCCACTAAAATCAGTCTATCATCTTAAACAGGTAAACGCTTCATAGTAAATTTTTTTAAAAATCAATGTTTTAATAGCCATTGTACTGATAATGTCCACAATCATATTAAACATTATATCAACCATCTATTTAAACCATAGATGAGACTCTAATGGTTGGCCCAGTCAGCTTGGGCCATAGAATACACCAACTACATCTCTGCAGAAGGGTAAGACTCCCCCAATGAGTGTCCTGGATATGATACTAAACAATCTGATGGTGAGGCTTCAGTAATGCACAGTATATCTTCATTGCCTTCGCTCCCAGGTCCATTCTGGTCTGGATGGTAGCACCTGATAGGGTTCTATCAATTGATCAAATAGAACTGTTTTACATTTAAACTGTATGTAAACAAATGACTTCTGCTACATTGAATAGTGAGAAATAGAACTGTTTGATCCTTTAACTGCGTATAAACAAATGACTAATGTTTAATTGAACTGTTAGTAATACATAGCAATACTTGAAACTATTTAACTTTGTTGACTTTGTAATTGTTCGAAATCTAACTGTTTGGTCATTTAACTGTGTGTAAATAAATGACTGATGCAAAACTGAATGGTTAGAAATACAACTATTTAATCAATTAACTGCATGTAGACAAATGACAAATGTTTAATTGAATTGTTAGAAATAAAACTGTTTGATCATTTAACTCTGTATATCTTACAAAATGTGTTCACAAATCATATATTTAATATATATGTTGAAACAGGATTTGGCATTAAATAACCATGTATGGTTGATATGCCATAAAAACAAACCAAAACCAAACTAAACTCTAACAGATACAAACAATCTGGTTCAGAGTGGACCTGGGAGTAATGGCAATGAAGAGCTGACTCAGCACTTCTTAGAGATCTAAAACTAGAGCCTCACTATCAGTTACAGTTACATTTCATATCCAGAACAACCTGATATTGGTAAACCTCAAGACATTCATATTTTCTTTGTAATGGCCCAGGAGACCTGGGTTCAGTCCCAGGTCGAGTCACACCAAAGGCTCAAAAAATGGTACTTAATGCTACCTTGCTTAACACTCAGCATTATAAGGTACGTATCAAGGGTAAAGTGGGTCAATCCTGGGAAAGGAGTAGTGCCCTCCCCTACACCTTGGTGTAGTAGCTATCGAAAAGGGAGCCTTCAATTCACCCTCGAATACAGTCGCCAACTTTACTTTACTTACTATATATTTATATGTTACCTACTTCATCAGTCTGTCATTGAAAAATATCACAATTGTATTTCATTTCATGGCAAATTGATTTAGGTTGACTCTATTTTATTCTATAATTAAATTTTCTTGTATTAATATATGATGTGAGATCAAAGGTATTGAGACTTAATGTTTAAGTTGTATCAAAATTCAAAATTTTACATTTGAATGAAAATATATAAACATATTTATAATAAATTATTGGTTGATTTTAAGGCATGTCAACCCATCCAAAGTTATTTTATGCCCAGAAGTTAGGGTATCATGTTCATTGTACATTCATATTTACATTTTTGTAATTATTGTTTCTTGATTTTTAATTATATCATTCCATCAATAAAAATCAATGACTAAATTTTGTATTTTTCCTTTTAATGAATATATTAAAGTATATGCATTAATATATTCATATATTTTGATTGCCCAGTCGGCTGGGGCTGTAGAATAAACCGACTGCACCTCTACAGAGGGATAAGACCCCCCTCCCAAACAAGTGTCCTGTATATGACACTAAACAATCTGATGGTGAGGTTTCAGTCATGCTGGAGCTTTGAGGAATGCAGAGCACTCCTTCATTGCCATCACTCCCAGGTCTACTCTGCCTTGGAGTGGTAGCACCAAAGAGAGCCCTATCTAAGGGTCAAATAGAACTAAACTGCATACTTATGCTTAACTGAATTGTTTGAAATAGAACTGTTTTGACATTTGTGTGTGAACAAAAACTATACTTATACTAAACTAAATTGTTTGAATTAGAACTGTTTGACTAAACTGAATAGCTTGAAATAGAAATGTTTTTGACAATTAAACTGTGTACTTATGCTAAACTGAATTATTTGAAATAGAAATGTGTATTTGAATAAAAGTGGATTTGGTATTAAATAACCTACAAATGTTGATATACCATAAAACCCAAACAACCAACCAACCTCTCTTTGGAGTTATAAGAAGATACGTTCTTACCAAACCAGACACAACACTTATTGATGGATAAACTGATAGATGTGTAAAATACAGCTTGGTTGACAATATGGGACAAGGTAAAAATCCCATGGTGCCGTCACAAAGTGATGCACCGGAAGAGAGTAACCTGTGAACTGCATGACAGTTATTTCCGCTCAATGACGATCAAACATGCTATTCCAAGGACGGCAAGAGTTGCACATTCTGTTGGCCAGTTATGGGAAGAGGTCGCTTGGGCGTGGAGGCATGTCTATATCTCTGCGTGGGAGTTTGATGGTAATATAAGGCCGATGAATTGAATGGGAGATAGTAAAAATTCTGCTGTTCACACAAGCTTGTCCCGTTGTTGCCCCATGTGCGTTTTCTCGGCCATTGTCTACTTATACCAAAGAGTCCAGGCTCATAGACGAACGATTCTAATACCTCTCCTGATGGATCCTACTTCACACAATCGTCCATCGAGAAAATAAATATATATTTTTATATATATTACGTGTTGTCGTTTGTTTGGCCAGAGCGAAACATAACAGATGCATCCTCTTTAATTAATCTGTCATCGAAAAATATTACAATTGCATTTTATTGCAAATTTATTCATGTTGACTCCATCTTTTTGATAATTAAATTTTCTTGTTGCATCAATATATGAAGTGTGATCAAAGGTATTGAGACTTAGCATTTGAATTTTATCAAAATTTAAAATTTGAATGAAGATAGGATTGATTGAGTGATTGATTTTAATGGCATGATAACCTGTCTTGAGTTAATTTAGGCCAAGAGATTTTGGAATCATGTTCATTATATATTTATATATACATCTGTGTTGTTGTTTCTAGGTTGTTTTTGTTTTTGCAAACAGTAGTATGGTTTCAAGTACTCTTATCTAATGCAAATAATTTGCT
The DNA here is from genome assembly GCA_963585895.1 of Sepioteuthis lessoniana. Lineage (NCBI taxonomy): Eukaryota > Metazoa > Mollusca > Cephalopoda > Myopsida > Loliginidae > Sepioteuthis > Sepioteuthis lessoniana. The sequence goes on from OY757912.1 coordinate 96,821,668, forward strand.
CACAATTGAATGATTTATAGTATTCCTATCTAATACTAATAATCATATGGCATCAGGTAATTACTTCTGTCTAATAATAGTCATTTGTTTATATACAAATATATGGTTTCAAGTTATTAATAATAATTCTTAGTATACAATTATAGCTTCAAGTAAAATTTTTTAATTGAAATAATTCAGTTATATGGCATTGAGTATTCCAATCAAATATGAATAATTTTTGAACAGATCTATTTACCTCATAGATGGGAGCTTAACAGGTACTACCACTCCGAGTCAGGGTGGAAATGGGAGTAATGGCAATAAAATGGTTCTCTACACTCACCTGAACTCTAGAACTGGAACCTCACCAATAAACGCTGTTTAGTGTCTTATCCAGGACACTTCTTTTGGGAAAGATTCTTACCCCTCTGCAGGGGATACCACCAGCATATTCAAAGTCCCATCAATAGGGTGGTAAATGAAGATATGTGAACGACTTATATAATGAAATGACAATCTCTAGACATCTAAACTGTTGTCTTGTTAATTTAAAAGTTATTACCAATATTTTTTGATTGGTTGGTTGGTTGGTTGGTTGGTTGGATTTTATGGTATATCAGCATTTGTAGGTTATTTAATGTTAAATTCTGTTCATACATATATTAAACCTAATATTTCTAAATGAATACTTTGTAGATAACATTTGTAGATAACATTTGTGTAACTCAGGATTGTGCAAGAGCAACACCCTCCATACTGACTACTCCTGGCTAGGAGCAACTTCTTTGTTTCCTAAATGGAAGATTCATGTCAAGAGTAAGTTTGAGGATATGAAGAATAGGAAATAGGATGGCACAATTTCACACCATATTGAAAGAATAGTTTCAGAGGTGCTTTGACCAAACAAAAACACACTGGAATATGTGTGTTGAATGACAAAGGACTATTTGGTTGATTGATTAATTGATTGATTTTAATAGTATGTCAACTCATGTAGGGTTATTCTATGCCTTGAGGTGTTCAATATCATATCAGCATAATGATGAGGCATAACACTTTCTTACATGAAAATATATCTCTTTCTTTATTTCTTTCACAAGGGTTAAAACTGGTGTAAGTGTGAGACAGAGACAGAGACAGAGAGACAAAGACAGATAGAGGACTGTTATATTGACCTTTTCTTAACCCATATTGTGCTTTCATATTCAGCACCTTACATCTTTGCTTCCTTGATGAGAGTTACTCAGTTGGGGGCTGCCTGAGAGCCACTTGTTCCCTACCTCCTCTGGGCACTTTCTGGCCGTGACTTTTGTGACTCTGTGTCTGACTGTTACTGTGAGAAGGCACGTTGGAGCTGCTGCCTCCCTGTGCCACAGGTGGCACCCAGCATGACTGACCATGATTCTGTGACTGTGTTACTGACTGTTCTGACATGGGTACCCATGTATATAATTTCATAATGCTTACGCATTCTTCCAGTTGTCCTTCCAGCCTTTCAACACGCATGATCTACTTACACCCATGCATTGCTTGTTTTCCTGTAATCACTTTGTTTACTCAGCTGGAACATTTTTGTCCCAGAAATTTTTGATTGTCTGCCCTGTCAAAGGTCAATATGTAACAGAGGTTAGAGAATTGCATTCATTGAATATTCATATTTACATTTATTGTGTAGCTGTTTCTTAAGAGTTTTTTGTTTTTTATTTGCACATGGTCTTATCAAATATGAATAATTTTTAAAGCAGATCTATTAAATCTATAGATGGGACTTTAACAAAGACTACCTCTTCGAGCAAGAGTGGACCTGAGATTGATGGCAATGAAGAGTACTCCACACTACTCAGACCTTCAGAACTTAAGCCTTACCATCAGATGCATAGTGTCATACCCAAAAAGCTTTTTTGGTGGGGGTTTTAATCTTCTGCAGAGGATACAGTCAGCATATTCTAAGCCCCACAAACAGAGCTGGGGTCTATTGGGAGGAAAATTAATGTTTCATTTATTGTTCATTTCAGTCTTGGTAAATACAGCTTCAGCCTTGATACTTTTTTAACACACTTCAGAAGTTCCTTTTTTTATCTTTTCACTTTTTTTTTCCATTTCTTTGTTAGATTCAGTCAATCAAAGAGATTGACTGAATCTAACAAAGAAATGGGCAATTGAAAGAAAAAGACTGAATTTTTTTCATTAAAAATTTTTAATGGTGACTCTTGAATTTTTAATTTGTGATTCAACAATATGACACAAGCTTAAAAGATTCACATGATGTTTATCGATTCATTTATTTATTCATTTTTTTTTTATTTTAATTTTTTGGGGGGAGGGGGGCATGATTTTTCTGTTTTTTATCCAACCTTCTTTTGGAAAATGTTTCTGATACAGATTCTCATTAGTAATCTTATTCTGCTGTTGTCATGGTATTTTTTGCTATCTAATTCAGTGATTATATTCGCACTTTATTTGTTCTCTCATATACAACCCCACCCGGTTGATATGGCCATTGACTGTATCCCCTGCAGACTGGTAAGACCCCTTCCACCAAAAAAAGGGGTATAATGAGTATGACACTAAATTACATCTAGTGCTAAGGTTGTTCTGTATATTTGGGAGGAGGATGCAGTTACTTTTTCATTGCGATTACTCTCGGGTCCACTCTGACCGGGAATGGTTGTACCTGTTTGGGACTCGTCTCTGGGTCAAATAGATCTGTTTGAGATCATGAAATGTCTACCGATTTAAAATGATTGTGAAAATACACTTTTGCACAGTTTATAATTGGAGACTATAATTTTTAAATTAACATGAAATGACCCAATAAAGTTTGACATGCAATGAAACCAACCAACCAACATTATATCTAACATATAAGTAGTTGTAATTGATTTTGGTGAGTATTTTTTTCATCTGATGGTTGATTTTATTGTGATGTTCTATTTACCATCAGGAAATCTGATCCCTCTGATAAAATAAAAAAGGAATTCTTTCAAGCAGTAACTATGTCAGTATTACAGTATAGCTGCACTACTTAGACCTCAAAATATGCTCAGAGAAAAAGATACATGGAAACTACACAAGAATGCTGCATGGTGTTTTTTAAAAAATCCTAGAAGCAGCACCCTACAAAACAGCACCTGGATGGCTACTTATCTCCCATCTTGCAAACCATCCAAGTAAGATGAGCACTGCTGAAGAAGTAAGGATGAACTCATAAGCAACATTCTTTTAGGGACTTCAACACATGGACACAGTGTTAGCCAAGTAGCAAAAACTTACATTCATTAGCTCTGTGTAGACACTGGATGCTGTCTAGCAGACTAACCAAGAGCATTGGCTGATCGAGACAGATGGCAAAAGAGAATAAGGGGAATTCATGCTGTCAGCATGACAAAGATGAAGTTGAAAAGTTAATACAATATTTAGTTCACATGTTACTAAAATTCCCTGATCAAGTATGGAGAGGATCACAGAGTGGTTATGAATGTGTTTTCCAAAAGCTCACACGGACCAATATTTTCATGGAACCACCAATGTTGGCATGGAATCAATTCTGGAGGGTTGATATATCTATTTACCCAAACCTTACACCACAGATAGGATGTGACACAAGGTCAAACTTTTAAGCAGAGTACAGCTGGTTTGAATTCAGTTTTCCTTCTCCTAGACTGATCGCCTAACTAAGACAAACAAATCCAATCTGCTCTTCTATTTACCCATACCTAGAAGGGGAACAAGTAGCTTTACCCTTTTCCAAAAATCATTAGAATAAAGTGAAACGCAAAACGCCTCATCCAGGATTTGAACTTGTGTCGCCTGTTCCATTTCTTACAATGATAAGCATTATGCTAAGCATGACTCAACAAGTTAGGGTGGTTGATATAGTCCAGCCCTTTTTTCTTTTGCATGCTCTCTTAACCTTAGCAGCAACTGTTCTTTTCCAATCACAAGTTCAATGAATATAATCTACAGAGGTAGTCATGGTGGGAATGAAACCATCATGACTATAATCCTAAATGTAACCTTAAATGCAAGTCAAAATGTAACCCTAAATGTAATCCTAAATGGAACTCAAAATGTAACTCAAAATTTAACTCAAAATGAAATACTAAATGTAACTCAAAATGTAACCCTAAATGTAATCCTAAATGTAACTCAAAATGTCACCCTAAATGTAACTTTAAATGAAACCCTAAATGTAACTCTAAATGTAATCCTAAATGTAACTCAAAATGTAACTCAAAATGAAACCCTAAATGTAACTCAAAATGAAACTCTAAATGTAACTCAAAATGTAACCCTAAATATAACTCAAAATGTAACCCTAAATGTAACCCATCCACAGAACTTGAGGCTTGATAATGAAGTTCTTGATGCTCTAACTTTTTGGTAAGACCTTTCATATCCTTACAAATAAATTATACTGTGAGTGTATGTATTTACTCAACACCCTCTGCAAAAGCAGGGTGTGACGCAAGGTCAATTCAAAATTTTCCTTTTACTAGACTGGCTGCCTAACCAATGCTAAAGAACACAGTCTTTCCTCTTATTTAGCCCTAAATGGTGGGGGAGAAAAGATTGATTCATGCCTTTCCAAAGATAATCCGTGCAATCTGAAACACAAACAGCCTTGTCTAGGATTTGAACTCCGCTTGGTAATTCCATTTTCTTGGACAATAACCATTATGCTATAGATACCTCATACTGTGAATGTATCTACCAGCAAAGTCCTTATAGTTAACTAATGTTAGGCACTAGGACTTACAATCAAGTCATACAGCTAGTATCAGTTCCTGCCAGATCATCAAAGTTAAGCAACAATGAGCCTGTTCAGTACTCAAATGGCTGATCACTAGGGAACAGCAGGTAGTGTAAGCAAACTAAAGCCTATGTGCTAGATAAAGCAAAGCTTAAGAAATAATAACTAATGTTAGAAGAGTCAGATTAAGACCTTGTAACGTCCTGACTACAGCTGTTGCAAGGCTCCCAGAAATATTTTTATAAGGAAAAATGTTAAAGAAATATTAGATTTATTTTTGCAAGGCTAACTATAATCAGTTTATTTTAAAATTTGTTTGCTTAATGACTTGGAAACAAATTTCACCAAAAATTAAAAAAATTTAGCTGTGTCAGTACAATTGTATGGCTCCACCACTTGGACTCTTATGAAACACTTGGAGGAAAAGCTAGACGGAAACTACACAAGAATTCTATGTGCTGTTTTGAACAAATTCTGGAATCAGCACCCTACAAAACAGCAGCTGTACAGCCACTTGCCTCCCATCACATAAAACATCCAAATAAGATGAGCAAGACATGCTGGTGACTGCTGGTGAAGTAAAGATGAACTCATAAGTAATGTTCTCCTATGGACTTGTAGCGAGAAAAGAAACTTACCTCCTGGATCAAAGCACGTAAGACTATGCCTTGCGTGTCAAGCAGAAAAATTATGTTCGCTTCTGGAGGCAGAAGTTATTGTGGGTCGATCTCAAGTCTTGCAAGAAGAAATTTACCGCGCATGTAAATTTCTATATGCAAGAATTTGCATAAAAGAGCATGCCAACAGCAGGAGGCATTCTTCTTCTTCTTCTTCTTCGTGGACTGCTTTTTGACTGACAGAGCGAACGAGTTGACCGGTGGTATACTGAGGAAGGGCTGCTAGGCGCGTGTGTCGTTATTCTTAGTCAACTGAGGCTACCCAATTGTCTGAGGATACAATAGTAGGGAAAACAAATTACGGCATCCATTTCCTTCCGTTGTACAATTGCTTACTAGTCCTGACTGTCTAGTAATTGACTTGGATTAAACAACCAATGACTACATATTCAGTTACGAGAGACTCTTTTCTTTCTGTTGCTGAGAAGGCATACCATCCACCCACCCCCTTTTATTACAGGACTCCAATAAATCAACACACCAGTGGCCGACCAGCAAAGACTTACATTCATCAGCTTTGTGCAGACACTGGATGCTGTCTAGAGAAGTTTCAAAGAATGATAGCTAATAGAATCAGAACTGCCATGATAGGTTGTCTGTTGAGTCATTCCCTAGAGTGATTGTCCATATGTGTACAATCTTTTAGATTTTAATCGTGGAGAAACTCCTTTCTCCAATTGCATTAGTTACCATTAAACGCAAGTAAATCAGTGAGTGCTATTTCAACATAAAGGAATGTTGAAATCAAAAGCTTGAAAGACTTATACTTAGATTCTGCATTCAAAAATGAACTTGCTTTTCACTTAATCTCTGAAGGTTGCCTTTAACCAAAAGAAGCCCCTGATCTGCAGCCACTAAAACTAATGTTTTAATTCAGTACAAAATGTTAGTTTTTTCAATCTTTTCACCTAATAAATTGAACAAACATTTTACTTGAACAATTTTTTTATCTATTTGGTTTGATTTGGTCAGTTTTACAGTATGTCAACCCTTATTGGATTATCAAATCCCAAAGTCAGTCATTTTTTTTTTTTGCAAACAATGATTTGGTTTCAAATCTCCTCATCTAATATTAATTATAGTATGGTTTCATATTTAATTATAGTCACTAGTTTGCAAATATTTATATGGTTTCAATAATTAATAACAGTCATTCAAAAAAATTGTTGCTCCATATAATTATTCTTAGTTCAAATAATTTGCATACAGTATTCCTATTAAATACAAATAATTTGCAAACAATTTGTTTCAAGTATTCATTTACCCAACCCATCTACATGAGCAAGATGCAACACAAAGTCATTTTTTTAAATTCAGAGTTTTTCTTCTCTTAGACTGGTTGCCATAACAAGGTTAAAGAGCCTTGTCAGTGCTACTATTTACTCATCATATCAGGTGGGAGAAGAGTTGGATGTATACCCTTAACTCTTAACTGATGCATAACTGGTACACCAAGAGTGTTTCCATATTTTTCAAGTTACTATTCCTATTCATTTATAATAAACTTTTGTTTGTACACAGTAATATGGCTTTAAAGTTATAGGGCTTTAAAGTTATAGGGCTTCAAAAGAAGCACTCATGTTGTAATGGTTATTGCTGTCTGAAATGGATATGATGACCTGAGGTCAAATCTTGGACAAAACTGCATCTCGCAGAGCACTAACACCCTTGGAAAAGGTATGAATCCAAATCTTCTCTCTCCAGCTATGGGTAAATAGTAGGACTGACTGAACTCTTTAACCTTGATATGGCAACTGGTCTAGGAGAAGGAAAAGTCTGAATTCAAACCTGTTAAATTTTGCTAAAAAATTGACTTTGAGTTACATCCTTTATTATGACTTCAAATATTCCTATTTGATACAACTAATTTTAGTGATGATGAGGGGGTTCCTATAGCATAATGGGTAATGTAAGTAAATAAGTAAAGTTGGCGACTGTAGTCGAGGGTGACCAGAAGGCTCCCTTTTCAATAGCTACTATACCGAGGTGCAGAGGAGGGCGCTACTCCTTTCCCTGGATTGCTCCACTTTTCCCTTGATATATACCTTATATTGCTGAGTGTTAAGCAAGGGGGTATCAAGTACCATTTTTAAAGTCTTTGGTATGACGTGACCTGGGATTGAACCCAGGTCTCCCGGGCCATTGGCGAAACTGGCTTATGGGTAATGTACTGGAATGCAACATCATTGTAACATAGTTTGAACTCCAATCAAACTATTATATTCACTTTCAAACTGATACCCTATATATCCCTCATCTATGGATTAAATAGTACTACTACTGTCCTTCTACAAAGGTGGCATTGGCATTAGATAACCCACAAAGGTTGATATGCTATTAAACAAAGAAACCAAAACCATACAAATTATTTTCAAACAGATCTATTTGACCATTGATAGGACCCTAACAAGGACTTCCACTCCAAGGGAGAATGCACCTGGGAGTAATGGCAATGAAGGTTACTCTAGCCTCCCCAGGGCTCCAGAAATAGAGCCTCACTACCTGATGCAATTCAATGACATACCCAAGGACAGAAAGTATTCATTCTTGTGCAAGAAAAACAATGTCATTTAGGAAAGAAGACATAAACAGATATGGTTTATTATTGATTTTTACCTGAAAATTCCATGTATAAAGGAAGAGAAGAGGATAAACCCACTTTTGATTTTTGGTTAAAAGATCATTAAATTGTACCACTTGGCTCTAGTTCTGAAGAAACAACCAATTAATAATACAAAGCATCATATTTTATAGCACACAAAATACAATCCAGGAAGAGTCCCCTCTATCTTATAGGTATTTATTTAATATATAGCACAAATGTGGGCCACACAATACGGATCAAACTTATCATTGTATTTATAGTGTCTGAAACTAGTTTGGTATCTAGTAATCTATTTGAGTAATATTTATCATTACAGGAAATGGAATCAGTGACTCGCATTCAAATTCTTGATGAGGTTGACTGCATTTTACTTTATACTAATGCCCTTGAGAAAGGCATGAATCCAGCTGTTCTTCTCCCAGATAAAGGTAAATAGTAGGGCAGACTGGATTTTTTAGCTTTGGTTAGATAATTAGTCTAAAAGGAAAGCTCTGGATTCAAACCAGTTGAACTCTGCTTAGAAATTGAACTTGTGTCCTATCCTGTTCATGGTGGAGATTTTGGTTAAATGTATATACCATGGGAGGTCCAATCTATCTCCTAGAAGCCGTGAGTCAATGTACACAAAAGTCAAAATGATTACCAATATTATTTATATATCTTTTTGTTTGTTATGCCTCCTTGAGAATCTCCTCTTCTTACTATTTTCTCACATAAACCTTTAAAGGAAAAAAGAATCTTTGTACAGTTTTAATGCAATATCTATACAGATCAAATCCTGTTAAATATTCTATCCAATAATCCCAAAAGATGCCTTCTTCATTTCTGTTTTTTTTACCATTATTTCTGAATTCATCCAATTTAATCTTAAATCTTTTTAATACTATTGCTGTTTTCAATCTGATAAGGCTATTGGTTCTAAAAATATATTATGAGTACTATATTTTTACCAAAAACATCCAATTGGTTATTAGACTACATTTTTAAAAACTGCCTTGATAAAAGATAAAGAGAAACTTTGCAAGGTTCAGAAAAAATCTATTGCTTACTTTTATTCAGTTTAGAACTGAATGATTGTAACTACCTATCAATTGTTTTGTGTTGGTCACCATGTCAGTTATAAATATACATGTTGCTACTTTAGTGAAAGTAAATGTCTTAAGATTTCCAAAGAGGGTAATTATGTATTTACCTAACACTTCTGCCATTGGCAGGATGAGATACATGAGATACATAGATACATGAGATACATCTTTTATCAGAGTACAGCTGATTTGAAATCAGAGTTTTCATTCTCCAAGACTAGTTAACTAATCAAGGCAAAAGAACCTAGTCAACCCTATTATTTACCCATTGCAGAGGAGCTACAGGATGGATTCGTGCCTTTTTCAGGCGCATAAGCATAAAGTGAAATGTGAGTAGCCTCATCTAGGACTTGAATTCAGGTCAACAATTCCATTTCCTACAATGATAACTATTACATTAAACTTGCCTCTCTAAAATGTAAGATGGTTAGTAGAAATAAATAGAGAGAGAAACAGAGAGAGAGAGAGAGAGAGAGCAAGAGAGAGAGAGAGAGAGCAAGAGAGGGAGAGAGGGGGGAAAGAATGATCACAAATACACCAGGATAAAGAAAAGAGGTAATAGAAGAAATGTTGAAGAGGAAGTAGGAAAGAAAGTTTGGGAGAAGAGAAGAAAGAGTGAGAAAACTACACTAAGACAAGGCATATTTAAAGCTGTCATTATTTATTAAGCTTTACTTAGTCTGACACACAGGCCTTAAGTTGATTACAATACCTGCTGTTCTGAAATGGTCACCTATCTAAGGACTGAACAGGCTCATTGCTACTTAACTTCAGTGATCTAACAGAAACTGGGGTTTTCGTCATGTCTTGACAGTAAGTCATGTATATTTCTAAAGCTGTAATGTAAACATCCAATGTTAAGAAAGACCAGTTGACTGGGGCTGTAGAATACGCTGATTGCATCTCTGCAGAGGGGTACGACCTTCACTCACAAGTATCCTGGATATGACACTAAATCTTCTGATAGTGTGGCTTCATTCTTGGAGTTTGGGGAATGTGGACTATCACTTCACTGCCATTACCCCCAGGTCCACTCTGACCTGGAAAGGTAATGCCTGTTAGAGCCCCAACTATGGGTCAAATAGAAATATTTAATTATTTTCTATTCTTGAAAGCATTTAATTGTGTGCAAACATATAACTAACGTTTAAACGAATTGTTAATATTACATAGCAATACTTAAAGCCATTTAACAGTTTGCAAGCAAATGAACAGTATTGAATAGAATTATTAATGTTTAATAGCAATACTTGAAACCATTTAATTGAGTGATAACAAAGGATTAGTGTTCAATTAGGTAGGAAGTCTTGATTAATATAATTACTATCAAATCCCAATACTTGAAATCATTTAACTATGCATAAATAAAACTAAGAGTGTTAGATTGCAATACATGAAATCACCTAACTGTGGACAATCACGTGAGCTCTGGCTTGTTTAAAAAGAGTGTTACCAACAAACTATTTCATTTACAAATCATATATATTAATATATATATATTATAAGGAGGATTTAGCATTTTATAACCTACAAGGTTGATATGCTATAAAACCAAACCAACCAACAACAATGTTAAGAATTCCTTTTCATTATTTAGATATTTATCTCAGTTTACCATTAGTTGATAAAACAATTTTACAGCTATTACAAGAGTAATATGTCATAAGTATATGTACATATATTTCTTAATGATTCCTTTTATATTTTTACAAATTACAAAGGAAAATTCTTTTTTAGCTTATGTAAACTTATCAATCATTAAGAATACTCTTCCATTATTTGAACAAATATCTATTGAGTAGATTTTTCAATAGACAGATTATATAAGGTTATTGTTATGTTAGGATATAAATGAGCTTCAAATACAAGTTCTTTATTTCTATTTATAAAGTTCTAGAAAACAGTCATAAAATTCTTTGTGATTCTTTTATCAAAATTATACATTTTTCTATTAGGTAGAAAAAACATACAAATTTCTAACTTTGTTATGAAATAGCCGAGGGATTTCGGTTCATGCCTTTGAGTTTAGTTAGGCTGAGAACCTTTCGGCTCAGCACATGGGTTGGTTGGGTGTAAGATTGAAGCAGGTGTTAACGCGGGTGCGCGCGAGCGGATGGAGGTGTCACTCAGATGTCATAACAGTCCGAGACGATACTGGGTGACAAGGTGCGGGTGACGTCACGTACCGGAAGCACGCGGAAGTATGTGTGAGAATTTGAAGAAAATAAGAGTCGGGTTTTAGACCCCAAACGAGAAGGATCAATTTTGGAGCTCGCAGGCGCGAGGCGAACTTGCGCCCTATGGGGGGCCGCTCGAGTTGGGGGCCAAATGAATAAGACAGCATAGAAGATTGTGTCTCTCCTCCATACGTCGAACTCTTTAACTCAAAGTTAATAAAAAGGTTTCGTACCTGAACAAGAAGTAGTTACGTGTTTTTGAGATTCCTATGTTCTTTATATATCCTATCGTTATGAACATTACATGTCTATTTTGCACATGGCCATATTCGTGTATATGGCTACGCAACATAGACATATTTGGTGCCAGAACTTGGGCATATCGTTCATGATTTGTTTTTCGATTGGGTTACCATGGTTCCACGAAGATGATCAAAGAAGCGGCTAAGAACAAGGAGGAATCTATTTCGGAGCGGCTTGTTTAGGCGATCGAGGGAGAGAGAGAGAAAACACAAGGCCCCAGAAAATAGGAAACAAGGAAAAGAGACCAAAAACAAGAACAAATTCGGTACACCCCAGAAAGAAAAAGGAAAATGTCCAGCACCGAAAAAAGAACAGCGCAACCCCAAAAGAAAAAAAGGAAGGCGTGAAAAGAAAAGAAAAAAAAAAGAAGTAACACAACTCAACTCCAAGAAAAAAAAAAGGCATGAAGAAAAGAAAAAGAATAAGAAGGTATTTGCTCATTTACGTCTGTCATAGTTTAATTTACGAATAGAGTTTGAATGGTTGTGGAGGATAGATTTGGAAATAATTCTAAAATTTAAAAAAGAAAGAAAGAAAAATCGTTGGTACCATAGAAAATTATGATTACTACTGTATGTGACTTTGTACCATGGTGGGAGGAGAGAAAGAAAGAGTAACAGAGAAATAAGCTCGCAGTGACAGAGAAGAAAGAAAGGTGGTCGCTGTGGGGACAGAGGATTGTGTCGCGCTCATGATTGACAGCAATAGTAAACAATATTTTGTAAAGAAATTTTATAGTAATAACGTATTTTTATGTATGGATTTTACGATAGACGGGGTCATTGTAGGTGAAGTTTGTAGTAAATAACGTTTTTATGAATGAAAACTTGTAACTTGTTGGTTGTCCGGGCTAATAATATTCGGAGATTAGAATTTTGATTCGAGACCTTGGAGATTTCGCTCATCGATGGGATTGCCGGAAGAATTTCGCATATCTGTAGTTAGGACCTTTGGGACAGGTTTCGATGTTGGAGAATCGATGTTTTGGGCCCTGAAGAAATCAGGCCAGGTTTTTGTTTAAGTTGTCGAATCCGAAAAAGTCGGATGTACGGTGGAATGTCCGTATCGACTGGAAAATTGTCTCAGATATCTCGCCAGAGAGGCAGATCAACGAAGAGACGGATGTTTATTGTGTCTGACAGGGCAGACGGTTATTTTGTGAGTTCCCCCTGGAGTGGGACTGTGAGGTTTTGTTGAGGAAGATGTTCGGAAAAACATGGGTTTGGAGATTAGTTAATTAAGATATGCGCAGAGTTTTGGTGATCTCATTGGATGTGTTTGGAAAATTCGCGGACTCGATTTTGAGTTGTGTCGAGGGAGAAATTTTATTGAGTGAGCTGATAAAGGTTTTGGTGGTTTAGAAAGAACACCCAGTATTTTAAGGGCGAAAAAAAGAAAGAAGATAAGAAAGAAGGGTACTCGTAAGCTGTTGAAAAGATGTGAGATAGACCGTTTGACGGTGGTCAAAAGTTGGAAAAAAACGGGGAAACATATATCTTGGTTCGATTACGAGCTATGCTTGGTTGTGGAAGGTTAAAATGTGTACATTAATTAATGACAGATATTACGTGAGAAGGAGATATAAAGTTAGCAGTAATAAGTACGGACGTAGAAGGAAGGCAAAAATGCAAAATACAAAATGAGCAATTGACCTGAGATTTAAAAAAAAAATTTTTAAATATGAAAATAAGAGAACAAATTAAAGACTGAAAAAATATACATGCCGAACGAGTGACTGTTGAAAAAATTTAAAAAAAAAAAAAAAAAAAAAGAGAAAAAAGAACCAGAAAATGTGGTCGGAAAAAGAAAAAAAATGAAAAAAAAGAAACGATGGACAATACGAACACTTTTTATTTTTATTTCAGTGACTTTTGAGTTTGGGACTGACGCATGCTTTTTGTTGTATTATTTTGTTGAAATTGTATTGCTGAAGATTTTGTTGCTCAGTTCGACATAAGGGGGAGCAGCACAATAGTTTAAGAAAATAATTTGTCATCCTCGATGACAAATGATTTTATTGTGTTTGGATAGGTATGTTATGAAATAGCCGAAGGATTTCGGTTCATGCCTTTGAGTTTAGTTAGGCTGAGAACCTTTCGGCTCAGCACATGGGTTGGTTGGGTGTAAGATTGAAGCAGGTGTTAACGCGGGTGCGCGCGAGCGGATGGAGGTGTCACTCAGATGTCATAACAGTCCGAGACGATACTGGGTGACAAGGTGCGGGTGACGTCACGCACCGGAAGCACGCGGAAGTTTGTGTGAGAATTTGAAGAAAATAAGAGTCGGGTTTTAGACGCCAAACGAGAAGGATCGATATTTTGGAGCTCGCAGGCGCGAGGTGAACGTGCGCGCGATGGGGGCCGCTCGAGTTGGGGGCCAAATGAATAAGACAGCATAGAAGATTGTGTCTCTCCTCCTTACGTCGAAACCTTTAACCCAAAGTTAATAAAAAGGTTTCGTACCTGAACAAGAAGTCGTTACGTGTTTTCGAATATTGAGATTCCTATGTTCTTTATATGTTCTATCGTTATGAACATTACATGTCTATTTCGCACATGGCCATATTCGTGTATATGGCTTCGCAACAACTTGATGCTATACATTTCATATATGAAGACATGTACTGGAGGAGTACTTAGCATAACGGTTATTATCATGGGATATAGAATTGGTGACCAGAGTTCAATTCCTGGATAAAGCTACTTGTATTTAACTAAGCACTAATGCTCTTAGAAAAGGCATGAATCTATCTCTCCTCTTCTCAGATATGGGTAGATAGTAGGGCAGATTTGGTTATTTAGCCTTCATAAGGTAACCGGTCTAGGATAAGGAAAATTCAGTGGTACTCCACTTAAAAAATACCTAGGTAGAGGTTGCTATCCTCTTTCATATGCATCCTCAGGTGGAAAATAGAGAAATGACAGCCAAGGATGTTAGCTGCAAAATCAAATGAGCAACTGCAGACTAACTAGTGTTACCAAGTCTGGTGAATATAGCACACCTGGACAGATAGAAATTGTACTGATGAAAAAAGAGATAAATCCATAAAATAAATAAATAATATTTGACTGATTTAGATACAATACTAATTCAATCTAATACATGTATTCATAAAGTAAGATGCTACTAACATCTATTTTGACTTTGAAATAAAGCAGAATTTGTGCAATTATGCATGGATTCTATATAATTTTCACTGGTCCAGCTTGTAGAACATTATAAACAATATAGCATTGTTATTTTTTTGCTTTGTTTTTTATAAGTAGTAAATATTTTCCATGTCTGAAGAGAAGTTAGCCCTAGTCCTTCCTATAATTGGGTAACTCAACAATTGGCAAAGGAATGCTGAAAAAGTTCACCCTAGGCTGATCTTAAGTCAACTCGACCAATTGCTCCAAATTGGGCCCCACACCGGAGCTTAATTCACACTTAGCTTGTCAAGTATACACAACAAGACATTGCAATATTTATGTTCCCTATTGTGCCTCACACCTAAGGCCAGCCCTGGGGTTACCACAAGATCTTTTCCTTGTTTAGATGTAACTTTTCTCAAGCCAATGAAATTTCTTTTGATGTTATTCCTTATTTCTGCTTACAATATCACCTAGAGTTGACTTAGTGAGTATTAGGAAGTGGTTATCAGTTTACCCAAATACAAGTTGAAAAAATAATGTGAGATAAATCTGCTGGTGCGATGAAATAACTTATTTTTCTTCTATTTGGCGAAAAGAATTTTACACCAAATGTGTCAAATCCAATTTTTGTTAAGTGTTATTGTAATGGCCAAACATAAGAAGTAATTAGTACAAAAATAGGCCTACAGAGAAAAGGCTTATAACAAACTTACAGGAACCAAAATGGACACGCATTGTATGTGCTTTTTAGACCATTATTTCAATACACCTTGTAACAGTTTAGTTGGCAATGGTAACTGGCTGCTTCTGGGATCATAACTGTCACTAAAATAGTGATATGTCAATTGTGAGAATTTTTCCAAGTCATAATAATATTAGTACAGCTCTATGGCTGCACCACATGGAATTTAACAAAACACTTGGAAAAAAAGCTAGATGAAAAGTATGCAAAGATGCTGCATGCTGTTTTAAACAAATCCTGGAATCAGCATCCTACAAAACAGCATTTGTATGGTCACTTACCTCCCATCACACAAACCATCCAAGTAAGATGAACAAGACATAGTGGCTACTGCTTATGAGTAAGGATGAACTCAAAAGCAACATTTTTCAATGGATTCCAACAAATAGATATGCTAGTGTTGGCTGATAATCAAAAACTTACGTACATCAACCCTGGTAAGTGAAATAATGGGTTAAGTTTGACATTCCAACCACCTGAAGAAGGCTGGAGTGTACAACGGTCGAAACGTTGTGATAAACATGGCAACAAAGATGAGGACAATAGTCAAAAAAATGTAAATAATGTACATATCTTCCAGAGGCTGTAACGAAGGTCACTGACACGCTCACACAAGAGGACTTCCATGGAGCCTTCCAGAAGTTGTTGCAATGATACAAGTGCCTTGCAGCCAGAGGAGAATACTTCAAAGGGGACTAGAGTTTCATGTGTGTACTATCAATAAAAGTGCCCATACGAAAAAAGTCTGGAAACTTATTTAATGATCCTCGTATATGTATAAAGTTGTTGTGTCTGTCTGCATCAGGTTAATTGTCCATGCAGTTGCCATGACAAGTTAATTTGGTATCACTTGTGTGTGATGTGAACCAGTATTTCAGTGGTAGCGTTTCAGCTCTACATTCTGTGGTTGCAGGTTTGATCTCCAGTGGGGGAGATCATGGTATCCACTGCTGATGAGAACTAATTAGGTAAAAAAAACTGTCCAGTGGTTCTGTATGTCGCACACAAGATTTGGGCGGATTTTCTGGTCATGATAATTCAATTTACAATATAATTCTTCTACTTAAAAAAAAAGGAAAATATACATCACTCATGAAGGTTTACTAGTCTAGTTTGCCAACCATTGTACTACCTGAGGTGCCCCCACTGACTTAATGTGATACAAGTTTCTAGGTAGCAATTTACTAAGCTTTTTGCTTAGATGTGGCACAAGGCCGAATGAATGGGGCACCCAATGAGACTAAAATTCATTCAGAAAGGTTTGCTAGTCTTGCTTGCTAACCATTGCTGTACCTGAGGTGCCCTAGAAATTTACTAAGCTTTTTGCTGAGATATGGCACAAGGCCGTATGTATAGGGCACCCAATAAGAATTGAACTCACACATAAAGGTTTGCTAGTCTAGCTTGCAAACAATTATACCAACCAAGGTACCTCTGCTGACATAATGTAACACAAGTTTCTGTGTAGCCATCTATATAACTTGACAAAGGTAGCAATTTTTTTTATAAATGAGGTAAGCTAATTTGCATATTCTGCTTTAAAATTGCTATTCAAAAATAGAGAAAACAGGTTATTAAAAAAAAAGATTAAAAATTAATAACTATGTCTAATAATTTGTTTCAATCTTTTTTTGTAACCTGTTTACTTTTGGGGGGGGGCTTTTACTCTTGACTGAAATAGTTTCATTATCACCCTTGATCTTTACATGCACCAACAACATTAGCCTTGTAGTAAATAAAATCAGCCATCAAAAAAGTTGACTAAATTTTTCTCAAAAGCAAGATGAATATATTTACATATTAATCTTCAAACCAGCAAATTCCTTCAAAGAAGTTTTTTTTCCTTTCAAGTGTTTTTTTATTTCTTTTGTCAGGTATTTATGTTATTTTTAATTCACTAAATTTAACGACAGAAATAAAAATTGACAGCAAGTTATTTTAAAATGTTATTTATAGTCAAAATTTGTGTAAATATTATGCTTGAATTTTGTGAATTTTCCATGGACATTGCTTGTATAATATAAGTGATATCAAAGTATCATCATAATAATAAACGGTTATCTCTTTATAATTTATGGTTTGTGGTTTGATATGCATGATTTTTTCACTCGATTATTTGAAGTTGATTGATGGGTACTTGATAAAAATATATTTTTCTATTTTTCAATTTTTTAAGGATTTTTTTATCTTTTTAAATTAATTGATTTTTTAATGAATAACAGTATAATTTTCCTCTCATAATTTTGCTGTCAGTGACTGTGGCAAAAGCACTAGATCAAACTTTTTGTAATAGCTCCAAATTTTGTTAAATCTTTTAAACATTCTTGATTCTATATGGCCCAGTTTAGTTTTGAAGCCCAAACTTTCTTTGAGATTATAACTTGGTTTTACACAACAGGTTTCTTGTCATTCTGATGCTCCCCCGAGTGGATTGAGCACTCAAATGGGAAATTGCTGGTTGCCACATACGTGTAAATGCAAAGCTCTTCTTATGAATTAAGCACTCTGGTAGCCAATAAAATAAATGTAAAAATAAATATATAAAAAATTCCTTCACTTACTCAGAGAATGACAATAGCTCTGGGGTAAGATATCTGACTGCTGTAAAGCCAGTCAGGCTTCAATCCCAGCTAGAAGTATCTTAAGTATCTTGCCACATTAAAGGGTTGTGATACAACAAAACAGTCTGTTTGTGGATGACAATATATATACATGTGAAGTGTTCCAGCCTCATTTCTTTTAAGAAATAAGGCTGGGGCTGTAGAATATTGCCGACTGCATCACTGCAGAGGAGTAAGAGTAAGTAGATCAAATAGGACTGTTTCATTGATCGCTACACTTGAAACCATCTATCTGGGTACAAAAAAGGGATTAAAATCAAACTCAATGATTAGTATCAGATAGCAATGCTTGAAACCATTTAACTATATGCAAACAACAAATAGCAAAACATGAAACCATTTAACTTTGTGCAAACAATAAATTGCATCACTTAAAACTATTGAACAGTGTGCAAGCAAATAAGCTCTGGCTTGTTTAAAGACTGTTACCTACAAATAATTCACTTAAAAATCAAATATATGTATAAACAGGATTTGGAATTAAATAATCACCAAGGTTTGGTATACCATTAAACCAAATAACCTAACCTAATCTTAAAAGAAATAAAAACAAAAACAAAAAGTAGATAAGCCTAAAAAGGAAAATTTACATAAGAATGAAATGTATAATTGTTTGCCTCAAGAAAAAAATACAAAAAATGCTCAAGTTTCTCCCAATAAAGTTCTGAAATCATATTCAAGTAGAACATTTTCCTGGAAGAAACATAATGATTATTACTCTTTAGGGGGAACTTCTGTAAAGGTCCCTAACCCAAGTGTTTCACCAAATCTAGAAACAGAAAAAAAACCCACAAACCTCATATTTTTTTAAAAATAACTTTTCCCTATTTTGCAATAAAAAGCTAGAGGGCCTGAATACCTAGTAACATGCTAGTCAGTAGCAGTTCAGTGGTCAAAGAAGATAGATACTCCTGGCCCATCCAAAATATCAGTCCTGAATTTCATGAAGATTGTCAAATTTTATCCTCAAAGGAATTGAGGACTGACACACAAGTAAGAATTCTAAAAACATTTGCATACACTGTACACTTACAAAAAATTAATACTCACAAAAAAACGTATTTTGTAAATTATTACTCATTGTCAAAATAATACATAAAAAGATAACAACTGTTCAACTCAACCTCCTGTTATTTGTTTTAACATTTGTTTCTAACATTCATAACTCATTTCAACATTAACCAAAAAAATGCAGTTAGTATTACCATTTAACCATAGCTGGAAGTTGAAAAGATAGATTCATGTCTTTTTTGTAAGGGCATTAACTCAACATGAAATACAAACAGCTTTGAACTTGGGTTACAGAGTCCATTTCTAATGATGATAAGCATTAAGTCATGTGTACATCCAGAGTAGTAGTAGTAGTAGTAGTAAGTCAAGTAATTTTAACTTTATTTTTACAAACCAGAGATCACTATTTACCAGGTTAGCAAAAGTTTTGTTGGCAGATTTTTTTGGCTGAGGTTTTTTAGCAGAAGTTTTGTTAACTAAGGTTTTTTAGTAAACGTATTTTTAGCTGAGATCTTTTTAACAGAAATTTCATCAAGTAAGGTTTTTTAGCTGAGTTTTTTTAGCAAAAGTTTTGTTAACTAAGGCTTTTTAGCAGAGGTTTATTAAGCAAAAGTTTAGCTAAGGTTTTTTTTAGCCGAATTTTTAAGGTTTCTTTTGGCAGGGTTTGTTAGCAGTGGTTTCATTAACAAAGGTTTTTTTTACCAGAGCTGTTTTTACCATAGGTTTTAATGTAAAGGTTTTGGTAATGAACATTTTTTAGCAGAAGTTTTGTTAACTAAGGTTTTTAGCAAGCTTTTTTAACAGCTTTGTTAGAGTTTTTAGCAGAGGTTTTTTTAGCAGAGATTTTGTTAACTATTTTTGTAGCAGAAGTTTTGTCAACTAAAATTTTTTAGCAAAGGTTTTTAGCAGAAGTTATGTTAACAAAGGTTTTTTTAGCAGGTTTTATTTGCAGAGGTTTTGTTAAGGTCTTTTACTAGAGTTGTTTTCATCAGTTTGCTTTAGTTTTGGTTTTGTTGACTAAGGTTTTTAGCAAAGGTCTTTTTAGCAGTTTTATTAACTAAGGCTTTTTAACCAGAGGTTTTTTGAGCAGAGGTTTTGTTAGCAGAGTTTTGTTAACTAAGGCTTTTTAGCCAGAGGTTTTTTAGCAGAGGTTTTGTTAGCAGAGTTTTCTTTAGCAGTGGTTTTGTTGAATGAGATGCAAAAGTTGCTTTTACATTATGATGGAAACACATGGACAAACACACTTGTTTTTAATTGTCCATTTTATTTGCTCTTTCCTTAAAGCTGGCTTTAATAGCGCAGGCTTTTGGTCATCATTTTGAACTGAAGGAGAAAACTTGTCTAGATTTACAAGCTATTATTTTTCAAATTTTGCTCTGAGCGAATGTCCACATCAAGTTGCTTCTGAGGCTATTAAGGTAAACTCATAACTCTCTCTCTCTCTCTCTCTCTCTCTCTCTGTTTTATAATCTATGACTTTCTAGTAACCAATCACATTATTTCCTTGGGGGAAAGGGGAAGTTTATGTCTCTTTCTGACTGTGGTTTACCTATCTCATGTACAATGCATACGACAAAATAGTTGGTTGGTTGGTTGGTTAGATTTTTATGACATATCAACCCTTGTAGGTTATTTAATGCCAAATCCTGTTTATACATACATATATTAAGTATATATGATTTGTAAATAGTTTGTTGGTAATATTTTCAACTGAGCTAGAACTCATTTGTTTACACACAGCTAAATAGCTACAAATATTGCTACCTAACACCGATAGTTTTATTTCTACTTAGTTAAATGATTTCAAGTATTGCTAATTAATACTAATAATTCTATTCAACTTTACACATTTGTTTGCACACAGTTTAATGGTTAAACAGTTCAATTTGACCCATAGATGGTACCCTAACAAGTACTACCACTCTGGGTTCAAGAGAACCTGAGAGTAATGGCATTGAATAGGTACCCCACATTCAAGAAAGTTCCAAGACTGAAGTCTCACCATCAGATGGTTTTATGTTATATCCAGGAGACTTGTTGAAAGTGGCCTTACCTTTCTGCTGAGGGGCAGTGGGCATATTCTATAGCCCCAGCTAACTGGGCACCAATAAATAGTATTTCCCACTTTCAATGGTTTACTTGGATGACACTTCTCTACTGACCCTTCCTTGGACCTTGGGCGGGGGTCTTACTCTTATTGCTGACTCTGCAATGATTATATAATAATTATTTCAATGATCTCCCAATTTTTCTCTCCATATCTAAGCAGACAGAATGAACAGAAGTGACATTACAAAGACTGAATACGGTAGGTACCTGAAGAAAAACAGAGAGTTAAAAAAGATTAAAATATTGGGAATATGAAAATAGCAACATGAGGAAAACTGTTTAATTGAATCAATGTTTAATTTAAATCATATTTACGGTATCCACTTGTAGTGCTATCAATGTTTTACATAGAGGATTTTATTTAGGTTATGTGATTCTGTAGAGCAGGCGTATATAAGGCAAGGATTGTTTATTATATAGTTGTAGAAGTAAAAATGATTCTAAAACCAGAGAAAGCCAGAGTCAAGATTCAGTCAGTCATATTATTTTATAGTTACTTGATTATCACTAATATTATGACATATAATTATTACTTATATATTATTATATATCATTATTTGATTCATTTATAAATATTAGATCATAATCATATCTATATTTTCAATGTTTTATTACATTTTTTAAAATTTCACTTTTTTATTTATCTATCATCATCATCATCATATCGTGCTGGCAGCACGGATATAATTTATCTATAATCATTTATTTGTACACAATTATATGATATCAAATATTCCTGTCAAATACAAATAATAATAATGTCAGATACTAATAATTTCTGCACAATATAGTTTCAATATGTATAAAAAGAATTTGGCATTAGATAACCTACTATCCCTGATATGCCATAAAACCAAACCAAACTAAACAAGTGTAATATAATGGCCGAGGGATTTCGTTTTATGCATTTGGGTTTAGTTAGGCTGAGAACTTTTCGGCTCAGTGCATGGGTTACTTAGGTGCAACATTAATACTGGTGTTCACGCACGTGCACGTGAAGCAAACATATCACTCAGAGATGTCACAATAGCCCAGATAGGAAACAGGGCTACAGAGTGCAAATGACATCACGCAAGGGAAGCGTGCAGAGGATTTGGGGGATTTTGAAAAAGTCAATTAATTGAGTTGAGTCCTGCCTCGGGAGAAGACGGTTGACTTTCGCTTGCTCGCGGAGGCCTAGGGCAGGTGTTGCATGAGATGGGGTGGGGGCAGATGGAAAAGCCAGAATAGAAAGAATGTGTATCTCTCTCCCTATGTCGAAGAACCTTTAAATTCAAAGGTAATAAAAAGTTTCGTACCTGAACAAAGAAGTCGTAAGTGTTTTTCGAGATTGCTATGTTCTATGTATATATATATGAACATTCTATGTCCATTTTGCATATCCTATCTGGCTATGGTACACAAGCAATTATCCCTATCTGATAATACTAATCATTTCTTTTCCCACCATTATATAGTTTTAAGCTCACTTGCTTTGCCAGGCAATTCCAGTCTCTGGCCTGAAAGTGGCTTCAGCTGGCCCCCTGGCATTCATACCAGGTGGCAAACAATAACAATAACAAGAATAGATTCACATTGCACTAGACCTTTGGGTCTAGAGAATCTATGACCAGCAAGGTCACCTGGCATACATGCCAGGAGACTTAGAAATAACTGGCATAGTTCACATTGCACCAAGTAAATCAGTACAAGAGTCTCAGCTCATGCATGACCTGCCCCTCCCCTAAATCCCAACAATAAAAAAGATCTTCTGTCAAACCCAGCCTTGTGGGAGACAAGGATAGATATCAGTTATATAGGTTTAGTTTGGTTGTTTTCATAGGATATCAACCTTCTTGGTTAATTTAATGCAGAATCTATCCTTCTCGTAGAACAGTAGTGGTACTATTTAAACCATAGCTGGAAGGATAAAAGAGTTCATGCCTTTCCCAAGGATATTTGTCCGAAAGTGAATGTAATTGGGTAACTGGAGTTTGAACTTGCTTACTACAATCCCACAGTCCAGCAATTTAACCATTATACCAAGATGATACCTCCTCCACAGTTATATAGTTTCAAGCACTCCCATATAAAAACTAATAATTTTCAAACAAATCTATTCAGCCCATAGATGGGACCCAAATAGATACTATCTCTCCAGATTAGAGTGGTTCTGGGAGTAATGGCAATAAAGCAGTACTCCACTCTGCCCAGAGATCTAGAACTGAAGGCTCATTACTGGATTCAGTTTAGTGTCATACCCAGGACATGGAATGATTTGAGGATGCAGAGGACATTCAAAGAAATACAATGGTACAACTTCCCACCATATCAAAGAGAGGAATCTCAAAGGTGCCTCAACCAATGGAAACCTTCATGGAATAACTGTGTTGAATATCAAGAGAACTATTTTGAAGAAAATTAATGTTTCATTCTTTATTGATTGCTGTTTTAATAAATACAGCTTCAGTTTTGATATTTTTTTAACACATTTCATATATGCGAGGGTTGCCGCTATAAATTCCATTTTGTGTCACATTCCAACCCAATAGGGAGGCGGATATATTCTACTTTGCTAATAGACACAACTTGTCTTTAAATTTGAGAGGTGAACTATATTGTCATCTAACTGACAGAAGATCAAGATAAAAAGCAAATGTTTTTGCCATGAATCTGAGACATTAATTTTACTCTGTCTCATACCACCTGCAGAATTTTTATTTTTATATCTAATTTTATACTTCCATTTTATAAACTTTGCCAAAAAAGAAAGGTTTTCCTTGTTATTTTCAACTGAGATCTCAATTTTTAAAGACACAAACAAAGAAAATAATAAAACCAAGAAAACAGAAGATGTTGTTGCAGAAATAACAAAAATAACAGCAAAAAAACATTATGAATGGTTGCAGGTTTTGTGAAGAAAATGTATAAAAATTGATGTAACAAGCAAAAAACATTTAGTTTATTTTTAAAGAAAAAATTTTACAGAAAAGAAGTAAAATAGCATTTTTAAAATTTTCAGATTTCTATCAAAGACACAAACTAGAAATGTAAGTCATAAAATGAAAGGGAAAAATATAGAATTATCAGTAATTTTAGTGAATTTTCTGTGAACGCCTACTAGTTTTTGAAGAATATTTAGACATCAGATGTTGATAAGATTGTTGTTAGTTTGTCATCTGCTTAGCTCTCATATAATGAAAGCCATAGCAGTAAAATTCTTAGTCAGGCAGTAAGGCCTACCTTCCTATGTCTTCTTTTACATAAGATGAAAAAGAAAGAAATGGAAGGATTAGTTTTGATCTTACAGATGGTCTAGAAACACTCAGTGTTTCTGTTTATGCATATATATAATCAAATATGTCTGCATTATACATATATGTACTTGGGAATGAACATATTCATAAATATTATAAGTATGCACACACACACACACACACACACACACACACACACACACACACACACACATGTATATATACATATATGTGTGTGTGTGTGTGTGTGTGTGTGTGTGTGTGTGTGTGTGTGTGTGTGTGTGTGTGTTGTAAAAAGTAAACAGATGAAAGATATATATTTGGTGTAGTTGATGATATATTTTCATTATTTATTTATTTAATTTCTGCCAACGAGTTTCGACTTCAAATTTGCCAGCATACAAAAGCATTCTATTAAAAATTATTTTAAGTATGAGAATGAAAATAAGATAATCATAAGAGAAAATTTTTTTATGCAAGTCCAGAGTCATCATCAGGGATAAAAAAATTTCTATTATGATTATTTCATTTTTATTCCCATACTTAAAATGATGTTTTTATTGAAGGCAAATTTGAAGTTAAAATACATAGGCAGAAATAAGATAAATAAATAATGAAAATATATCATCAACTACATCATATATATGTCTTTTGTCCATTTACCTTTTTCTACATATGTTCTGTCTGATTCATTTTATTCCCTCTCTCTCTCTCTCTCTCTCTCTCTCTCTCTCTCTCTCTCTCTCTTAAACACACACACACACACACACACACACACACATATATATGTATATATATATATAATCACTGTCTGTGTAATAGTCAATATTGACTTATATATATATACTAACATCAATTACAATCCCTTATATATGAGGTTCAGCTGTAAAGTTCATAGGCTGACCAAGAAAGATTCTTTCATGGAAAGTGACTTAATGAGGTTTATTTTTCAACAAAGTCTCTTTTGTGGTCCATACACTTCTTCCATCAGTGTTGTACTTGGATCCCATTGGTCAAAAAGTCATTAACTGTAGATAAGACATCATATGAATTTTCTGGCTTATGAACTTTTCAACCTTCCTACACACACATAATATATATATATATATATATATATATATATATATATATATATGAAAACAATAGATATTAATGAGTGTGTGTATGTACACAAGCTACTCTAAAAAAGAAAACCCCTGATATGTATGATTATCTCCACTCTAAATCGTCCCACCATAAGCATCTCAGGGACAGTCTAGTATGCTCACAAGTATTAAGGATTAGAAGAATATGCACAATTGATACTGGTTCAGCCCTTTCAGCAGGACTTGGAATGCACCAACTGCATCATCTGCTGAGGAGATAAGACCCTTCCCAAAAGAGGGTGTTCTGGGTATGACACTAAACTGCATCTAATGGTAAGGCTCCAGTTCTGGAGCTCTAGAGAGTGTGGAGTACCATTTCATTGTCATTACTCTTTGATCCACTAAGACCTAGAGTGAGAGTACCTAGTAGAGTCCCATGTATGGGTTAAATAGATCTGTTTAAAACTATTTGTATTTGCGAGAACTGTGTACAAAAGAAAACCCTCTTAAGAAATAATTATGCAAAAAATGTAAATATGAATACACATTCTCTAACCTCTTGATATAAAATAACCTTAGACAGGTTGATATGCTATTAAAAACATTTAATCAGTCAATCAATAATGATCCATTTAATCCTATCAATAAATTGACATTAGATTTCATAGTAAGTGGCTACTATCAAAACTCTATTGAACATCAAATTTACAGAGCTATTATTGTCACAAGAAATAAAAATAAAAGAAATCTATAAGATAAAACCTATATAAAGAGATATATTTCTTGAACCAGAAATGCTTGTATATTACAGGCCAAAAATATCAGATATATGATTGGGAATAATAAAATCTTAAACAAGATTATCCAAATCTATTAGGAAGATGATAAAATTTTGCCATCCAGGTATCAATTTACCTAATCGCTCTGCCATGAGCAGGATGTGACACAAGGTCACTTTTTATGTGGACTTTAAATTCAGTTTTCCTTTTCTTAGACTGGTTGCCATAACCATATCTGAAGAGAGAATAGTTGAATTCATACCTTTCTCAAGAGAATTAGTGGGATATGAAATGGAAACAGCCAAATCCAGGATTTGAATTCTTGCTGCCAGGCCTATTTCCTATGACAGTAACCATTACACCACAGCCCTTCCATGTAATCATATTTACCAACCCCTCCACTCAGGCAGGATATGAAACAAGGTCAATTTTTAAGCGGACTTTAACAGGTTTGAATTCAGAGTTTTCCTTCTCCTAGACTAGTTGCCTAACCAAGGCTGAAGAACCGAGTCTGCCCTACTATTTACCCATAGCTGGAGGGAGAATAATTGGATTCATACCTTTCCCAAGGGTATTAGTGCTATGTGAAATACAATCAGTCAGGTCCAAGATTTGAACTCTTGTCGCCGTGTCCATATCCTGTGACGATAACCATTACACCATGGGCCCTTCCATGTAATGGTAGTAAAAGACAGCTGTAATTATAATAATTACATGAATTCATTTACTTGTTCTATTAACAATAAAACTTTTAAAATCTCCCAATAGATCAAACTGTAATAGAAAAAATATCATTTACCTTTCAGAATACACTTGATGTTCCAAACAATATGTTGAGAAATCAGAATGACCCTTCAATTTTAGAACAACCAACTACTGATACAGAAATCTAAATTGTTATAAATATTGCAAAGTAGAACAACATTTCCATACAACAGACCAGAACTAATACAAAGATGCTAGATTCACTATGATAGAGAAGACTGAAAAAAATGATCCAGCATTATATCAGTATTTAAAATACCAATGATAGATAGATAATACATCAAGCATCTCTCAACCCAAAGGGTCTTAACAACAAATTAAACCATCCAAAAAACCTAAAATTTAATCCCCAAACACCTACACACTTATTCATTCATGTTTATGCTAAAAACACCAATATGTTAAAAATCAACAATTTAAAATCCTTTACCTTTTATTGATTGGTTCTCCTACTTCACATCTTTGAGAAAAAAGAAATAGTCGAAATTATTTTCAAATTCGAAAACATTTTGAAATAGCAAACAACCAAATAAAATGCCATTAAACAAATATTTGGTTTTCATTGACATGCAAACACTAATCCCATAGCATTTGTAAGTTTATCAATCTTAAAATGTAAACCATCTTCAAATATGGACCAAGAATAAGGCTGAAACCAGTTGGGATTAATAGATTGATATAATTCATTTACCAACATTTATGTCTCTATTTATTCATTCATGATATATATATGTGTGTGTGTGTGTGTGTGGTCACATCGTACTGTATCAACTTCATTTATACTATATATATATATAGATATGAAGATATATACTCATGCCATTGAACATATATATATATGTATAGAGAGAGATAGGTGTGTGTGTGTGTGTGTGTGTGTGTGTGTGTGTGTGTGTGTGTGTGTGTGTGTGTGTGTGTGTGTGTGAGTGTGTGTGTGTGATCATGTCATACAATATCTTCTTCCTTCATACTATATATATAAATATATAGATATATATTAATTTTATTGAATATATATATATATATATTCATACATACATGTGTGTGTGTGTGTGTGTGTGTGTGTGTGTGTGGTCATATCATACTATCTGTATTCATATTATATATACTGCATTCACACACTATATATATAAATAAATAGATATATATATATTAATGCCATAAAATATAAATATATGAGTGTATGTTTGTAGTCATGTAATATTATATGTACTTCATTTACACTATATAAATAGATACATCATCATCATCATCATCATCATCATATCGCGCTGGTAGCACGGATATCCCTGACCCTCTCTCGCCACTCCTCCCTATCGTTCATCGCCTTAGGTAGGTCTTCAGGACAACATCCTGTATCCTCACATAGCTGCTGAATGTACGTTCGAGCTGGTCGTCCTGCTTTTGCGCGGCCATGTGTGGGGATCCATAAGAGTACATCTCTTATGAGTTCATCTCTGCTTCTCCAGCAGTGTCCTGCATGTCTGGTTCGTCTAACTTGAATAGTTTTCGTGATAGGGGGCAGGTGGCCGTACAGTTGGTGTCTTGTGGGGTGCTGCTGCCAGGACTTGTTCAGGATTGCACGCAGCATTCTTGTGTAATTGCCATCCAGTTTCTTCTCCAGCCGTTTTGTTAGCGTCCATGTAGTGCATCCATATAGCAGTATCGATGTGACCACTGCCTGGAAGAAGCTGCGTTTCATTTTATCGGTTAGGTCTGATTTCCATATAATCGATAGCCTATTGATAGCTGTCCATGCTTTCGTTAACCTCGTTTCGATGTCCTTTTCGGTTGATTCGACGCTGCTTCCTAGGTACGTGAATTTGTCAACTAGTTTAAGTGGGGTTCCTTTTAGAGTGGAGATGTCCCCCGTTTGGTTATAGCACATATATTCTGTTTTGTGTGCATTAACATAGAGGCCTATGCTTGCTGCTGCTCGTTCCAAACTATGCAGAAGAGTTTCGGCTTGGTCAGGTGTATTTGCCAGTATCGCTATGTCATCGGCGTAGTCGGCGTCGGTAATTGTTGTTGTGGGGTATCTTTTGCTTCTTTTCTTCGTCAGTTCGAAGCCATTCTCTTTGATTTTTTTTTTTTTTCTTATTTTTTTTTTTTTTATTTATATTCAATGGCATTAGTATATATCTATGTATGTGTGTGTGCGTATATATATATATATATATATATATATATATATATATATATCTTAAAAGGCATAGGTCTGCAAAGTGATCTATATTTTTTAAATTGTATCCACATATATATATATATATATATATCTATAATATGAATAAAGTAGATATAATATATATACAAATATGTATTAATGCTATTGAATATATATATATATATATATGTGTATGTGTGTGTATGTGTATGTGGGAGGGTGTATGGTCAAGTCAGACTATATCTATTTCATTCCTACTATATATAGAAATATAGATATATATTACTGCCACTGAATATATATATATATATATATATATATATATATATATATATATATATATATATATATATATATTAGTGATTAAGATTATAATTCAAATTTAATGCCTAATGTGTTTTTAATCTATAAGATATTTCCAATGCCCTAAGCATGAAAATGCAGAGCAATCTCTCAATATATTTCAATAATGAAAAGATTAAAAAACAGGATAAAAACTCATGACTCAAGTTTTTATCTGGTTTTATCATTATCTTATCTTATAAATGAAAAATATTGTCATATATATATATATATATATATATACATTTTAATCTTTATATCTAATATATAATTCTGTTGGAGAAAAAAAAAACCCAGATTGTAGAATTTGCAAATTCTACAAATTGATATCAGGGAAAAAAATTTTGTCAAAAAAGAAAAGACAAATCTGGCCAAATGAGTAGAGTATTCACCAATGGTCTGGGAAACTAGGGTTCAATCCCAGGTCAAGTCATACCAAAAACTTAAATGGTTCTTGATGCCACCTTGCTTAACACTCAACATTATAAGGTAAGGATCAAGGGTAAAAAAGAGCAAACCCAGAAATGGAGTAGCACACTCCCCTACACCTCAGTGAAGTAGCTGTTGAAACGAGAGCCTTTGGGTCACCCTGAACTAAGGTCACCAACTTTACTTGCTCTTTTACTTACTTAAAAATAATCAAGCAGCATGTATCTCTAGTCAAAAGGAAAAAACTCTGACAGAATTGCCTTAGCTAAAACGTAATAAAGTGCTCAATACATGCGATAGAGCTAATATTATGAAAATAATTCCTACAAGGCCACAAGCTAGTCTACCAATGTTTCACAAATGACACTTCAGGATTGCTCTGGCCAGAGCAATCCTGTAAAGGTGTTTGGTGAAACCAAGGTAGACTTGCTTGTGGCCATGTCGGAATTATTTTCATTATTTTTTTATATACGTATATATATGTGTGCGTATGTGTGTGTGTGCTCCCACACATACACACACACATACACACACATGTGCACACACATATATATGTATATATTAAGTATATACACAAATAGATTTTACATATATATATATATATATATATATACATATAATCTTTATCATTGCATGCATGAGTATTCATTCTTTCATAAGAAAATTGCCCAGTCAGCTGAGGCTGTAGAATACATGGACAGCTTCTCTGCTGAGGGTTAAGACTCCCCCAACAAGTGTCCTAAACAATCTGCAGGTGAGGTTCCAGTAATGCTGGAGGTTTGGTTAATGTGAATTACCCCTTCATTGCCATTACTCACACGTCCACTCTGGCCCGGAGTGGTAGGACCTGATAAGGGTCCTATCTATAGGTCAAACAGAACTAAACTGGATACTTATGCTCAACTGAATTGATTGAAATAGAACTGTTTTGACATTTAACTGAACTGTTTTGACATTTAACTGTTTGTAAACCAAAACTATACTTATACTAAACAGAATTGTTTGAAATTTAATTCAGCATTAAATGACCCAAGAAGGGTTGATACACCATAAAATGAAACAACCAAATCAACCAAACCATCTATATTAAATATGCAAATACTCAGTAGCAGTGGAAATGCATTATATATATATATACATATATATATATATATATATTATTAGATTTTTCCTCATTATATTAACATATTCACAGATATTTATTTAAAGTGAATTGCTGAGATAATTTTGGGGCATATACGTTGTTTTGCCAGCCACAAATATGGATGTATGAAATAGGTAAAATTTTACAAAAATAAATAAAATATATGACTAACCACATCTTTGTTTTAATGATGGTAACATGATAATGCTTCTAATCATGATACAAGAGGCACCCTTAATATAAAACCTATTTATATTCATGACCATTGCCACAGATAGTGAAATCAAATAGCACAATGTGTTATATAATTGTGGAAGGATTTTTTTTTTCATATTATCATTTTTCGTTTTGCATATCTTACCTTTCGGTTTAGTTAGGCTGAGAACCTTTCGGCTTAGTGCATGGGTTAGTTAGGTGCACACATTGAGTGCAGGTGTTCACGCGCGTGGAGGATGTGACAATCACAGATGTCACAGTGGAGGCCCCATATGGGAGGTGGGTGACGTCATGGCTGAAAGCAATGGACTGAGGATTTTGGAATTTGAAAAAAAAACAGTTAGTTGAGATTCAACGCTAGAGGAAGGAAGTTGATTTTCCGGAGCTCGCTGAGGCGAGATCAGTAGTTTGCGGCAGGGTACCGCACATGGTGGGGTCAGATGGAAAAGTCAGCATAGTAAGAAATTGTGTCTCTCTCTCTCCTCATGTCAAAAAACTTTAAACTCAAAAAGGTAAATAAAAGTTTCGTACCTGAACCGAAAAAAAGAGTCGTAAGTGTTTTGTGTTTTTCGGATTCCCATATTTATGAACATTTGTGAACGTTTTCCGTATCCGTATGAATATGTCTATTTCACGTGTTCGTATCTTGGTCGTGTATTTTTGGACGTGGATATGTTACAAATGGAATAGAGAAAGTTTTAAACTACAATACAACGTTTCCAAATAGTCACTACCATTGGCAATGCACCTTTGCTAGCCTGCATATCATGCTTCATTCTAAAACTAATATTTCAGATTTTATCACGTTGGCCCACGACAACGTTTGACTATAAAAGTTTAAACTTCCAACCAATAGCTCATAACATGTTGATCTTGTTACAGATAACAACTTAGTGACAGTCTAGAAAAATGGTATCTGTCATAAAAGCAGAGGCATGTCACTAAATTAAAAGGAAAAAGACTTGTTGAATGTTAACAGAGACTAGTCACATTCAACACAACTGTCAGTCCACAAAATGTAGGATATCTTAATCTGCTTATTTGTGCAAATTGAGCTGATGAAAAATAGACAACACAGATAATATTTCCTAACATCATCACTGCTGTAAAACATGGGTCACATACATCAAAGAAAATTTTTACTAGCACAGTATATGGGCTATTGTGTCTGTGGTAGTTTCTATGGAAACAAATAAGATGCATTACTTTTGGAGAACCCTCAGTATATTAGGAAAGAATTTATCAACATGATTTAATCAAATTAATCATTAAGTTTTAATAACTCACCAGCTTTTGTATCTTTTCCATTATTAATTGGATTTTTTATCAAACTAATAATAAAAAAGATACAAAACCTGGTTAGTTTCCAAATTTTATTTTAAAAAGTTTTATTCATAGCATTATAATTCAATGCACAAAGTATTTTCCCTTGTTTTCTATAACTCAATACCACCATTCAGCTAAATTGTGTATTCCATCATAAAATAACAATTCAAGTCATGAGTCAATGATTTTATGAGGAAGTCTGTTGATATTGAACTGATGAGAACTACACCTTCCAAATCAAAAAATCAAAGAATTTCACACAAATTGGTACCTGACTTTTAAGTTTGGGCATATAGAATGAAAACGAATCATCAGGAGCTGATTTTAAAATATTTATTTGACTTTTGATGGTGCAAGCAGATGTTGTTCGGAACATGTTATATGACAATTAAATTGATTAAAGAGCCAATCACAATTTACCGGTTTTGTTTTTGTTTCATCTTAGAACCAAGTAGAACTGACTGCCAACAATAAAATAAAGAGAAGTCAAGTCAAAGGTAAGTGGTCATAATGATGTCAGTAGAGGCATAGAGAACCAATACACAGCCTCAGATAAACAATTTCTCTCTCTCTCTCTCTCTCTCTCTCTCTCTCTCTCTCTCTCTCTAGTGACATACTCAGCAGTTAAGACATGTAAAACTTACGGTACCTACATCCTAATCAATTACTACTATTTAAGATATATACAAATACATTTTTATCATCTAACAAACACATTCATATTATTAGACGATTTTACTTTCTTTGGACTTTAACACAATAAAATACTGTTTAGAAGAGAGAATGCTTTCTCTTCAATTGTTTGTTCTTACTTGTTACTGTCCATTGCAGCATTACAATAAATATGTATAAATGTTTACAAATCAAAGATATCTTTTTATTCACACTGTGTTTTGATTTCGAATGTATCTATAAATTCACATTTTCTATAAACTTGTTGGAATCACTAACTAAACAAGGAGTGTTGCAGGGGATAAAACAAGTTCTAGATTGAAGGTGACAGTATCCTCACAGCCCTGTGATTGTTTGCTATACTGCATTTGCTATTTAAGGATTGGTATAGTCATACAGCCATATTACCAGTCTTCTTACTTGTCAAATAAAAAGTATTTTCTGCTTCAATGCATCATTCACATGAATTGACTGACTGACTGACCTTTAATTGTTTTGCAAGTTCATTGTTTGTACTGCAACTTCCTTGAAAAGTTCCTCCAATTCTTCAGTTTTCAAGTGCTGGGCATTCTTTTAGCCTATGACTCAAAATCTTTTCTTTTTTTTTTTAAATTCAGAATCTTTCTTGACATGAGCCAACTACACCCAGCATGCCATAATCATATTGAATAAGCATTCACTGCACTTTTCTCTACATTAAATCTGGTGTATGTATTTACCCAACCCCTCTGTCATGAACAGGATGAAACACAAGGTCAATTTTCAAGCCGACTTTAACTGGTTTAAATTCAGAATTTTCCTTCTCTTAAAAAAGTTGCCACAACAAAGTTAAAGAGCCAGTCTTTCCTTCCATTATATACAGCTATAAAGAGAATTGTTGGATTCATATTTTTCCCAAGGGTAACAGCCTAATCTAGGATTTAAATGCAGGTCACTGTGTCCATTTCTTATGGCGATTACCATTACACCACATGCCTACAATTAAAGATGGAATAAAGAGTGTTGAATAACCGTTTACATTCTGTCATGATTTTTGTCAAAATAGAATTGAAGTATTGTTTTTTCACAATTTTTAAAGAGTGTAAATACACAAATAATAAAGAACAAACAAAACTTAAAAGACTTTGCAGCCAGTCCAGGAGAAGAAAAATTATAAATTCAAACCAGCTTTACTTTTCTTAACAAATTCACTGTGTGTCTTGATAGAGGGGTTGGGTAAATATATATAGACATGCTTAGTGTAATATTTATTGTCATATAAATGGAATCAACAAATTGAATTCTAATCTTGTCTGCTAATGTCCTTGAAAAAAGTATAAATCTATATGTTCTCCCCACATCTAGGAGCAAATAGTAGGACAGATTGGGTGTAACATAGAGGAACCAAATATAATGTGTGTGATGAGTCTCACTGACCCAGCACCATCTTGAACATTAATATATGTTATATTTCATAAAGTACAAAGCGACTCATTGTTTCCTTCAATACGAAAACTTTATAATCATTATGGTTTTCCAAGCAATCATCAGATGTGAAACGAGAGAGGAAGACATAGTAGAAGGTCTACTGTTGTGTCATAGATATGCTATCAGACACTGGGCTGCAGACAAAAGAAACTCTAAACTTCAAGTAAATTTTAAAATATCTTTTTTGTATAATATATCTTAATAATTTCATCAGCTAATCATGATAAGTACACGTGCAATTAAAAAGTTTCCATAAACTTGACAGCTAAATCAGCCATCCTCAATTTGTTTACTTTTCCCATATCCAGCCTTTAACAGATGATTTCAAAAACAATCCAGAGACGTGTGCACACATATAACCTTTGTGATGTCCTACACTTACATTCAAAGTTTTTAGTTTCTTACAATTCATTGATACAAATAAAATAATTACCTAATATAACTAAGTATCATCTTTAATCCTATATTGGTTCTTTAGCTTTGATTAGGCAACTAATCTTGGAT
Source organism: Sepioteuthis lessoniana (assembly GCA_963585895.1). Taxonomy (NCBI): domain Eukaryota; kingdom Metazoa; phylum Mollusca; class Cephalopoda; order Myopsida; family Loliginidae; genus Sepioteuthis; species Sepioteuthis lessoniana. The sequence continues at coordinate 96,856,996 of OY757912.1, forward strand.
AAAGATAACTCTGAATTCAAACCAGTTTTACTTTGCTTAAAAATTGATCATGTGTCTCATCCTGCTCATGGCAGAAGGGTTGGTCAAATATGTAAAGTGGGTTTCAATGTGAGTGTTGGAATTTGATTGGGATTTATTTTTCTCCCACTCTTTTCAATATTCTTCTTGAGCTAGTTATGAATGAACTCATCAGCTTAAAATAATTCCTTAACCTAGACAAATGCCTAACAACTGACATATGCTACACCAATGATACTAAACTAATCTATGCTATATTTGAGAAGCAACATCTGTCCATTGAGGAACTGGAAAAGTCATGCTCCAAATGGGGTATGAAGATAAATGGTCAAATTGTGAAATAATATCTGGTGATAATAATACTACTGGGATGCTATAACCAAAAAGATCAACAAATAAACATTTTTTAAGGATTAGTGGTACCAGGCTGCTTATCTGATTTAAGAAGGATAGCTCTAGTTTCTTCAGACTTTAGTAGACTTAAGAAAAAATATAGAAACAAAGAAATCTTTCAAAGGGAATCAAGGTTCATATATGTCAACCATTCATGCAAAAATGATTTTACCAACTGATGACCGGAGTAAAAGTGATAGGATGACCGAATAAAAGTGGACACAAAGCTACGTTTGTTAAAAGAGAAAAGATTAGCAAAAGACAGGACAAAATTTAGGTCTTGTGTGGACAAATTTCCATGAGGAAATCTTATAGGTTTATTCAAATAATTAGAGTTATAAACACAAAGTCAATATGTATATACATTTAATATCTTTATCAATATTTGTATATATTTCTCTCTCTCTCTCTCTCTTTATATATATATATATATATATATATATATATATATATATATATATATATATATATATTATGAGAGTGTTGGTTGTCACTAAATCACTTTGTGGGTATGTGTCAAACCAAGTGCAATATAATACGGAGAGTGCTCAATATCTAGGATAGAGCTATTATATAATGATAATAACAAATAAATATATATTAGATATATATATATTTAATTCATGGAATACAGACTGCGACCTTGGGTTTCATGGATTTTTTTGCAAAACAACAATCATCAGGCAGTTAAGAAGATCTTAAATATATATATATCTAATATATATATATATCTAATATATATTTATTTATTATATATATATATATATATATATATATATATATATATATACTGTCTAGCCACTCTGATGAGTTCTGATAGAATGAAACAGATCTGTCTGTGGATGACTATAGAGATATACACTCCCCTACCCCTGTATGGTTGAGTTCTCTGGCGAAGAAGTAATCGTGTTGCCAATGGCGTATATTGCAAGCCTCTTCAAATATGAATTGAGGTCTCGGTAGCCATTGAACGGATGTATGTAAACAATAGTAATTGTGATTCATAACAGTTTAAAATTTACTTCACAGCTAATAGCTCCTCGTAGCTGAATGGTTAGAAGCTTGGCTTGGCGTTTGAGTCAACCAGGTTTTGATCCCAGCTACGGGAAGCTACTGTCTAGCCACACTGGTGAGTTCTGATAGAACGAAACAGATCTGTCTGTGGATGACTATATATATATATATATATATATATATATATTTTTTTTTTTGAAAAAACTCAATGAACCATGGGGTGTCCTTGTGGTGTAATGGTTAAAAATGGGGTGTCCTCGTGGTGTAATGGACTGCGGAATCGTAGTACGCGAGTTCATACTCCAGTCGCTCTATTACGTTCACTTTCGGGCAAATACCCTTGGGAAAGGTATGAACCCCCTTATCCTCCCAGCTATGGGTTAAATAGTACATTAGCATTAAATAACCTAAAAAAAGTTGATATGCCATTAAACAAAGAAACCAATCAATGAACCATCATTTGGCTATTATGATTTATTTCAGCTTGCCACTTCATAAGAGAAACCAACTTTTATATACAGCCATCACACAATGGAGAAAAAAAAAATTTTATTAAGTATTATAAAAATAATCTTTCAATAGACTCTTACTCCTTTAAACAAAATAAAATGAGATAAAAGATAAAAATAAATAGATAAATAAAGAGGGTGGGGACAAAAAGATATGTGCTCGAAGTTGGTGTCACAACTGGATATAATGTCATTGTCTGGTGTCATGTATCCTTAAGTATCTAAAAACTTTTAAAGGGACTCACAAAATTTTGAACAACTAAATCTTGTCAATAATCTTATTATAAGAAAAATTCTGTCTATTTATTCACTTAACATTTAAGGAAAACATGGTGATAAACACTCTTCCTAATATCAAACATCATATATATATATATATACATATATATATATATATATATATATATATATATATATATATATATATATATATATATATATATACTTATGAGGCATGCTTCCAAAGTAATACCCCTAAAAACTACGATGGACACTGAGGAGTACAATAAGATAGAATGATAGAACCACTTTTAGCAATAAAAGACTACTTTTCCATATATTCACCAACATTCAATGGGAATTTTCATCAGCAATGAATATATATTCACTATATATATGCATATTCCAAATATATATTCATTTGATATTTACATTGATAACAATATTTCTATATGTACATCTTCAACACACTTACACACACACACACACACACACACATATGAAATATATATATATATATATATATATATATATATACATAATCAATCTCTCTCTCTCTCTCTCTCTATATATATATATATATATATATATATATATACATATATATATATATATATATATATATATATATATATATATATATATGAGGATCATTCAATTGATATGGCAATTTTTTTTTAAAAACAAAATACATTTTTATTTCAGACTTTTTTTCCATAAATGTAAAATCTACATTTTCTGAAATTGGTTTATAACAAATATATTTGTTTTGAGGCAATTCAAAATGGCAGCAAATCAAACAGAGTGCTTGATGTAAATACACACACATATATGAATTCAATATCTATATACATCAGTTTCTATCAATCTAGACACACACACACACACACACACACACACACACACACACACACACATACATATATATATAAATACATATAAATAATCAATATTTGAGTGTACGTGTAGTACATTTGTGAATATATGTATATATATATATATATCTATATTGAATGAGATACACAATGTCTATTACAATATGCAGATATTTACTAAGATAAGCTTAGTCCAATTTTATCAGAGCAGCCCTTAAAGTTAATTAACTTAGTCTAAAAAAGAAAAAAAATTTGTTTGATCCAAAGATATTGAGCATAGTATGTGCACTTTGTATTGAACCACTATTGGACTGATATGTCTATAATCCATTAAGTGTCCTCAATAAAAACGATGAAAAATATTGACCATATGTAACATCTCCAGTGTGTCTTTTGAGAGTGTATCTTCAATGTGTCTTTTAACGGTGTGTCTTTTGACAGTGTGTCTTAGGACATTGGTGCTGCTATGGTTGATTCTGTTGTTTTTATTAAAAGAAAAGAGAAAACTTGATATGTTTTTTGTTTTTTGACAAAAAGTATTTTTTACTTTTATGCTAATTTGGGTTTCATACAACCATTACTAATGCTGTTGTCTCCTGAGTATATCACCAAACAGCATAAGATTGTGAGGCTCTGATTTTGCAGATTTGGGCCGTGTAGAGTCATCTCTTCATTGCCATTACTCCTAGGTATTTTTAGGGTGAGTCCCCATAGCATAATGGCTAAAGTGCTGGACTGCAACCTCAAAGTAAGAGAGTTCAAGCTCCAGTGGTACTATTACATCCATTTTCAGACCAATGCTCTCGGGAAAGGTATGAACCTCCTAGCTATAGGTTAGATAGTATCACTGCAGTTCTTCTCCGAGGATGACTTTGGTATTAAATAACTCACAAAGGTTGATATCCCAAGAAACAAAACCCTTCTATCTATTTTGAATATCTTGCAAACCAATTTCTCACCATCTCTTTTGCTTACATTTACTGGTTTCCAAAATTTCAAACTATTCTCATCCAGGATTTGAACTCAGATATCCATTTTCTATGATAGTAACCATTACACTATATATATATATATATAAATTTCCCAAAGTCCAGATACAATTACTAAATTTCCTTGAGTCCAGTGTTGGTGAATAACTCTTTGATGTGAAGCAGGGTGTACAGATACTACACTCTCATCAGAGTAGAGGTTTGAGACAGATGAACAAAGAAACAAACAAAAAGAGCCATTCCATTCATTCTAACAAAAGATAAGAATGAATTTTAATATCTGCAACAATCCATATATCCGTATAATCATTTGTTTGTTTGGTGCCTGACACATCAACCATCACTGATGATCCACCCTTGCAGGGAATGATGATATTTGGTGTCTCACTGGCTACTATGTTGTCTCTTCCTTTGAAAACACACATAGAGCCACCCTCACAAACAAAAGATACAGGAGGAGGATGCATAACACTTCTTCATCAATCCATAACCAGATCTTCAGAAGCTGCAACCATGCCTTACTCTCCCACATTAGCCTTGTCAGCCATGCCTGCAGTCAACATAGGCCACCCACTTCTTGATCTTTGCTCACAAAGCCAAGCCATAAGATTTCCTGTTAATCTGTATCTCTTTTTGATAAGATTATAGAGATAAGAAATTATTGTCTCCCTTGGATTTAGGAAGGGTATGTCTTTTGCTTGGCTCATGATCATGTGAGAATACAAGAAACCTTTCTCATTCCTTTTTCAGTCCCCATTCTTTTAACAGATAAGACATGCCTTTTTATTTCTGTTGAACAGAAGAGAGACTTTGTCTCCAACTCCAGTGATGTATGAGGGTCATTCAATAGATAAGATGAATTTTACCTTATGAGACGGTAATAAGAAGCACTATTTATAGTCACACCTTTTTTAAGGAAATCAATAGTGATGAGTCCTTTCATGTTCTGGAAAACTGTCAGCATGACATTCTTAACTCACAGATGTGTCCTGAACTTTTTCTTTATTGAAGAGTCAGTGTGTTTCCACTCCATTGACTGTTTTTTCACCTTAAACTTGTTAGAACAAATCAGTGCTTAGCTCATTTATAAAGATTTTTTCTCCTATGGACCTCTTCACATAGACATTCCAGTGTTGGCTGACCAAGAACTTATCAACAACAACTCTGTGTGGACAGAGGATGTAGTCTAGAAGACCTGCCAGGAGTGATGGATGATGGGGATAAATGATGAGAAAGAGTTAATGAAATCTGTGCTTGCTGCATGACTTGATAATGATGATGATATGAGTAAATGAGCTTATCTTATCTTTCCTTCCGTTTATTCAGTGTTAGTGTATCATTGGATATACTAATGCTAATATTAAACTTTGATGACTGAGGACATCACTAAATATCCTCTCTCTCACCAACCATTCAGATAGCATTATTGTGCAAACTTGTTCTTTTTTCCTTATAGGATACATTACATTTGGCATAAGGGTTTTCATGATAGGAAATGGATTTAGCAACTTGACTTCAAATCCAGGATAAGGCTGTTTGTGTTTAGATGCAGGCTAATGGTTTTGGGAAAGTTATGCATCCATCTCTTCTCTCCCCAGTTATGGGTAAATAGTTGGGTAGACTAAGCCCTTTAGATTTGGTATAGCAACTGATCAAGAAAATAAATTATGAATTCAAACCGATAGTACTCTGCTTAAAAATTGACCTTGTGTCACACCTGCCTGAGATGGCAAGGATGCATAAATACATATGTGAATATTTTTAATTGAAAAATCATACATGTAAAAAAATATGAAATTAAAAATGATAAATTTATGAATTTATAATTATTTTATAAATCTTATAAAACTACAAAAGATAAAAAAATCTGTAACAAAGATTAATGATTATATGGTTTGGTTTGGTTTGGTGGCATATCAACTATTGTAGGTTATTTAATGCCAAATCTTTTGTATATATATATTAAATATGATTTCAAAACACATTTTGTAGATAACATTTTTAAACAAGCCTGAGCTTGTTTTTTGCACACAGTTAAATGGTTTCACTTAATTTTAAACAATTCAGTTTTGCATAAGTACACAGTTTTTTTTGTTTACACACAGTTAGTCATTTATTTAAATACAGTTTTTGGTTTACACACACTTAAATGTAAAAACTGTCCAATTTCAAATAATTCAATTTAGCACAAATACACAGATTTTTGTTTACACACAATTAAATGATCAAACAGTTCTATTTTAAACAATTCAGTTTTGCATGTCAACAAATTTGGAACAACAATTGCTATGCATCACTAACAATTCAATTAAACATTAGTCATTTGTTTACACATAGTTAAATATGAAAACAGTTCAATTTCAAACAATTCAGTTTAGTATAAGTACACTGTTTAAATGTCAAACAGTTCTATTCGACCCATAGATAGGATCCTATCAGGTGCTACCACTCCGGGACAGAGTAGACCTGGGAGCAATTGCAATGAAGTGGTATTCCACATTCCCCAATGCTCCTTTGGAGCCTTACCATCAGATTGTTTAGTGTCATATCTACGATACTCATTGGGGAGTCTTACCCCTCAATAAAGATGCAGTCGGTGTATTCTACAAACCCAGCCAACTGGGCAATTAATAATATTACAACAAAAACAAATTACATATTAAATTAAGAATTTTTTGGTTTTTATATTTGTTTTATAAATCTTAATCTTTTTGTAATATATTGGCTCACTGGTCTTATTATTGAGTAATGAGAAATTCCATTGCTATGTTAGAAGAAATCATTTTTACTTGAAGTGAAGAAACAACAGAATTTCTCATTACTCAAGAAGAAGATCAGGTTGTTTGACTGTTGACGTCTGGTGGTATTGTAAGGTACAATTGGGGTACTCAGAATAATTGCTAATGATGCTATTGTTCTTAAACAATACTTGACTCCAAAGTCATCATCTAATGAAGGATTTGGTGATGGCAAAGCTAGTTTTTTTTCTTTGCAGCTATGTATGTATAAAATTAATATATATATATATATATATATATATATATATATATATATATATATATATTTGGACACATACACATACACACATAGACACACATATACACATCCACATACACATATACATATCCACATGCACATAAACACACACACACACACACACACACACACACATGCACACATATATACAAATACATTCATACACTTATACACACACATATACACACACATACACAAGCACACATACATATATATATGCACATAAACAAACATGCACACATACATACACATACACACATATACATATACATACACATACATACATGTACACATACACACATATACACATACACATTCACATAAACACACATACACACACACACATATATATACATACACATATATATACAAACACACATACACATATACATACACATATACACATGTATATGCACATAAGCACATACACATAAACACACATATGCAAACATACATACACATATACACACTTATGCTCACACATACAAATAAACACACACACACACACACACACACACACACACACACACACACATACACATAACAGATCTTGCATTGCACCTGATGTACTCGTATGAGTATCCAACAAGTCAGTTGAAGATATGAACCTCTTGACTGTTGTTTGACTGATTGATTTTAATGGCATTTCAAACTGTTTAGGGTTATTTTATGTCTATTTTATGAGGGAAATGCATACATTGTATGCGTATATTTACATTTTTTGAGTTGTTTCTTTTTTGGAAGAGGTTTTCTGGAAATACTATAGTATGATATCAAGTTTTCCTATCTAATATGAATAATTTGCACACAGTTGTATGGTTTTAAGTATTCCAATCTAATACTAATAATGTATACATAATTACACGGTTTCAATCGATGATTTCTATTTGATAATAGATATTTGTTTGCACACAGTTATATGGTTTCAAGTAATTACGTGCTTATAGTGATGAAACTTTGTGTAGGACCAGTCACACTTTTTGGATCAGCTCTTAGCAAGACAATGGTATGCCACTATGTCATAGATTATCTGAACAACATACTAAATTCATAGTTCTACTTTCTTCTAGACTGGTTATTATAGTAAGGTTAGAAATCCCAGTCTATCCTACGGTTTTATCTATTGTTGGTGGGATACGGTGTGGATATGTGTCTTTTTCAAAGGTATTAGTTTGAAGTGAAACATCATCGTCAACATCATTATGTCGCGCCATCATCACAGATATCCCTGACCCTTTCTCCCCATCCTTCTCCATCTTCCATTGCTTCTGGCAGGTCTTCAGGGATACATCCCGTATCTGTACAGAGCAACTGTATGTAGTTTCTAGCTGGTCATTCTGCCTTCGTTTGTTCATGTGAAGGGATCCACAGGAGTACATCACTTATGAGTTCATCCCTACTTCCCCAGCAGTGTCCCACATGTCTGGTTGGTCTGGCTTGGATAGTTTTCATGATGGGTGGTGGGTGGCCATAGAGCTGCTGCTTTGTGGGGTACTGCCTTGTTCAATATTGCTTGCAGCATTCTTGTATAGTTGCCGTCAAGCTTTTTTCTCCATTCGTTTAGTTGGTATCCATGTAGAGCATCCATACAGCAGTATCGACACAACCACTGCTTGGAAGAAACTGCGTTTCATTTTATCGGTCAAGTCTGACTTCCATATGACCGATAGTTTATCAATAGCTGTCCATGCCTTTGCTAGTCGCATGTTGATGTCTGTATTGGTTGATGAGACACTGCTTCCTAGGTAGGTGATGCACTCAGATTATTTAGTCTATTTTCCTGCAAAGAGAGTCATTATGTCAAGCATATCTCTGTGTGTCTTACACACACACACACACACACACACACACACACACACACACACACACATATATATATATATATTACAATTTATGATGATAGGAGAAAATAGAAATATCTTGCCTTTTTGAGATATTCTACTAAAGAAAGCTTCCACATCTTTTGTCACTAGGGTCTACAGAAGATCCACTTTTACTGGGTTATGTATGAATTGGGATTTCTTTGCCTCAAAATCAAGGAAGATTAACTTTATCAAAACCCCTAAACCACTGTACAATGATGATATGCAAGGAGTGTAAATCGGATGATGAACTCAAAAAGATCAGCAACATTTTCTTTGAAAAATCACTCCCCTGAAAATGTTATTCTAAATAATATTAAATTTACAATTTCTAAATTTCATAATAGTAAAATATTTGCCCCTTCAAAGTGACTTGTTTACATCAAAATACCATTGATCAGATCTAGTAGTCATTTCTTTGCTGATAAGATTTTTTCATCTATAATGCACTGTTTTAATTTTACAGTAGGGTGTACTATCTTTACTACTAGAAATGCATAACTCTCCATTTGTAAGGATATTTTGTCTATCCTAAAACAAAGCTTCATAATCTACTTCTTCAAATGTCAATGTAATGCTGATTATGAGGATAAAACTAGCTAACAATTAGAGGTGAGGATTGCCCAACATGTCCTGCACTCTATCCATAGGCATGTATCAATGACATCATTTGGGCATTCACAGACACATGAGTCCACCACTGGAAAGCATTTGTTAAATATAAATGCAAACAGTGTCAACTTTTCAGAAGAATTCTTCTCTGTTCTGCACAAGGTATGGACTAAGCACCACCTTGATGTCTTGGAAGCTATTGTAATTTATACAGAACATCCAACTCTGTATAAACAAAGAAAGCTCATACAAAAATTGGAATTATTTGAAGAGTCATTCACTTTATCTGGAGTACAATTAATTTTTTTCCTCCTCCCAATATTAAGATACATTTCCTTTTAAAACCTACATCCCTTCACTTTATCAATGATTGACTTTGAAAAATTGTCTGTCAATATTCACCAAAGTTTTATAATTGTTTTAATGGATTTCAATCATTATCAAAACCATTTGCCCAGTCGGCTGGGGCTGTAGAATACACCAACTGCACCTCAGCAGAGAAATAAGACACCCCACTGAATGTCCTGGATGTAACACTAAACAATCTAATGGTGAGGTTCCGGTGATGCTGGAGCTTTGGGGAATGTGGAGTACCCCTTCATTGCCATTGCTCCCAGGTTCACTCTGGCCCAGAATGGTAGCACCTGATAGGGCCCTAACTATGGGTTAAATAGAACTAACTGCATACTTATGTTAAACTGAATTGTTTGAAATAGAAGTGTTTGACTTAGCTGAATAGCTTAAAATAGAAATGTTTTTGACAGTTAAACTCTACTTACATTTAAACTGCATGCTTATGCTAAACTGAATTGTTTTGAATGGAACTGTTTTTGACATTTAACTGTGTGTAAACAAAATCTGTACTTATACTAAACTGAATTAGCTAAATTAGAACTGTTTGAATAAACTGAATAGCTTGAAATAAAAATAGTTTGGACAATTAAACTGTGTACTCATGCTAAACTGAATTGTTTGAAATAGAACTGACTATTTGTATAAAAATAGATTTGGCGTTAAATAACCTACAAAGGTTGATATGTCATAAAACCCAAACAACAAACCAACCAAAACCATGTTCTCTATTTTACAACTTATTTTACCATGGCATTGTGCAATATATATATATATATATATATATATATATATATATATATATATATATATATATAGAGAGAGAGAGAGAGAGAGAGAGAGAGAGAGAGAGAATTATTCCCATTCAACTCAATATTAAAGAGTCTCCTGTTTGATAATTGTCAAAATTTTTCTACATGAAACTTTTAGTGACAGCAATCAAAATGAAAGTAATTGTCTTTTTAGTGTTTAAACTGCTCTGGTTGTGAGCATCTGAGCACCCTGACTTTATTGCCAATCTTTGCTTTTTTACTTTACTTCTTATGATTGTTATTATATATATATATATATATATATATATATATATATATATATATATATATATATGTAATAACAATCATAAGAAAGCAGATTGTAGTTCATGTATAAGAAGAATAGTCCTTACAGAAACAGGTACTGTTGGACAACCCAGAATTTTGGCAATGATATTATGGCTCAAAAACCATAACTAACTCTTAAGTCATTAACTGATGAAGGCTTTTTTCATGATACAATAATTTTTTTCTTTTTCAGTTATGTGTATGACATTATATATCTAGGATGTTTATCTCAAGATATTATATATATATATATATATATATCAGTAATATCCAGTTGGCATCAATCTTCGCTGAAATAATTTTATGATGACAATTTAATCGGGTTTGAGTTTTCTTCTAATTGCTTTATATATATATATATATATATATATATATATATATATATATATATATATATATGAAAGTTCACTGTGTTTTATATATAAGCTGATAAGTCCTCAAAGAACCATAGTTCAGTATTATACTTGTATTTATTCCTTACAAAAAAAAGATCAATTCATACTGAGGTAATGTAACTTAAAATCCTGCCTGTTGTGGATGGGAGATTCAACAAGTTATTTTAACTTTATTTTTTTGTATTTACAGAGGATATTGCTGAATATAAAATGTTAAGATTTCATGACTCTTTCTCCAAATTCTTTTTTATTGTTGCTTATCTCAAATTTCATGAGCCTGACCAGCTGGGACTGTAAAATACGCCAACTTCATTTCTTCAGAAGAGTATAAAACCCCACCCCACAGCCAACAAGTGTCCTGTATATGACGCTAAACTATCTGATGGTGTGGCTTCAGTCCTGGATCTTTTAGGAATGCTGTTACTCCAGGTTCACACTGATCCAGAGTGTTAGGTTTAGGGTCCCATCTATGGATCTATGTTAGAACTGTTTGATTATTTACTATACTTGAAACCATTTAACTGTGTGCAAACAATTTTTTAATGTTAACTTGAAATACTTTAAAATATTTAACAGTGTGCAAACAATAATTAACAAGACTTTAAACCATTTAACTGTGTGCAAACAAATGATTAATGTTAATTTGAAATACTTCAAAATATTTAACTGTGTGCAAACAATAAATAACAAGATTTTAAACCATTTAACTGCGTGCAAACAAATGATTAATGTTAACTTGAAATACTTTAAAATATTTAACTGTGTGCAAACAATAAATAGCAAGACTTTAAACCATTTAACTGTGACAAGCAAATGGCTCTGGCTCATTTAAAAAAATGTTACCTGCAAACTATTCACTGAAAAATCTTATGTACAAACAAGATTTGGAATTAAATGACCTACAATGCTCAATATGTCATAAAACCCAACCAAACCAAATCTTATTTATTTGATATATATGTATAAACAGGATTTGGTATTAAATAACCTACAATGGTCAATATGCCATAAAACACAACCAACCAACCAATCAACCAATCAACCAATCAACTTTCTCTTTGAAACTTTGTTTGTCATGCCTTTTGAATCACATCCATACTTTCTTAATATCCCTCATCACAAACAGTTTCTTCTAAAGAAAAGCTAAAATGTGAAACAAATTCCAACAGCAAATGAACTTTAGCTTTTCCAAGTTCATGTTCAATAAGTGTCTCATTGGTCCATGCCCTGGGTATGACACTAATCTGTATCTGATGGTGAGACTCCAGTTCTGGAGCCCTGGAGTGTGTGAAATAACCTTTCATCACAGCCAGACTTTATCCTTCTGAGGCCTTAAGCTCTATGAAATTTGAGACCTATCACTAAAGATTTTTATATTAATGATTAAGAAAAAATTATATATATATATATATATATATATATATATATATATATATATATATATATATATGTAGTGTAAAATGTAAACAAACAAAAGTTAATACATATGCACTAAATTCCCGAGCTGATGTTGAGTTGTATGTTGTTTTAGGGGTATGTCATCAGCCTAACATATGTTTGGCAGGTTTCAATCCCAGCTCGAAGCATCTCATGTGTCTAGCCACACTGAAGAGTTGTGATACAACAAAACAGTCTGTCTGTGGATGACAATATATATATATATATATATATATATATATATATATATATATATATATATAATGAATTAGTGTTAAAGAATAGAAACTAAGAATGAAATTAAAATATTTTAAAAAATGAGGCTCTGGAGTGTGTGGCCTCAAGCTATGCTTTATTTAGCTAATAGGTCAGTCCAGTACTGCCCTTCATTGCCATTACTCTCAGTTCCACTCTGACCCAGCGTAGTTGTAACTTTTCAGGTCCCATTTATGGGTCAAATAGATCTCTTTGAAAATTATTTGTCTTAGATAGAAATACTTGATACCATATAACTGTATGTGAATTGGTTGTATCAAGAATAGTTACTTGAAACTATAATTGTTTACTTAGGATAATCATTAGTAACTTGAAATCATATAACTGTGTACAAAGAAATTATTATTAAATAGAAGTAGTTACTTAGAACTGGATGTTGGCATAATGGTTAGAGTGTGTGCCAATGGCCCGGGAGACCTGAGTTCAATCTCAGGTCGAGTCATACCAAAGATTAAAAAAAATGGTACTTGATGCCTCCTTGCTTAACACTCAGCATTATGAGGTATGGATCAAGGGTAAAGTGGAGCAATCCAGGGAAAGGACTAGTCCCCTCCCCTACACCTTGGTGTAGTAGCTATCAGAAAAGGAGCCTTCGGGTCACCCTCAACTTAGGTCGCCAGCTTTACTTACATTTACTTTGAACCATATAATTGAGTATAAATTATTTGTATTAAATAGGAGTAGTTGAACCTTTTGAACTGTGTGCAAATTATCAGTATTTGATAAGAATAATTGATATCATATAACTGTGTAAAAAATTCTAAAGAATCAACAGTACAAATGTACAATGTATGCTTATCCCTAGACTTTAAGCATAAAATAAATTCAGATGAGTTGACTTACTGTTAAAATCAGTCAACCTATCAATCTATTATCTCATTGGCCTTAGTCACTCCGTGGCCATCCATACATTCATATTAACATTTGCACTCTTCCCCCAACTTTCAAATCATTCTTCCTATTCTTTTATCACATATCATCATAACCCTTGGATGAGTTGGGGCTAATTTGGTCTTGTTTAAGGTGAATCTTAGAAAAATAAATAAATAAATAAAATGAAAATAAAATCAGGAGAAAGAAGAAAGTTACCATTCTTGGATGTGCGTCCCAAGTTTTCAGGACTGAAATTTCCACACTGGGTGGGTTCATTGTTTGGTTATTTATCATATCATATCAACCCTTGTGGATTATTTAATGCCAAATTCTGTTTATATTTATATATATATATATATATATATATATATATATATATATATATATATATATATATATGATTTGTAAATGAATAGTTTGTAACATTATTTTTAAACAAGCCAGAGCTCATTTGTTTGCACACATTCAAATGGTTTTAAGTATACTATCTAACACTAATTATTCTATTTAATATTAATAATTGCTTGGTTGGGAGTATTTTATGGCATACCAACCCTTGTAGGTCATTTAAAACAAAATCCTGTTCATATATATATATATATATATATATATATATATATATATATATATATATATATATATATATATATATATATATGATTTATAAATGAATAGTTTGTGGGCAAATTATCTTTAAACAAGCCAGAGCTCATTTGTTAGCACACAGTTAAAAAGTTTTAAGTATTACTATTTAACCTAAATTGTTTTGTTTTTTTGCACACAGTGAAATGGTTTTAAGTACTGCTATCAATCACTAATAATTCTGAGTAATATTAATCATTTATTTGTACACAGTTAAATGGTTTCAAGTATAGTGAATGATTAAGTAGTTCTATTAGACCCATAGATAGGACCCTAACAGGTACTATCACTCCAGGTCAGAGAGGACCTGGGAGTAATTGCAATGAAAAAGTATTTATACACTCCCCAAAACTCCTGGACTGGAGCCCTACCATCCGATAGTATAGTATCATATCCAGGACACTCTTTAGAAGGGAAATCATAGTCTTCTGCGGAGATGCAATCAGAATATTCTACAGATCCAGCTGACTGAGCTGCCAAACTGTGTGTTTCAAAATTTTATTATGTTCTAAGTGTGTCTTGAAAGTAAGTTAAATCTAATTAATTTTTCAAATATCATTTCTTTTTATATACATTTCAAATTATATGCACCTATGGTAAGTAAACTGAGGCAGTGTCAGCATTTGGATCATAGATAAGGACCCACCCCCATCTGTGGTACAGAGCCTCAACAGGCAATGGTGACATACTGCCCATTCAAGACCCCAAAGCAACTTAGCAGGTATGAGAACCCCCTCTGATTTAAGATCCCTCGAAGGAAGATGTTAATTTCAATCTGGATACATTAGAGAATGGTAAAGAACAGTAAATATTCTCTTAACTATCCTAGGTAATAATAATGTGATACAGGATGGTCGGGCACAGATCTTTCTTATCTAACAAGAATATAAATTTGGGGACTGGATATTGTTGATATACCCCTTATTTTGAAACCCATGGGCATATTGATTTGTATATGGGATTATTTATTGCAACCCAGCTATATTACCTGATATATCATTATTATTATCACATATTCAGCTGTATTACCTTTAATATTATAATTATTATCAAATAGGAACAGTAACTTGAAAATATAATTTCTTAGAAATTATTAGAATTGGACAAGAATACTTTTAGCTTTATAACTGTGTCCAAATTTTCCCCTGTTGTGGTGGGGGCTTAGAATATGCTGAGTGTATTTCATACAGAGGAGTAAGACCTCCCTAAACACAGCCATCTTGCATATGACACTAAAATGCATATGATGGTGAGGCTCTACTTCTGAAGATCTAGGAGTGCCAAGTATCCCTTCATTACCATTACTCCCAGGTCCACTCTGACTCGAAGTGATATTACCTGTTAGGGTCCTATAGATCTGTTTGAAAATTATTTGCATTTGATAGACCATGTGCACAAACAAAACAAAATGAAAACCTCTAAAGCAACAACTACACAAAAAATGCAAACATGAATATACAAGGAACATGATTCCCTAACCTCAAGGCCAAAATAACCTTAGATAGGGGATATTTATGAGACTTCCTACCAAATTAGATTTGACATGAAGTCATTTTATTGAGGGGATTACACACAAGACTCATTCATGGCTGTCGCAAAAAATGATTGGTCCTCTTGACATTAGCCATACTTAATCTTGAATGAATTGAAATACATATTCCAGATGTTGCAAGTTTATTTTCCATCAGAGTATTTGTCTTGGTTAACAAAGCTTAAGAAATGTGTCAAAAATATATATATATACTTTTTAAAAAATGTGTAGATAATTTAAAGTATTTAGAAAGCTTTGGTTTAGGAGCCTGTCTTGATAAATATTTATTTTGATTGATAGTTTTTATATTTTCCTGTTAAGTGGTGAAAATTTGTTAAATAAAAAATGAAAATTGATTACTGTGTCTGCAAAAAAGCTGACAGTAAACTACAGGACATCTGTTCATCAATCTGATTTTTTTTATTTCTTTTCTAGCTTTCTTGATTTGATTTACTTAATATTTTCCTGTTTTGGCCTTTATCCATTGATTACAATAAACAAAATTAATGCTTGTCCACAATAGGACAAAAAGAAAATTTCTCTTAATTCTGTGGTTATGTAAATATATGACGATTAGCTGAAAAGTTCATAGGCTAACCAAGATACTCTCATAGAATGTGACCAAATGAAATTTATTTTTCAACATAGATTTCCATGTGGTTCACACACTTTTTCCATCAGTGTTGCAGTCCTTGGATCCTATTGGTGGAAAAATAGTAGCAGCAGCAGATATGATGTAATCATATGAATTTTTCAGACCACTTTCATGTATATATATATGTGTGTGTGTGTGTGTGTGTGTGTGTGTGTGTGTGTGTGTGTGTGTGTGAAATACTTTCACACCCTATTCAGATAAGAGTAAGTTTTTGTCATTTGCTTCATCTTTTTACAGAACAGTTAAATTTAAACACCAAAAACTGTATATTGGCAAAGGATCATTAGTTAAAATTTTCATAGTGGTTGGGAGAGTGAAAGACTAAAGAAATGTAACCAATGGCTGAATTGTTGGTTGGTTGGTTATTTAGTTGGTTGGTTATTTAATTGGTTGGTTATTTAGTTGGTTGGTTCATTTTTTGGTAGGTTGTTTCGTTGGTTGGTTGGTTAGTTGGTTGATTGTTATGTTGTGTGTTTGGTGGTTTGGTCAGTTGTTTGCTTCATTGGTTGGTTGGTTGGTTAGTTAGTTGGTTGGTTGGTTATTTGTTTATTTGGTTGATTGGTTGGTTGATTGGTTTTACAGCATGTCAACCTTTTTTGGGTCTCTTAAAATGGAAGTCAGTTTTTTTCAGGTTACTAATGATGATAATCATTTGTGGTAATTATAGCTTCAAGTGATAATTGTTAATACTCATAATTTATTTACAATTATATCATCATCATCATCAGGTCATGCCATCAGGACGGATATACAATTATATGGTTTCAAGTAACTATTCTTATTAAATGATTATCATATTTTTGCACATATTTACATTGTTTCAAGTATTCCAAAGTAATATGAATGATTTTCAGACAGATCTATTTAACTCATAGATTGAGCACAAACAGGTTCTACCATTCCAGGTCAAAGTGAACTTGAAGTTAATGGCAATAAAAGAATATTCCACACTCCCTAGAGTTCCACATGGGGCCTCATCACTGGATGCAGCATAGTGTTATAACTAGGACACTCCTTTTGAGAGGAGTAGGGGTATTACCTTTCAGCAAAGGATACAATTAGCATATTTGAGGTCTTGCTGACTGTGTAGTGTAGCAAGTTAAAGAAGTAATTTTCATATGTAACTGATCAGTAAAAGAATGAAACAAATGACTAAAAATTATTCTTATCTGGATCGTTCATGTAAGCATTATATTGCTAATACCCCAGGGAAAAAAATGTAGAATTAGCATGTTTAGATGATGTTTGGTTTTGTTTGGTTTGGTTTTGTGCCATATCAACCATTGTAGGTAATTTAATGCCACATCCAGTTTATACACATATATTAAATATATATGATTTGTTAACATAAGTCAACAAATTTAAATAGTTTCAAGTATTGCTATGCATCACAAAAATTTAATTAAACATCAGTCATTTGTTTACACTGATAGATGATCAAGCAATTCTATTTCTAGCAATTCAATTTAGCAGAAGTTATTTGTTTACTCTCAGTTTAAATGTCAAACAGTTCTATTCAACCTATAGATAGGACCCTATCAGGTCCACTCTGGCCCAGAGTAGCCAAAGTGGACCTGGAAGTGTTGACAATGAAGGGGTACCCTATATTCCCCAAAGCTCTGACATTACTAGAGCTTCACCATTAGATTGTTTAATGTCCTATTCAGGACACTCATTGGGGTGGTCTTACTCCTCTGTAGAGATGCAGTCAGTGTATTCTACAGCCCCAGCCGATTGGGCCACTTGGGGGTGTCTTACTCCTCTGCAGAGATACAGTTGGTGTATTCTGCAACTCCAGCCGACAGGGCTTTAGAGGATGTTTGCTGAGGTTTTTTTATTTAACAGTAAATGGGCTAATGACAGATAAGACACAAAACATTTTTTAATCAATAGCTGAAAATTCTGGCTTCATGATGTATTACTGAAACAAACTAGACTAAATAATTTAAATTAATGGCATAATTTTTTCGAAATCATATTGTGGAAAATATAATTGAATAACTCAATGTCAAGGAAAAATTTATGGCATGTTTGCATTCCTAAAACAAATAACTACAAGAGTATTATATCTTATTAATTTAATTAAAGATACACATGAGATAAAAGGTATTTAATCTTGGAATAAATGTACAAGTAAGGAAATACAGTATACAGTAAGTATCCAATTATGATGTCCTTCGCTTTGGATCAGTCCATTCTTGTGGGGGTGGTTCCTCCACTAACCACAACAAAAAGCTTAGAAATGCAAATTGGTCTACAATTGGGCATGTATAATTGAAAGGAAACATGGTTCCAACAAAAGAATTCAATTAAAACAATGGAAAAGATCATAAGACTTGTAGCACAACCAACTATGTTTTCAAGCATGAGTTTAAACTTACAGCCCAAATGACTGCATTTGCAGACACACACACACACACACACACACACACACACACACACACACACACATAAATAGGGAGCATAATGGATAGCATTCTTTAGACACAGAAAGAAAAGATGTTAAAAATCATATTTACCAACCCCTCCGCTCGGGTAGGATATGACACAAGGTCAATTTTTAAGTGGAGTTTAACAGGTTTGAATTCAGAGTTTTCCTTCTCCTAGACTAGTTGCCTCACCAAGGCTGAAGAACCTAGTCTGCCCTACTATTTACCCTTAGCTGGAGGGAGAATAATTGGATTCATACCTTTCCCAAAGGTATTAGTGCTATGTGAAATGCAATCAGTCTCGTCCAGGATTTGAACTCATGTCACCGTGTCCATTTCCTACGACGATAACCATTACACCACAGGCACCTCCAAAAGAAAAGATGTTAAAAATGCTTCAACATTTTCACACAGAAATAAATGGAAAACTATTGGATTGATATCATCTTCCTTTTCATTCTTGTTTCAACAGTAATCTTCAAATGATTCATACAAAAAGGCAATCTACCATGTAGTGTAGCAAGAGATGTTGGTTGTTCCCAGTCAGGTGTGTCTAATATTGGATGCAAATATTAAAGAAATTGAGTAGTTAAGAAAGGAAAACATACAGGTAGACCACAAAAAACATCAAAGCATCAGAAGAGAAAACTAAAAGCAACATTGCTTTGAAAATAGAAAATGTACAACAAAACAAATGAAAAACAAATGGATCAAAAGTGGAATTAATGTTTGTGACAGAACTGTAAGAAATCAGCTGAATGAAATGAGATTTACCTAGAGAAAAGCTAAATGAAAACCAACACAAACACACAAACAGAATAAAATGAGGCAAATGTGGGTTAAAGAGAAACAAATATGGCATGTAATCAGTTGGATGAAAGTCATATTCAATGATGAGTCAAGAATCTATACAATCCAAAGGCTATGATGCTGGAACTTTTGTCAGGTGCCATTCAAATGAAATATATAAAAGATGACTACCTGAAGAAAACAAGTAAATTTCCTAATTCATTTATAATCTGGGGTTATATGTCATTTAAAGGAACAGGGGAGACTGCATTCATTACCAAAGTAATCAAAGCATATGTATACATTGAAATCCTGGATAATTTTCTCATTCCTTTGACAGAAAATTAGTTTAGTGATGATAAAGTCATTTTTCAGGATGATAATGCATTGTGTCACAGAGAAAGGTAATAAAAGCTTTTCTTCAGGAAAGGCATATAAAATCAGTAACATGGCCAGTGACAGTCCAGATCTAAATCCAATTGAAAATTTATGGCGGAAATTTAAAAAAATGGTTGATGAGGAGGCTTCATCCATCAAAGATCTTTAACTGACATTTGAGAAAGTTGGAATCACTTTGATAAAGAATATTTCTTTAAAGTAGTAAAATCCTTGCCTGAAAGAATTAAGGCTGTCATAAAAGCTTGGGAAGAGGATGCTAAGAATTAATTCTAATTTTGTGGTCAATAAATTCCATAATTTTTTCCCACTATATTAGAATATTCCATGATATTTTTCTCTGAGTAACTTAGATAAAATTATACTATTAATCTAAATGATTTACTTCAGTTTTTTTAAGGTAAAAATCCAAAGAAGCATCTTCCAGGGATATACACTATTGCTACTTCTTTTTGTTATAACAATCATGCCAATATTTGTCGCTGCCTCCCACATAATAGGACTTGACACAAGGTCAATAACCCGAAGGTCGATTAAAGTGGGGATTTGGGGAGGGGCAGGTCAGGCATGAGCCAAGGCTTGAGCCCTGGTGACTATGATGCGTCTAACCCACCCGATGGTAGCTCAGCCGAAGCTGGGGACCTTATGGCTTCAAGTCAGCCTTTGCTGGACAGAGCCCACTGGTGAACCAGCTGGGGTGATGCCACTGAATTATATGATAAGAAAATGCAAAATTGCAGGAAAAGATAAACCTCCTCATGTATATGATTGCCCAGTCAGCTGGGGCTGTAGAATACACTGACTGCACCTCTGCAGAGGAGTAAGATCCCCCCCACAACGAGTGTCCTGGATATGACACTAAACAATCTGATGGTGAGGTTCCAGCAGTGCTGGAGCTTTGGGGAATGTGGAGTACCCCTTCATTGCCATCGCTCCCAGGTCCACTCTGGCCCGGAGTGGTAGCACCTGATAGGGTCCTATCTATGGGTTAAATAGAACTAACAGCATACTTATGCTAAAATGAATTGAGTAAACTGAATAGCTTGAAATAGAAATGTTTTTTGACAATTAACCGTACTTACACTTAAACTGCGTGCTTATGCTTAATTGAATTATTTCAAATTGAACTGTTTTTCGACATTAAAACTGTATTTACACTTAACTGAATTATTACATATAACTGCTCAAATACTTTGAAATGGAAATGTTTTCGACAATTAAACTGTGTACTTATGCTAAACTTAACTGTTTTCAATAGAACTGATTATTTACATAAAAATGGATTTGGCATTAAATAACCTACAAAGGTTGATATACCATAAAATCAAACCAAACAAACAAACAAACAAATCATGTATATGAATGATATTAAGATATTTGCAAAGAATCAAAAAGAACTAGAAACCCTTATATTAAATGGAATTTAGTAGTGAAAAAGTGCCATGCTTATAATAAAAAATGAAAAGAGAATCAGCAGAAGGAATAGAATTGCCTAGTCAGAAAAGCATAAGAACAAATCTACACATACCTGGGAATATTAGAAACAGACACCATCAAACAAATGGAGATGAAAGAAAAAGTAAGAAAGGGGTATTTTAAAACAAGAAAACTTCATGAAACCAAACATTACAGCAGAAATATCATCAAAAGAATTAATACTTTGGCTGTTCCCCTAGTAAGATGCCTCTGGAGTCTTCTTAAAATGAACAAGGGAGGAACTCAGATAGATAGACAAAAGAACAAGGAAATTGATGATGCATAAGGCCTTACACTTGAAAGATGGTATGAATCAAGAAAATAAGGAAGAAGAAGAAGACTCACCAACATTAAGGACTAAGTGGATGAAACTAATTAGGAACTCAAAGAATATACAAAAAAGAGCAAAAAAGACTGATTACTGCAGCCAGTAA
Source organism: Sepioteuthis lessoniana (assembly GCA_963585895.1). Lineage (NCBI taxonomy): Eukaryota > Metazoa > Mollusca > Cephalopoda > Myopsida > Loliginidae > Sepioteuthis > Sepioteuthis lessoniana. Next base: position 96,879,307 of record OY757912.1, read on the forward strand.
CAACAATATTAATAGAAATAACTTAAGGATAATCACAAAAAAAAATGACTTAAAACAACAATCACAAAATCTACATAATAAAAATGGAAAGAAAAACAATTACATGGATACTTCAAGTGGAAAACTAAGAGAATTGCACACAAGATGACCAGTATGTGGCTAAGAAGAGGAAACCTGAAGAGAGAAACTAAATCTCTTTTAATAGCAAAGTAAAATAATGCCATTAGGACTAATTATGTAAAAGCAAAAGTGATCATATCAAGTGTTGGTTATGGGGAGAAACAGTTAATCACAAAATAAGCTAATGCAGGAAACTGGCTCCAAAGGAATATAAAACTAGGCATGACTGAGTGGGAAAGGTGATCAACAAAGAATTGTGCAAGAGAACAAAATTTGGCCTTGCTAACAAATAGCATAATCATAAGCCAGAATCTCTCCGAGAAAATAAGATGCATATATCTCAGTGGGACTTTTGAGATACAAATTGGTTACCTAATGTCAGCTCAGAGACAGTTTTAATTAACAAGAAAAGAACTTCTTTTGGATTGTACCATTCAAGTGGACCATAATATAAAAATGAAAGAAAGTGAAATGATAAACAAATACTTGGATCTTGTCAGAAAGCTGAAAAGGCTGTGGAACATGAAGGTGATGGTAATATCAATTGTAGTAAATAGATTTGAAAAGGTCCATAAGGGATAGAAAAGATCCATAAGGGGTAGGAAAGGTCCATAAGGGATAAGAAAAGATTTTTGAAAAAAAAAAACACCAGTTAAAAGTAGCCGTAAAACTTACAAGGAATAAAATGATAATTCTTTGCAAACAATTAAAGCTTCAAATAACTATTTTAAATGATTTCAAGTATTCTTATTCTAATACAAATAATTTTAATAGCCCAGTCAGCTGGGCCTGTAGAATATACTGACTACATCTCTGCAGAGGGGTAAAAACCCTCTAATGAGTGTCCTGGATATGATACTAAATAATCCGATGATGGTGAGGCTCCCGTGATGCTAAAGCTTTGGGGAATGCTGAGTACCCCTTCATTGCCATCACTCCCAGCTCTATTCTGACTGGGAGTGATAGCACCTGATAGGGTTATATCTATAGGTCAAATAGAACAGTTTGACATTTAAACTACGTGCAAACAAATGACATATGCTAAATTGAATTGTTTGAAATAGAACTGTTTGTAAACAAATGACTGATGATTGAGTTGGTTAGGTTTGATTTGGTTTGGTTTATGGCATATCAACTATTGCAGGTCATTTAATGCCAAATCCTTTTTTTATACATATATCAAATATATGGTTTCTAAATGTATTTTGAAGATAACATTTTTAAACAAGCCAGAGCACTTTTTTTGCCCACTATTAAATAGTTTCACTTAATTTCAAATATTTCAGTTAAGCATGAGTACAGTGTTTTGTTTACCCACAGTCATTGGTTTAAATACAGTTAAATGTAAAAACAGTTCTATTTCAAACAATTCAGTTTAGCATGTCAATGAAGTTAAATGGTTTCAAGTATTGCTATGTATCACAAACAATTCAATTAAACATCAGTCATTTGTTTTCACACAGTTAAATGATCAAACAATTCTATTTTAAACAATTCAGTTTTGCATAAGTACACAGTTTTTTGTTTACACACAGTTAAATGTAAAACAGTTAATTTCAGACAATTCAGTTTAGTGTACTTACACAGTTTAGTTCTAGATAGGACCATATCATGTGCCACCACTCTGGGCCAGAGTGGACATGGGAGCAATGGCAATGAAGGGGTACTTTACATTCCCTAAAGCTCTAACATTACTGAGGCCTCACCATTAGATTATTTAGTGTCATAACTAGGACACTCGTTTGGAGAGTCTTACTCCTCTGCAGCGATGCAGTCAGTGTATTCTATAGCCCAAGCTTACTGGGCCGGACTGATGTTTAATTGAATCGGTAGTTATACATTGCAACGCTTGAAACCATTTAACTTTGTTAAATTGAATGGTTAGAAATAGAACTATTTGATCATTTAACTATGAGTAAAAAAATGACTGATATTTAATTTAATTATTAATGATACATAACAATACTTTAAACCATTTGACTGTGTGAAAACATATGTGTAATGTTGAATAGAATTATTAGTGTTAAATAGCAATACTTGTAACCAATTCACTGTGTTCAAACAAATGATTAATATTCAAAAGAATTATGAGTTTTAGATAGCAATAATTGAAACCATTAATCTGTGTAGAAATCATAGCAATACTAGTGTACAAACAAACTTGTTCTAACTTATTTAAAAATGAAATTACTCAAAAACTAGTCTCTTACATATCATATATATCTATTTAGATGTGTACAAACAAATGACTGGTATTAAATTGTTACTGTTACATAGCAATATTTGAAATCATTTAACTGTGTGCAAAAAAATGAGCTCAGGCTCATTTAAAAATGTTATCAACAAAATGTATTTACAAATCATATATATTTGATATAAATGTATAAATTGGATTTAGTATTAAATAACCAACAATGGTTGATATGCCATAAAACCAAAGCAAACCAAATAATTTTCAAATAGATCGATTTGATCATAGATGGGACTTGTATAGGTACTTGCAATCTTGATCAGAGAATACTTGGGAATAATAACACTAAAAGAGGTGCCCGTGGTGTAATGGTTATCATCGTAGGAAATGGACACGATGACATGAGCTCAAATCCTGGATGAAACTGATTGCATTTCACATAGCACTAACACCCTTGGGAAAGGTATGAATCCTATTATTCTCCCTTTAGCTATGGGTAAATAATAGGGCAGACTGGGTTCTTCAGCCTTGGTGAGGCAACTAGTCTAGGAGAAGGAAAAGTCTGAATTCAAACCTGTTAAACTCCGCTTAAAAATTGACCTTGTGTCATATCCTGCTCGAGTGGAGGGGTTGGTAAATATGAATAACACTAAAGGGTTGATTCCACATTCCTCAGAGCTCCAGAACTGGAGCTTCACCACAGAATGCAGTTTTTATCATATTTGAAGCATCTTTTTTTGCAAGGGAATGTGGTAGATGTATTCTAAGTTTCACCAACAAAGTAACTTTTTTTGCAGGCGATGTTGTAGTTGTATTCTAAGTCTCACCAACAGGTGAATAGCTTCTTGCATGTTTCAAGGACTCATTAAAATTGGAATAAGTTCACAGAGTCTCTCTAAATTATTTTATGATACAATTGAAATAAATAATGCATTAAACTTAATAAAATACTTTAAATTTTGTGTGAAATGATTTATATAGGGAAAGCAATGTCAACTTTACTTCTAAGAAATACATGCCACTGGTGCTCCTTTATTAAAATGTATTACTTTGTGCCAATCTTGCCTGAGCTAAGCAAATAAAATGCTGAAAAAACCTTCCCCGGGAAGATAAAATAAAATAGAACTAGGGTATCTCACCGTAGTGTTATTTTTAGCAAGGTAGCCTTGTAGTTATTTACCCATTCCTCCACTAAAGGTTAAGTTTTAAGTGGAGTCCTTTATGCATATGAATGCACTGTTGAGGGTGGTGCCAAAAATAGCTCAACTCCGTCGGCATTCATCGTTTGGAGTGTTTCAAGCATCAGTGAATAAATCTGACTCAACTCCATTCAGACTAAGGGGCAGGTGCTGCCTAGGGGTGGGGAGGCCCCTGAAGGTAAACTTATATTTTACCCATCACATAAATCTAGTTATCGTAATAGAGAATGGACTCAATGAACAATGTTCAAGTTCTAGAAGAGGTTGTCTCTGTTTAACTTCACACCATTGCACTAGAGAAAGACATAACATTGACCTTGTGTCACATTCTACTTGCGGTGGAGGGACTGAGTAAATATACACACGGATGTAGCTTAATACTGATTGAATACTTGTGGGTTCGATCTTCGTTTCATGGTACGTGTTCCGTGCTAGCGGCCTTGTTAAAATTAAGCTACTCTTTGTAAATGAAACAGAACATAAAATTTATTAATAAATAAATGAATAAATAAAAATCATCTAAAGTCTATTGGAATTTTCTCTTCTTAATTTCATCCTGATTTAGATCTATGTGAATCGTCGTCGTAAATGATTGGTTATTATTCGTAGTATATAGCAAACCAGACAACTCATCTCGCAGTCCATTAATCAATTCGATCTTTACAAAATATCCAAAGCTTGAGCCTTATAAAAGCTTCTTACATTTAGCTGTTAATTACGCTACATTCCCCAAAATATGGGTCCCAGGGAGAAGCGAACTCAAATACCAAGGGTCAGCTAACCTAGCTCGCTAACAATTATCTCGCGCGACACCATTACTTTATTGTCAATAAATAAAATAAATAATTTCATTGAGATTTTTTTTTAAAGTAGAAAGTAAACTGGTAGTAAAAGAAAAACAAAAGGTTATAACTCAGAAACACTTGAAAGTGTAATTTAAAAATGAAAGATGATAAGCCATTATTACCGATAGATAATAATTAGTTTAAAAAAAGAATAATCTTGTCCAATTGCTGAAGTGAAGTCATATTTTATTCCTTGTCATCGTCTAATCATCAAAATGTAAAAAAAAAAAAAAAAAAAAATTGTGTCAATATTTTGGCCTTCTATGTTACACTTCTTTGATGGTTGGCGCCATCTATCGGCAAAGGGCGCCATTAATTAAAAAAGAAAAACCGCGCGAAACAGAATCCTCAACTTGCTCCTTCACTTCTCATTTGGATCGTTAAAGAAAAAGAGGTTGGGTCACTTTGATATTGCTGTGTGAAGCGGAGATATATATATTTAAAGGATCGGATAGTCTACGAAATTTTGCTTCATGACAATTCCTTAAAAAAAAGGATTCGTGAAAGAAAAAAAAAAATTGTTTTTTTTTTCATTTTTATTTTATTTGTGACAAGATTTCCTGTTTACGCGAACATTCGTTCTGGGTGAGTGTTTTTATGTTATTTTTAAGTTAACACTTTTTTTCTCTCGGGGAAAATTCTTGTTCCTTTCTATTGTACTAAACAATTAACAAATTTATCTATTCTACATTTAACCATTCTTTTTCTGTACTCTTTTTAAAAAAATAGTATCGGTTGGTAGTTACTACTAGAATTCAGTAATTCTATTTAGAAATGGATGCATTTTCATTTGATGTACTCCTTTTTAAAGTAATTACATTACAATTACAAATTGAATTAAAAAAAAAATCCATAAATAATTGATTCTCGATCCAACATAGATATAAAAATCAACAAAAGATCATCCCCGTTGTACTACTTTGTACGAAAAAGAAACTTTTTGGTATTACTGTTTTTTAAGTGTTCTTTTAAAGTACAACTTAAAATATTTAAGTATCAACCCTAAAAAATAAAGGAATAATCCCCACCGCCTTTTCTTCTTTCATTGAATTATAAAAAACTATTGTTAATTTTAAACCAATTCTATACATGTACGTTGTCACGTTTTAAGTTGCATATCATGCGTAGCGTTCTAGTAGTACCGTGTACCAAAAAAAAAAAAACCCAACTTGTTTGAATTCTTATTAATTTATATTTACTATATAAACTTGAGTCGTAACTGAGGAATTATCTGCAAAAATAATCAGTTTATTTTCAAAGATAACGGAATTGGCATGATATTTATGATTCTTTTTTTCTTGACATAGTTCATTTCCTTGAGACTTTCTTAAAACTATCACACCCGTATCTTCGAACTTTTTTTTAAAAATTTAATTTTTAAAGACAAAAACAAACTTCCATATGATCTCCTTCTTTTTATGTACATGTATTTTTTAGTTATTTATTTTTTTAAACAAAATATTTATATTCAACAATGTACTTTAATATCTTTGCCTCTCGGGTACTGTTTAGAACCATGTGGCATTTAATACCCAAAGAAAAAGTATATTGATTAAAAATGTATTATATGAACGACTTGGTTTGATCATTAAACTCATAAAATGACGCCTGAGTATTTTCTTTGTTTAAAATAATAAATCAATGCGTTTTTGTTTTTTTTTTTGTTTTTTTTTTTTAAATTAATATAACAAACAATTCAATTCATTTTTTCAGTCATTGTCTGAGTGCTCGATCAACTAAATGACCTTATACCTTGTTTTTAAAGAAAAATGAAGTAAAGTTTTTAGTTGACTTTTAATTATTTATTTACTTATTTTTAAAGCTTAATTTGTATTTATTTATTTAGTCATTTCGGGTTCGGAAGGGAGTTAAAAATAAAGATTTGACTATTCTGATTTTACAGCTAGAAATATTTCGTTTTTAACTGGATTTCGGGGTGCTACTAAAAGCTGTCAAAAAGTCTGAACTAATCGGGGCTTCACTAATGCCCATCAGAGGACTAAAAGATAAGTTTCAACCTGTCTATTAAAGAATGGATAAACTTTAACGTTTAACCACTAAAATATATTGAATTTTGATATTCGACCTACTTAGAAGCACTTTTGGTGAAAATGCAATATGTGACGGAAAATCGCTCAAAACTTGTATAAAAGTTAATTTTTAATTTACGATCATCTTTGTAACATTAAAGATCGGAGAAATATCCGATTTAAAAGTTTTTCTTTTTCGTTTCTAAAACTGGAGACACTTAAGTCTGAAAAGTTGTTGGTTCACATTACACCCCAGTTTAATTTTAATTTGCACGAAAAAAATTTTTTAGTCAAAATTTTTAAATTATTGCAAGTTTACAAAGAAAAAAAAAAATTCCTTTAAGTTACTTATTAAAAATCTATCCAGTGCTTTAAAAATATTAAAATTTTTTTCTCGCTCTTGTTAATTTTCTTAGTTCTTGTTGAAGGTTTTTTTTTTTTAATTATTAATTGGAGATCGCTTTTTACTTTATAGCACGTGAAGGTAGCCAAATATCAAAATTCAACATATTTACGTTGTTGGATGTTATTGGTATCTTTTCGGTGCATGAAGATAGGAATTTATTAAAATATGCTCTGAGAGTCCTGATTGTTCATAATTCTTTCTAGTAGCACTGATAAATTCTCATCTATTCTTGGAAACAAAAGAAATCCTTAACAAAACATTCAATCCCATCAAAGTTTTAAGCTAACTTAGGATTGCTATTTGCTAGAAAATATTACTCTTTGGAAAAACGTTTGGGTTTACGGTGTGTGTGTGTGTAGAAGTTAAATTATGGGTGTACGACAAAATACCCACTTAGAATATAAAACTTCCGCAGAAAAGAAAAAAAAAATATATATATACCGAATGTAATAAAAAAAAAAGTATTTGTTTATTAGTTATCTGTATATTAGTTTATTTATCAATCATATATCCATCAATATTCAAAATACTGAATGAACGGAACCATGCTAGATAATTAATAAACAAATAATTAAAAAACATTCGGTATGTATGTATGTATGTATGTATATATATATATATATATATATATATATATATATATATATATATATATATATATATAGTCTATTCAATATTAGACTGATTGACTTTAAAAGCAGATCAGCCCGTTGAGGTTATTTTAAACTTGGAGGTTAGGGAAACACGTATATTGTACGTTTATATTAACCTTTTTTGTGTTGTTATTTCTTAATTTTTCTAATCTTTTTTTAATATACAGACATCAATTTTTCCTATATAAAACAAATAATCTGCGTGTAGTTGTATGGTTTCAAGTATTCCTATCTAATTCTAATAATTATATGGTTTCAAGTATTTATTTCTATTTAATGATAGTCATTTGTTTGCACACAATCATATGGTTTCAAGTAGCTAATAATAATCTTTGGTAAACAATTATAGCTTCAAGTAACTGTTTCTGGTAGTCCTCGTGGTGTAGTGGCTGATATGCTGGGCTGCGACAGCGTAGTATGTGAGTTCGAACTCCATTCGCGCTATCATGTTCACTTTTGGTCTGATACCTTCGGGAAATGTATGAACCCTCTTGTCATGCCTCACAGCTATGGGTTTAAATAGTATTACAGTTGTTCTTCTACAAGTATGGCTTTCGCATTAAATAACCTACGAAGTTTGAGATACCATTAAACAAAGAAACCAAAGTAATATAAATGATTTACATTAGTTTTTTTTTTCTTTATTTTGTAATGTACCTAATTATGAAGTTATTTTTCTAAGTTTTTTTTTAAATTTTATTTTCTGTATTTTAAAGTGGGTGGGGAACGAGTTTTCTTGACAGATTCCCCTGTTCAATTCGGGTTGTTATGTTGGGCTAAACTCGTTGGGACTCTTACTCTTAACTGTTATCCATTACCCTTGACTAACTAAGAAAATTTCCATCTTAGACAAGCCAAGAGTTGGGCACTTGTACCACGAGAGAAAATTATCAAATTAAACCCACAAACATTTCTGAAGTCAGAAGGTTGAAGTAGTCCTGCGACCGTGAACTTTTTGATTTTTGGACATGTCTCGTTAAACCGAGCTCCTGTATCCTTTGGGAGAGAGGAAGTACGGTTAAAAAAGTATCAAAAATTATATTAATTGCTACTGAGTTGTTATTAGCTAAGCTTATCTTAGTTTGACTGAAGGCAGTAATCGATGAGAATCGAACTCTATACTCGATAGCAACTCACAGTTGCTCACCATTGCATCACGACGAACTGTCTTAAGTTACTCAGTATATATGTTTCTTTCCGATAAGTATTTATTATTAGACAAAAGATTGTTGTTTTTTTTCTACTTGCAACTTATTTTTAATGCGTACCCTCCCACGTATTACAAGATAAGGCATGTTTTTTTTTTCTATATTTGTAGGTCCGAAAATATACTTGATTTCTTGTCTCTTCTGCAAACATCAGGAGACACTTTCATAATTTCGTATATTTAGAATGTACTGTCTGTCGGGCATATCCCCTATGTCTAGGTCAGGACTAAAAGGAAAAAAATCCTCCATATCAAAATGCAACCAAGTAACCGTTCCATAACTGGACAATATCAATGGTGTGATGGAGTTGTATTGAGTATTCCAATCCCATCTGTAGATCAAGACTTGAGAGGCTTTACACAGCTTGAAAATTTTTTGAATTCAATTTTTGTTTTAGACAAATCTTCCTTGGATGGTCTTTTGTGTATGTATGTGTGTGTGTGTGTGTATATATATATAATGAGAAAGAGGAAGTAAATTTTTTTGTAGAGTAAAAGGTCATCTCTGGTTAAGAAAAAGTCAGTTTATAATAATCATAGTTATAAGATTAGTAAATGCAATGAAAAATACGATATCTGATTGTTCTCTCCAAGGGATGGGTGGTAATTTATATTTATGCATGGCTAGATTTTGAGGAGTGATCAGTGAGGAAGAGTGATTCAGATTGTACTTAATTTGATTCCCAAGTGGTAAAGATGCTGGGATGTAGTTTTCCTTTGTGTTAATTTTTTTTTTCTCACAAGGGTACCCAGTTTACTGAGGACACTTAAAATCCTTTCATGGTCATTCTCTTTCCCTTTTTTCCCCCTACTGTTGTGACAGGTGTTGAGTTGGTAGTAGTTGGCCTTCATGATGATAGATGTGAAAGATAAAGCAATAGAAGAAGCAAAAACACAAAGAAGCAAACACAAAGGCCAATATCTAAATCAATCAAAAGCAAAAAACATCTGGGGAAACAAACATTCCTACATGAGCTATACACACAAAGAACTAGAAATGCTGATGTAGATTTAATAAGACTAATCCATCTTTGAAAAGTGCCGGACTGAAAGCTGGGACAGAAGGGTTAATAATAGCAGCACTGGACCAGAGCCTACCAACTAGAAACTATCAGGCAAACATAAATATTGATCAAGCCCAATATGTAAATTGTGTCAAAGAATATTATAAAATAAGACAAAGACCTGGAAATTGAAAAAAATGTGGCACCTTAAAAGGAGCCCTGGGTATGATCAAGAAAGGACCAGATAAACACATTAACAAGATACTTAGCAGTCCCAGCTTATAGGAAATATTTTAAAAAATTGCACTTTGTAGAACTGCTTATCCTTTTTAGAAGGTACTATCAATATGACCGAAAAAATCTCCCAAAAGAGGCAGAGAAAAAAATTCATATAATCAATACCTTCCCTCGCTACTCGGGTCTTGGGGAAAGACCTGGTGAAGGATTACAAGAAACCAAAAATAAAACTATAGTAATGATAGAATTAATGAATAATAATTATCCCAGAGAATTTTATGTATCTCATTTTCTAGGATAGATTCTGATTTTTGCATATACTATTTGTCAGCATTGTCAAATTCTAATCTCTTGCACAATTCACAGGAGGTCATTTTTCTTACCCAGTCATACCTACTCTTGTATTCCTTTTGTTCTAGTTTACAGCATTTGCTTATTATATGATTAACTGTTTCATCACTGTCGCCATATAATCTATACTTGCTATTCTTACGTGTATTATCAATTTTTGATTTGATATAATTTGTCTTTGACATCATTTTGTACTGCTATTGAGATTCAATTTCTCTCTTTAGGTTTCCCCTTTCTTAGCTATGTCCAGGTCATCGTGTATACAATTTCTTTAGTTTGTCCTTTTGAAGTATTCAAGTTGTCTCCCTTCCCGTTTTTATTTTCTTGATTTTGTTTTTTGTTTTTATTGTTTATACTGAAGTTGTTATATAATTACGGAATGATTTTTTTATATTAATCATGTTTCGTTAATTATTTTTTATCATTCAGTTTGGTTGGGCTTTGAACTATTCGGCTCTTAGTTCAGGTGCATAGCATTGAGTACAGTTTACGCTCGTGCACAAAGGATATGACAATCATAATTGTCATAATAAACCCTAGATAGGAAATGGGCCGGAGTGTGGATGACATCATGCCCGGAAGCGATGGTCCTGAGAATTTGAAGATTTTGAAAAAGAGTCAGTTGGGAGTTGACTTTTGACCATGTAGGCAGACAGTTGGGTTATCTGCCATTGAGGCAGACAGTTGAAGTTGAGTTCCGACCATGGTGTTGAGAAATTGATATTGTGCCGAGCGTTGGAGTGTGGTTTGCATAGGATGATGCGAAAGACTTTTAAGAATTGTCTGTCTCTTCATGTCGAAGAACTGAAGTCAGAAGTTACTAAATGCGTTCGTACTTGAACAATGGAGTCACCTGTGTATTTGAGTCTGCCTATTGTGTTTTTGTATTTTATATATTTATTATTATTATTATTATTGATATTATGATTATGGCTATACAACAAAGTTAATTCTATTGATGTTGTTGTTGGCTGCTGTAATCAGCTTTGAGATGCAAACAGATCACCAAATTTCAGCCTGAAGATCAGATCTAGAGTTAATTAACCAGAAGAAAAGAACTTGTCATGTAGTGGACTTTGCTGTTCCATCAAAGCACAGTGAAAATTTAAAGGAAAAAAAAGGGAAGATAGATTGGATCTTGCTAAAGCGCTGAAAAAGCTATGGAACATGAGAATGACAGTAATACCAGTTGTAGTTGTTGCTCTTAGAATGGTTCCCAAGCGACTGGGGGAAACTAGAGATGTATCGTTACCATGGTACAAATAGATGTATGCAATATTACTACACCATATCAACATTTGCACCACCACTGTTCTAATGGGTCTATGAGTGCAGCACTATGTCTTTAGCATCAGTTGGACCCCCCATAGTAACCTTGCCATGTGGAAGTGACGAACACCCACTTTGTTCGTTAATACAAAAGTCCATTTGCTACTACACTTCTTAGTAGTTGTCGAAAAAGAGAGAAACAGATTATGAAAAATGAGTCCACCATTTTAGCTAGGTAGAAATAAAACTTTGTGAGAAAAGAGAGCTGACACAGACCTTGATATTATCTTTCTCGTTGACTGTTCTATCTTCACAGTCAAAGTGGGTTCCCTTTGTGGAGTACACCCAAAATGGGTACTGTAATTTTTGGCCATCTTCACATTGTTGCGTCCCATCCCAGACTGACAGTCTATCTATCTAGCGTCCACTCCCACAGCTCTCCCTTCTTCTTTCAGCCAACAGAATCCGTTGGTGATTTGCTGTTGACAGGTTTCTATTTTTAACCTGGGCATCTGTTGCTATCTCGACCTAGACTTGGGAGCCTCTAAATTTACCTGTGAGACTGTCTAGACCACAGCACTATTCAGCTAGAGTACTTAAAATTCTGGAGACCTGAGAAGACTTCAGAAAAAACAGTTAAAATTGTGTGAAAAACTCACATAGTGATGATGATAATTAAGCAGTTTGGTAAAAATGGTAACTTATGAACTCCATGTTAGATTGGCTATTTGGTTTAATGGCATATCAACCCTTATGGGTGTTATTTAATACTAAGTCTTGTTTATATATATATATGATTTGTAAGTGAATAGTTTGTTGATAACTTTCTTAAAGGCATTAGAGCTTATTTGTTGGCATAGAGTTAAATCGTTTCAAGTATTGCTATTAACATGATTAATTTTTTTGTAACATTATTTTAAAACAAGCCATAGCTTGTATGCTCACAGCTTAGCATTGCTAACACTAAAAATTCTATTTAATCTTAATCATTTGTTTGCACACAATTAAATAGTTTCAAGCATTGCTATTCACTGTTAGGAATACTTGATAAAAAAAATTACTATCTAATACAAGTAACTTGCATACTGCTGTATGGTTTCAAATAACTAATAAAAAAAAAAAAAAAAAATCGCAAGCAAATGATTGAACAGTTCTGTTTGACAAATAGATGTGACTCTAACAGGTACTATCACTTCAGCCAGAGTGAACCTGAGAATAATTATAACAAAGAGGTACTCTGCCCTCCCCCCCAACTCCTGTACTGGAGCCTCACTATCAGATGCAGTTTAATGTCATACCCAGGACATTAAATGGTTTCAAGTATTGGTATCTAAACACTAATAATTCAATCCAACATTATTCATTCACTTGCTTTCTGTTAAATGGTTTCAAGTATTGCTATCTAATACTGATAATCATATTTAATATTCAATTGTTTGCATACTGTTAAATGGTTTCAACTATAGTAAATGATAGAATAGTTCCATTTGACTCATAATTGGGAGCCTAACTGGTACTACCGCTCTAGGTTTAGAGTGCACCTGGGAGTAATTGCAATAAAGGAATACTCCACATTCCCCCAAAGCTTCAGGATTGGAGCTTTACCATCAGATGGTTTAGTGTCATATTCAGAACACTTGTTGGAGTCGGGGGAGGTGTAGTTCTTATTCTCTGCAGAGGTGTAGTCAGCATATTCTACATCTACATGAATGTTTAATTAATGCCAACTAAAAAAAAACAAAAAAAACTTGACTGCTGTAAATAAGATCTAGTTAACATGAACTATTACTAATATAATGGGTTAGTTCAGACACATTGTCAGTAGTTATGGGGGCAAATAGAATTTAAAAAAATCTTTTTAAGATACAAAGATTCACATCCAAGGTTATCCCAAGTACAGTCCTAGTGGCCATGTAACTGTAGTCTATGACTGAAGGCTGACATATGGTGGCCCAAATTTACTAATCTACAATTATTGAAAAAATTTAAATCAAGGGGCTTGATATCTGCTAATTAGCAGATATCAAGTTTTTTGATTTAAATCAAGGGACTTGATAACTGTTAATTAGCTAATTAAATTTTCTTGTTAATTGTAGGTTAGATATCAAGTAGATATCAAGTAATAGCTATTGCTATAATTATACTACGTATATCTATCAAGTGATATTAATGATTATATACATATGATTGTGTGTTTATATATTGGCCTAGTGGGTGAGTGTTCTCCAATGGCCTGGGAAAGTGGGGTTCAATCTCGGGTTGAGTCATGCCAAAGACTCAAAAAATGTTCCTCGATACCTCCTTGCTTAACATTCAGTACTAAAAGGTATGTATTGAGAATAAAGTGGAGCAATCCAGAGAAAGTAGTAGTGCCCTCCTCTACACCTCAGTGTAGTATCTTTTGAAAAGGAGCCTTTGGGTTGCCCTTGACTATGGTTGCTAACTTTACTTTTACTTATATGGCCTAGCGGTTAGTGTTCGCCAATCGCCCGGGAGACCTGGGTTCAATCCCAGGTCGAGTCATACCAAAGACTCAAAAAATGGTACTTGATGCCTCCTTGCTTAACACTCAGCATTATAAGGTACGGATCAAGGGTAAAGTGGAGCAATCCAGGGAAAGGAGTAGCGCCCTCCCCAACACCTTGGTGTAGTAAGCTATCGAAAAGGGAGCCTTCGGGTCACCCTCGACTACTATATATATATATATATATATATACACACACACACAACTATAATTGTAGGTTAGATATCAAGTAATATCTATTTCTATGAATCAATTAAATTTTATTGATCAGTAAGCAGAGAAAATGTACTGATTTTTTTTTTTTTTTTTATATATAAAAAAAATTAAAAAAAACTTTTTCAACCAATTTGGCAGGGAAGAATAAAAGTTGAGTCAACTCATCTACCATGCACCAGTGAAGTCATTTGAATGGCTTGGCTATACCAAGTAAATGTCTGGCAGCTATGCAACTGGAGGCAGGTATATAGTGGCCTAAATTACTATTAACCTAAAATTATCTAGAGATTTCTTAGTGATATCCAATAATCAGCTAATTAGCAACTATACATATTACTAGAAATCAGTTATTTCTAATTGATCAGGAAGTTTACCTGTATAAATTGATCAGAAAATGATTTAACTTTTACAAAAATACTAATTGGTGAATTATAAAAACTTTTTAGAAAAAAATAATAACGATACTAAAAAGAAATTATAATTTTGATGATATTCAAGTTTTATTTTTAGTCACTAAAATTGTTAATCTTTTGGTGTTGGGACTGGGCCATAGGCTTAATGAGTAGAGTGTTCGCCAATGGTTTGGGAGACTGGGGTTCAATCCCTGGTCGAGTCATACCAAAGACTCAAGAAAAATGGTACTTGATGCCACCTTGCTTAACACTCAGCATTATAAGGTATGGATCAAAGGTGAAGTGGGTCAATCTTGGGAAAGGAGTAACGCCCTCCCCTACACCTCAGTGTAGTAGCTATTGAAAAGGGAGCCTTTGGGTCACCCTCGACTAAGGTTGTCAACTTTACTTTTTTACTCATAATCATTATCAAGGTGTATTGATAGCTCTGATTCCCTTGACACACTCTATCTATCTATCTATCCCTATCAGCCATTGCTCTTGGTAGGTCCTCTAGATGGCATCCAGCATATGTACAGAGCTGGTGAATGTAAATTTTTGTTGGTCAGCTATCACTGGTATGTCCATGAGTAGAAGACCATAGAATGTTACTTAATAGTTTGACCTTATCTCACCTGCAGTGGCCAACGTGTTTTGCTCATTTTACTTGGATGGTTTGTATGATGTGAGATATGTGGCCATACAGCTCCTGTTTTGTAGGGTGCTGCTTCCAGGATCTGTTGAAAACAGCATGTAGCATCCTTGTGTAATTTCTGTCTAACTTTTTCTCCAAGCTTTTCAGCCATTCAATAGTACTTACACTGCTACAACTCAGAAGAATCCCCCCTCCTTTTATAGTGTGTGTGTGTGTGTGTGTGTATATATATATATATATATATATATATATATATATATATATATATATTGTCATCCAGACAGACAGATCTGTTTCGTTCTATCAGAACTCATCAGTGTGGCTAGACAGTATCTCCCCGTAGCTGGGATCGAAACCCGGTTGACTGAAACACCAAGCCGAGCTTCTAACCATTTAGCTACAAGGAGAAATTAGCTACGAAGTACATTTTTAAACGGTTATGAATAACAATTAGTATTGTTTACATACATCCGTTCAAACGGCCGCCGAGATCTCAATTCAAATACAAAGAGACTTGCAAAGGCGCTAATGGCAACACGAATACTTCTTCGCTAGAGAACTCAACCCTACGGGGGTAGGGGAGTGTATATATATATATATAAAAGATTTTTATATTATTAGTAACCTGTTAATAGTAGTCAGTGCTTAACCAATGCATATGTTGACATTGATTTCAGTAGATGAGATATTGCTTCTAAGGTATATGAATGGGCCTACTAATTTCATAGGCTTGCCTTTTGAGTATATGGTGCCATCTTAATTAAACTCTGTTTTATTTGAGTACACATGGACACCAATGTCTCTTGTTTTTTGCTCTGGGCTATTCATCAGTTTCAATTTGAGTAGGCATATTTGCAAGAAGAGTTAGATCATCCCTGTAGTGTGTATCAGTAAGTTTCCTTGGGATATTCATGTTATCTTTGCATATTGAGTTAATGCATTTCAAAAATTAACATTATTTGTTAAAGAATTTGTACAAGTCTTTAATTTGACAAAGTAAAACTGGGGAAGAATAATAAAAAAAACACTCCTTGAACTGTGGTATCCAGTAGAAATTATATGATCTATTTCTTTGAAAAAAAACCCTTTATACTCTTGATAATAAAAAAACCTGTATAAGTAAATAATTTTTCTTGATACAATCTTTTTGTGTAACACAGCCAGCTATATATATATATATATATATATATATATATATATATATATATATATATAAAGTGACCTTTTTAATATCTTCGAGGATATTAGTTTCTGCATCTATTGATATAGTTGGGCGTTGTGCAAATTATAACAGAATTCAATAATCAACTAAAAATAAATACTTTTAAAAATTTAGTTTGATCTTAAATTTCACATCTGAAAGGTTTATTACCAAATAGTGATAATAAAACTTATAATCCAAATTACTATAATGGATTTAATTAGTTTTACTCATTTAGAATAAACATGCTGGTGAAATGGCTGCAGTAATGTTTAAAAAAAATTATATACGAATGTAGTGCTTATATTCACAGATAAATTTAAGTTATCCTTTTTGGCTGCAGTAATGTTAAAAAAAATTATATATGAATGTAGTGCTTATCCTTTTATTTATAAACTTGTGCACAAGAGATAAACAATGTCCAATTTTAGAATATTGTTTTTTTTTTTTTTTTTTTTTTTTTCCTCCCCCCCTCTACACAATCATCTCTCCTTCCACTTAACCATGATGAAATCTCAGCAGGAAAGTGTTTTTATTTTTTATTTATTTTTTCAATTTTTGAGACATGAAATAGTAATTAACCTTAATCCTATTAATTCACCATTTAAACATGAAAAACAACACTTTACAACTAAGAGATGGTGGATTGTCTTGTCTCTTGAAAAATGAATATGGTTGCCTTAAGATTGGATTTATTTTTTATTTTTATTTTTTTAATTATGGTTAAGTATTGAAAATTTTTTTTTGAAATTGAATATTCCAAAAGAGGTTTTAAAATTGAGCCATTTTTTTTTCTCTCTATCAATCTCTCCCATTCTTTCTCTCTCCTCCCCCCCCTTTTTTTTCCTATGTATTTCATTGAAGCAAACAATAAGCATTTGAATAAAAGATTTTTTACGACTCTTTTTCTTTTTTTTCTCTCTCATATGTAACATGTTCTTTTTCTTAACAATCCAAATGAAATGGTCCATTATTTATCTAAGGGGATGAGAGCACAACATTTAAACACATTCATTAATGTTTTATTCTATTAATTCACTTTAGGACTAATATTCTTGGGAAAGGTATGAACCCTTGTATTCGTCTTGATATGGGTTAAAGATTATCATTGTTCTTTGCCAGGAGGGCTTTGGCATTGAGTAACCCACAAATGTTGATGTCATTAAACAAAGAAACCATCTATTATTATTATTATTATTGAAGATAATTGCATATACAAAACAGTATTTCCAAGGTAATTTTCTTAGAAAATTTTTCTCAAAAAAAAAAAAAGTTTCACTTGTGCTTGTCCTGTTTTGAGAATTTTCCACAATCCTACAAAAATATTTGTGTAAAGTGTTGGATTATTTTGGTTGGTTTATTGTTTTATGGCATATCAACCCTTGTAGGTTATTTAATGCCAAATCCTCTTAGGTGCGTTTTTAAACGAGCCAAAGCTCATTTGTACACAATTAAATGGTTTCAAGTATTGTTATTTAACTTTAATAATTCTATTTAGTGATAATGACTCTTACTAAAAGAGTGAACAATTCCATTTCACTCATAGGTAGGAACCTAATAGGTATTACCTCTCCGGATCAGAGTGGACCTGAGAGTAATGGTAAAGAAGTGGTACTCCACACTTCCAGATTCCAAGATTGAAACTTGACCATCAAATGCAGTTTTATGTTGTACCCAGGACACTAAATGGTTTCAAGTATTTCTATCTAATACTAATTCTATTTAAACATTATTCATTTGTTTGCACCCAGTTAAATGGTTTCCAGTATTTCAATTTAACATGAATCGTTTGTTTGAACACAGTTAAAAGGTTTCAAGTATAGTAAATAATTAATAAGTTCTATTTGACCCATTGATGGGACCCTGTCAGGTACTACCATTCCAGGTCAGTGGACCCCTGGAATAATGGCAGTGAAGGTGTACTCCACATTCTCCAAAGCTCCAGGAAAGGAGCCTCACCGTCAGATTGTTTACTGTCATACCCAGGACACAAATTTTGTTTGCCTCATAGGTTGGAATCCTAACGGTTCAACGTATTCTACAGCCCCAACTCATTGGGCTGGATTATTTTTGGTCTTTGCTCAATAAAATAGCAGCTTTTTACAGGCAATCTTTTAAGAGAAAAGAAAATTATAAACCTCACCTACATCCTCAGTCATGCCATTTTCTTCAGAAAATAAAATGTCATTTTATTAGATACCATGAAAACCTACTTTCTTTTTCTTAAGACATTGAAATAGCAGATTTCAGTGAAGAGAGTATACTTTACCTTAGAGGTATGTATATTCTGGAATATTTAAATAAGGTATCTTTTTAAAATTCAACCCTTTTAATTTAAAGTGGGTTATATTTTCTCTCTTGGTAAACTAAAACTGCTCCGAATATTTTGTTTCATGAGTTTGAAATGGAAACGAATCCTTAACTAAAATGGTTAAATTTTTAAAGATACACAGTCACTCTAAGCAAGGCCAGTTGGTCTTTCTAGGCAAAGGGTTACAAAATGTTAAATGAAGAAGGGTAGGATGTAACAAAAGAATATTACAAAGGGACAACAAAGCAAAATTCCAAACTCTGTGTCATTCAAAAGAATTCTAAGCCTCACCCAGAAAGAAGAGACATAGCTGAATATTTTTGTTGTGGCAACACACTACCACTTCTTATAAAAGTAGAAAAACTAATTCGGATTTCTGTCTTAATTTCTGTGCAGGTGAGGCCCATACAAAGGTGAGATGTGTGCAACAAATCTAAAAATGGACAAAACAGAGACCAGAGCAGTCATAAAGTTTCTGCAAAAGAAAGGTATGACACCCAAGGAAATCCATGCTGACATGGTACAAACACTTGCCGAGGCCTCCCCTTCCTATGCAACTGTGAAGAAGTGGGCTGCAGAATTCAGGCGAGGCAGAAACAGCACAAAAGATGACCCTCGGTCAGGTCGTCCAAAAACCTCTACCTCTGATGAACAAGTTGATGCCATTCACCGTATGGTTTCAGACGACAAATGTCTTACTGTCCAGCAAATAGCTAAGTCCATAGGCATTAGTTCTGGTTCGGTCCACACTGTTTTAACTGAGAACTTGGGGATGAGCAAGCTGTCTGCAAGATGGGTCCCAAAAGAAGATAAGACACCTATTAGCACTGGATTTAAAAAGAGCAAGATGGTAGCTGGGAAGAAAACATTCATGAAGGACTTTGATCCATTGTGCAAGTCTTCTAGGAAACAAACAAAATTTCTAAAGAAAAACTAATTTGCAACATCTCAAACTTGCTTTTGACTTGAAACTGTATGCGAAAAGAACAAATAAACTTTTTCCTTTGGGAAGTCAGTCTTTTCCTTTTCACAATACTTTCCTTAATTTTTTATTTTATGATGACAACTTGCTCTCCTTAAACTTTGTGATTAAATTAAACTTGGTATTTGCTATAGAATGGTAGAATCGTGATAGTGGTCTAATATTTTAATTTTTAAAATATTCTCTGTATTCATTAGAATTTTTCCATTTATGAATATCATTAAAATAATTATGTATCCAATGTCAGATGTAACCGTCTCCTTTTTTTTTTCTTTTTTTTTTTTTTTTTTTCTTTTTTTTTTTTTTTCTTTTTCTTTTTCTAAGCATTGCTTTATCTGGTACACAAACCTTAGGTTACTTACAATAACTGCTATTCCTAAATGGTCACCCATCTCAGAACATAACAGGCTGTGTTGCTTAACTTTTCTTTTTCTTATTTACCAAGCTTTGCTTATTCTGGTACACAGACCGCAGGTTGCTTACAGTACCTACTATTAATATGTAGTCATCTGTCATAAACTGAACAGGTTCATTATTGCTTAACTTTTTTCTTTTCTTTTTCTTGTTATTTACAAAGCTTTACTTTGCCTTGTACACAATACCTGCTATTTCTAGGTAGTCTCTCATCTCAGAACTGAACAGTCTCATTGCTGCTTAACTTTGGTGATCTGACCAGAACTTAACTGTAAGTCTTAAAATATGACTCATAACTGTTATGATTTGAAATCATGCTGATAGTGATAGTCCAGTAGCATAGGCTTGAAGGTTGAAATTGCATCCCATATTTTGAGATCATCTTTTATGGATGACATTTTGGTCTGTTGTGCCTTGGCAATCTTTGATTTGACAGAACATAAATATAGTTATACTGCTACCTCCCTTTTTTTTTCTTTTTTTTTTTTTTTTTTTTTTTTCTGGAGAAGTGGGCTATATGAGACCTTGTTCATAATTAGGTGGGTCACACTACTAAAAAAAATTTAAGGTAATTTTATATTGAATGTGTCTCAACCATTTTTCACTACAGGAGACCATATGCGAAAATAGACAATTTATTTTCTATCTTAAGTAAAGATATTTTCTATAAATACTGGTGGGCCATATGTGTCCTGCTAGTCATAATTGCTGATTACTATTTTAAAGCTACAGAAACCTTTTCAGAAAAGAACTTTTTAATTAAAGTTATGAATAAAAATTTATTTCTTTTGATTTTCTCTGAAAAAAGATCTCAATGTGGAATCTTTTTTATGTTAGTTCATAAGCATGAGAAACAAGAATCTTAACTACTAATCTTGGAGAGAACTAAAAAAGTAAACTTGAAATGTCCATTCATAATGGTTATGAGAATTTTGGTCTGATGGGGATTAATCCCCTAAATGCTGTGTATTAATTTTTTTCTTGTTTAAATTTTTGTCCAGATAAACCTCTAATTTGAACAAAGCTGTAAAAATCTGACTAATTTACTTAACTGGAACAAAAATATACACAAGACTGAAGATAGAAATGTTTTGATTCACCAAGATTAAAATTTAATCCCAAAACAAACATCAAAGAATAGGAAATTCAATTTTTTTCTTTTTGGTTTATGTATCTGAAATTCATAGATGTTCCCTTTTAGTAGGGGTTTTATACAAAAGACACTGCAAATCTTCTATTTTGTTTAATTATAGTCTATTCTTCTAGAATAAAATAATTGTTTTAAACTACAAACTTTAAAATATGCTTTGTTCACATCCAACATAATTTGTCTACGTAAGCACCATTAAAATCAACACGTTACCAACAATTCAGTTTTGAATTTATTTTATTATAAAAACGAAACTAATGAGTTGACAAATTGCCTGGAAGTATTTTTTTGCTACATCTTAGACCTGTGGTCTTTATGTGCTTCTTAGGCCATTAAAAAGTCATGAGTTGGGAATATGTGGTGAATAGGAAGGATTTTTTTTTTTTTTTTTTGTTCTGTGAAAAGAAAGTATTATCTGGCAACAGGATTGGCTCCTTTCTGTTCATCACCTCTGGATAAATTGTTTATAAGTTTTAATGCTTCAGTTTTAAATTATAACATTTGGACTCTTGTGCTGATCTGACGAGGTTGCAAGCTGCTGTACCATCAGCAGGATCTTTGGAGGGTGAAGATTTGATTTTGAGATGGTTTTTATGATTAGAAAGTTTATCAACCCAAAGAAAGCTGTTTATCATTATACAGAAATTAACTTTTCATCAAAAGTAAGCATCTTTCTTAAAAGTTAGATCTTGATTTGGTTTGTTTGGGTTTTATGGTATATCAACCATTGTAGGTTATTTTCTTTTTATAAATATATATTGAATATATGATTTCTAAACATTTTGTAGATGAGCCTGAGCTCTGTGGTTTTTTTTTTTTGTCCACCCCCACTTATGTTTTCAAGTATTGCTATTTAACACTAATATTTCAATTAAAAATCAGTCGTTTGTAAATGATCAAACAGTTCTATTTCAAGTAATTCAGTTTAGCATGAGTACACAGTTTAAATGTCAAAGAGTTCTATTTGATCCATAGATAGGACTCTATCAGGTGCTACCACTCCAGACTAGAGGGGACCAGAGATCGATGGCAGTGAAGGGATACTTTGCATTCCCCAAAGCTCGAGCATTACTGAAGCCTTACCATCAGATTGTTTAGTGTCATATCCAGGGCACTCATTGGAGGAGTCTTATCCCTCTGCAGAGATTCAATTGGTGGATTCTACAGCCCCAACTAATTGAGTTACTTTAATCTTGAAAAGAAAAAAAACTATGTATGTTTTGGTTTGGTTTTTGTTTAATGGTATGTAAACCTTTGTGGATTATTTGATGCCAAAATCATCCTTGTAGAAGGACAGTAGTGGTCCTAATCAACTTATAGCTGGAGTAATAATAAGCGGGGGTTCATACCTTCCCCACCAATATTTGTCTAATAGTGAATGTAAAAGCACCAAAGGAGTTTGAACTCACGATAATGTCACAGTCCTGCTCTTTAGCCATACACTACAGGGATTCCCTGCCTAAATATATATTTACAAACATGCTTAAATATTTATAAATATATATACTTGGAAACTGCTGTTTTGTGTGTATGAGAATTAAGCAACAGCTTAGTTCTCGGGAGCCTTATACCAGGCAGTACTTGTCCCCTCAACTAAAATAGTTAAGGGCTGGGTCTATTGCCTTTACCTGAAGTCTCAGAGGATGCTGATGGAAGTTAAGTCTGCCAAAGGCTTGTTTCCTTTATGCAAGGCACCTTTGTATCAAACTGACCTTTTTGTCTTATTTTGGCCTTGTGAAAAGCTAAATAAATACCTACTTAAAAATATGCTATATTTATAAATAATAATTAAATTAAATTAATTAAAATGTTGGCATTATGTAACCATCCAAGGGTGAAAATGCTGCTAAACCAACATTTCACCACTTGATATCCATGTCTCAGAATAGCTTTCTGGATAAAATCTCTAGCTGCAGTTATAACCAATTTCAAATTAAAATTACTGAATTTTACAGTTTTGTGTTTATAATCTGATGCAAAGTATGAATTTTAATTGAATATTTAATTGGTTAACAATATTTTTTTTGACTCTAGTTCTTTTTATTACTAAGGTTCATTGTAAAAATGATGGTATATTTAAAAAAAAAAAAAATCACAAAAGTCTTATTTATTTTCATGGGTATTTAAATATGAGATTTGAATAAAATTATACTGTTATATCCTTAAGAGACACAATCAGACAAGGTTGTAATTGAGTGTAAGGAACAGTCAACACTTTTGTAGATGAAAGGAAGAAGGTTTTATTGCAAGAGAGATACAATAAGACAGACAAGGAATAGTGAGGCAAGATAAATGGTAAATGATTGGGAATGCTATTAGATAAATAAAATTCAATATTCTTAAGGAGGAGCTGTTTGGTTCATTGAGTAAACTAGGCTTTTACCACTTGTGTTCCTCACTGACAGAGACTTAAGGTAAATGTCACTGACTGATAGTAAGCTTGTGAATATATCTGACAAGAAGAAAAACTAAAAGATATGAACATTTTATAAAAAATATTTGGTCCTTATTAAGCATAACAAGGAAAGTAGAGAAAAATACATTTGCTATTTCAATTAAAAATGTTTTAATAGAATTTTCTCATTCATTAAAATTTGATTTTGAAAAAAAAAAAAAAAAATTGAATCTTTCTTTACACATTATAACTAATGCTTTTGCTGTTGCCTTATGTAAAGTCTTTGTGTAACTCCACTTTATGAACTAGTATGCCATATTAGCAGGGTCTAGAATATACTGACTATCAAATTCATAGGCATGATATATATCTATCTATCTCTCTCTCTCTGTTTGGTTTAGTTTTATGGAATATCAACCATTGTAGGTTATTTAATGCTAAATCCAGTTTATACATATGTTAGATATGTATATGATTTGTAAACATTAATCATTTGTTTACACACAGTTAAATGATCAATTAGTTACATTTCAAGCAATTCAGTTTAACATAAGTCGTTTGTTTTCACTCACTTTAAATGTCAAACAGTTCTATTTCACCATAGGTTGGACCCTATCAAGTGCTACCCCTCCAGGTCAGAGTGGACATAGGTATGATGGCAATGAAGAGATACTCTGCATTCCCCAAAGCTCCAGCATTATTGGAGCCTCACCATCAGATTGTCTAATGTCATGTCAAGGACATTTGTTGGGAGTGGGGTTTACCCCTCTGCAGCGATGACATTCATATATTTTACAGCCCTAACTGGCTGGGCTGGCAAAAAAAGGCTGCTCTAGGTATAACACAAAAATGCATCTGATGGTGAGATCCGGGGAGTGTGAAGAGTCCCTTGATTTTCTTTTCTCCCAGGTCTGCTCCAGTCCGGAGGAGTTAAACCTATTTGGCTCCATCTGTGGGTCTGTTTTTAAGTTATTCATATTTGATATATTTGATACCATAACTAAATCATTTGTAACAAGAATAATTACTTTAAGCTATAATTGTTTATTAAAGATTATTATTAGTTACTTGAAACCATACAACTGTAAACAAATGACTATTCTTAAATAGAAATAATTGCCTGAAACCATACAGTTATTAGTATTAGATGGGAATACTTGAAACTGTACAACTGTGTGCACATTATTTGTATAGATAGAAATACTTCATGTCATATAACATGCTTAGCTTAATGGTTATTGTCATCGGATATAGAATGGTGACCCGAGTTCAAATACTGGACAAAACTGTTTGTTTCATTTTGCACTAGCACTCCTGGGAAAGGCATGAATCCATCTGTTCTCTCCACTCTATCTAAATAGAGCAAACCGAGTTCTCTAGCTTTGGTAAGACCACCTGTCTAGGAGAAAGTAAACTCTGAATTCAAACCTACTAGACTCTGCTTAAAAATTGACCTTGTGTCACATGGTAGAGGAGTTTAAATGTATACTTGATAGCATATAATTATAAGCAAAGAAAACTCGTAAACAACTACACAAAAAAATGTAAATACAAATGTACAATGAATGTGATTCCCTAACCTCTAGGCATAAAATAACCCTAGATGGGTTGACATGTCATTAAGTTCAATCAACCATTTATCAACTAACACAGGACAGTTAGCTAGTCTTTAGACTATGGTGAGCTAATTAAATTCTCATGGAGTGCCTCATACTTGTATCCTTTTGTAAATGAAATTTATTTATTTGCAATTAATTTTATGTTGATTATGTTGGTAGGATTATTTGAAATGAAGCTTAATGGCCGTTAAAATATTGGTATGAATGATATTTGAAATGAGTTTAGCTTATAGCACAAATGTTATTCCTCTGTTGGACAATAACAACTCAAGGGTTATATAGGTATATACATAGTTTGGTTTGGTTTATTTGTTTAAAATCAACACTGTTATTCAATGCCAAAATTTGATCGAAATAATTTGTACACAATTATATAGTTCCCAGAATTTCTATCTGAAACTAACAAGTTTTAAAGCAGATCTATTTGACTCATAGATGGATTTTTAGTCAGTTTTATTATTTCAGCCAGAAATCTGTTAGTTGTGCTGTTAAAAGGATAACGAGCTATTTTATTTTTTATATTTTTAAATGTATATTTATTTTATTTATTTATTTTTTTTTTTTGTATAACATTATGAATACTGTCAGCAAAATTTATCTAAAATCGACATTTTTTAGGTGTGTTAGTTAAAATGATTTTTCATGATTAAAGTCGGAATGTTGAATACTACTATTCAAGCTATAAATGAGTACTCTACATGTCCCCCAGAACTGGAGCTTTGCCACCAGATACAGTAAGGCCACATCAAAGACCCCCCCCTTTTTTGGAGGGGTACCTATCTGCAGAGGAGACAGTCATCATATTCTAATCTTTGCCAGCAGGACTCCTGAACAAAGGTGGTCAATAATATACATTGGATATTCTGATGCAACTATGAGCTTCACTATAGAATATTCAGTGTGTGTTATGTAATATATACAAGAAAAATTGAATTAAGTGCATTGACGAAGAAAGAGATGAAAAATAAATATTCATGTAAAGTAAATGCTTTTTTTTTTTTTTTCTCCATTGAGCTACGCACATACTCATTGTTATGCATGTTAAGCCATATTAAATCTTACTGTCCATGTGAATTACTTGGCTATGAGATGCCATGAAGTAAGCTTGCATAAAATATTCTCTTATTTGAAATGTTGTGATGGTTTTTTGTTTATTTTTGTTTTTTTATTATGTTTGTTTTAATTGCATCATTCAGATCTGTCTACCCCTCTTCCCTTACAGTCTGGATTTGCTCTGGATATTTTTTTTTTTGTCTTGTTGGTTATTAAAATGAATCTGGATAGACCTTTTTATATATATATATATATATATATATATATATATATATACTGGTAGTTTCACAATTTTTGAAACAAAATGATCTGGTACAAATGATAGAATGATTGAAATTTAATTTATTGAAAGGTAAAAAGATAAGATTTTAGGATCTACAACCATTTAGTCTCAAACATGAAGCAAAAATGTCAGGAGAAACCCGAGAATACATGCTCCAGATGTCTGCTATTCTTGGCTCCTCTGTTATTAAGATCTGAGTGGTCTCTGGCTGACTGACTTTTGAACCCTGGTGACATTCTTGAGTGTTTGCATTGTTATTGGAGGCCCAGATGACTAGGAACCTGTTGCCTTACAATCTTGGTGAGTGCCATGAGTTTAAGTTTTTGACCAACTTGAAAGTCTGTCTCCTGTTTGGAAGTAAGTTCAAATTAATCTCTATTATGTATCTTGCTTGAACAATCTTAAAAGACTTAGTTTCATAATGTCTTCATGGATGGGGTATCAACAAATAAAGCATAGCACTAGACCACTCTGGTCTGGTTTAAACTGTAAACAAGCGTACGTGCCAGACTCGCATTACATCTGGTGAGTCCAAGTTCAGCAGGCTCATATGGCTCGCATTGTATGACATTAACATAATTTGAGAGAGAAGTCCCTATGGCGTATAGCTTAAGTACTAGGTCTGCTGCCTTGAAGTAAGTGAATTCAAACTCCAGTTTTTGCTATTATGTTCACTTTTGGATTAATTCCCTTTATCCTCCCAGTCATGGGTTAATAGTATCACTGCTGTCCTACAGGAATAGCTTTGGAATTAGATAACCTATGACAGTTGACATACCATTAAACAATGAAACCAAACCAAACATAATTTGATAATGCAAATAGGAATTATTTGATGGTATAAACTTTTTTGATTTTGCTCAATTTTTGAAAAGAACATGGTCAGTTATTTTAGGCTAATAACATGACTCGGATGAATAGATTTCTGTCGGAAATAATTAAAATAATCTTTAAAAATCTCAAATGTGTTTTATTTCCCGTTTTTCAAAGAATATTTTTGTTTCAACTCAACAGCTAACTTTGACTGCCAATGATTTTTTTTTCCTTCTGTTTATTCTATGAGGGAAATTTAATAATAAAACATTAACCCAAAAGATTTGAGCCTCATCTTAGTTCTGTGCATTTGTATGTCTGTGTCCATTGATTCAGGCATTAGTTTAGTTAAGTTTTATGGCATATCAACCATTGTAATTTATTTAATGTCCAATCCTCTCTATTCATATGTATTAAATATATAAGATTTGTAAACAGATTTTGTTGATAACATTTTTAAATGAACTTGAGCTCAGTTTTTTTTTTTTTCCCATACAGTTAAATTGTTTCAAGTATTTCTGACACGAATAATTCTCTTTGCTATTAATCATTTGTTTGCACATTTAAATGGATATACATATGATTTGTAAGTGAATATTTTCTTGGTTATTTCATTTTTAAATGAGTTAGAACTAATTTGTTTGCTATTGTTTCTACATAGTAGTAATTGAAACAGTTCAACTATCTCATTCTATTCAATATTAATCATTAGTTTGCAGACAGTGAAATGGTTTCAAGTATTGTTATTTAACACTAATAATTCTATTCAACATTACTCATTGATTTACACACAGTTAAATGGTTCTTAGTATTGCTATGTCTCACTCACAGTTTAATTAGACAATCATTTGTTTCTAACCAAATAGTCAAAGGGTTCTATTTCTAATGATTCAAATTAACAAAAGCCATGTTTTTGCTCACAGTTTAAATGTCCAACAGTTTTATTTGACCCATAGATAACAGGTACTACAACTCAGGTCTGAGTGGACCTGGAAGCAATGAAAGGGTACTCCACATTCCCCACAGCTTCAGGACTGAAGCCTCACCATCAGATTGTTTAGAGTCATATCCTGGACACTCATTGGGGGAGGGTCTTATCTCTCTACTGAGATGAAGTCTCTGTATTCTACAGCTCTAGCTGACTGGGCTGCCCAGACATTAAGTAATAAGCATTAGATTCTAGTGGCACTTTAACCGTGGTCAAAGACATTTGTTTTTAAAAGTACGGCAGAGAAAATGTCTTTCCTGTTTTTGTAGAATGATCTATTGTCAAGTATCGGCTGTGTAAGCCTGCACAGTTACAGTTTTGCTAAATTGTATTTAGTGGGGAAAATGTAGTTGGATGCTAAAATCATTTTTATATTCTATATAATACATATTGTAAGTTATGTTAAAGATATGAAACTGAGTAATATTGATGACCTAGAGTCACTACTGAGATATATAATCTGAAAGGGAATGTCTGAAAATTTGTTTACTAATTTTTTTACTTTGTTTTGGCAGTCAAGATGTAATTTAAGAATTTTGTTTCAGATAGACCGACTGTTGGAGGCAAATCATTTCATTCGCTGTGTTAAGTTCTTTTCTTCATGTAGCAAGTTTTAACAGACTGTTTTCTCTAACCTGATTTATCTGTGGCCTTATGGTTAACTGCCCCCACAGATAACCATCCAGGTCTCTTTGCAGGACTGTCTTTCCAGACCGACTTTTGGCACTGCAGGGTTTTTCGCCAGCATATCTGCTGATCCAAACACATACGTCTGTTTGTTATGACAAGGCATGTCTTTGGAATCCCATTTATCACAGTACACTTGCTGGCAATTGTGCTTAATAAATTGAATGAACAAAACTAAATTAGGTGACAGTTTTAAAATGGTTGTTTAAAAAATTTGCTTTCTTGGATTTAAAAAAAAAAAAAAAAAAAAAGTGTGAGGGGAAAATATTGGTCAATAAATTTTATTAACTTGTAATTAAGCCTAATCCAGTTAGACTTAATTACATCAGTAGAATGCTTATTTTAAAAATACATTTCAAAACTGATTTAGCTATTTTTCTTAAAAACATAAAATGAACATTTGAGTTTATGAAAATCAAATAATGGCATTTCATTTGATAATCTAAAGCTTGATTATTTTTTTAAAAACATTTTCAAATTTGTAAATGATTTTCAACTCTTTTTTGTTAATATACTAATAAAATCAGTCTTTAAAAGTTAATGGAAAATTTTTTTATTATTTGATGTTGGTGTCTGTGTTTAAGGATTAAAGTGATGTATTTGGTGTTAAATAATTTGCTAAGTCCCTATTTTGAGATAAGGATTTGTGATAATATCCAATTATCTTCATGGTTTTCTTAGGTGGAACTGTTTTTCAACTGGTTGTAATTTATGGATTTTAAAAAAGGACATTCTGATTTCTTTGTATACTGATTGGAGCAACATCTACATTCTATAAATTATTTTCAGATTGTTGATCTTATCAAATAAATTATTGTTAGTACAAATTCTTATTCTTAAAGCTTGTTAATATGGTTGGTTTTCTTTAAATTGTTTATGTAAAGAGGATTTGGAGTGGATATAATTATGTATATCTGCAAGATTTGTGCATATGTTTTTTCTGATTGTTGATTTTCACCAATGTATATATCAATTGCTCTATTGTTGGGGCTTAGAATACACTGACAGTATCCCCAGCCAAGTGTTAAGACCTACCCATAAAAGGGTGTCTTGGGTATAACACTAAACTTCATCTAGTGATGAGGCTTGAGTTCTGGAGAGTGTGGAGTATATCTTGATTGCCATTACTCCTAGGTCCACTCTCACTATTTTATTACAATCCGTTTTGTTAGTATTTCTCAGCATATAAGATTCATGTTTTATAATGGTAGTTCCATTGCTGTTGATTTCAAATTTGAGTAGATAACTCTTGAGTCATAATACCAGCAAACGAAAGGCTGTATGATATTGGCATAGAACTATTTTAATGGGTATTCTATATACCAGGAAATATGGTAATGATTGTAAATCAAACAGAATTAAGCTAAAAGAAAGTTTAGTTGTAGAAACCAATTTTGAATATGTTACTTAAAAACTTAACGTTGAATATGAAATGTTGGCTTAACATTTGATGTTAAATTGTACATGAAACCTCGTTTTGAAATGTGCTGTTAACAACAGTTTAGTGAATCTACAAAAACAATGACATTGAAGAGAAAGAATGTAATGGCTAGTAATTAAATTCAAAGTATTGTAAGTGTAAATAGAAAGTAATAGCAACTGACTTTAAAAATGTAAACAATATTAAACTGTTTTGATACGAGGTGTGTTTGAAAGTATATGATAGAAATAGAACAACAAAAGAAGCATTAGTTCACTTTCGGGCAAATACCCTTGGGAAAGGTATGAATCCCCTTATCCTCCCAGCTATGAGTTAAATAGTACCACTACTGTTCTTCTAGAAGAATAGCTTTGGCATTAAATAACCTATAAAGGTTGATATGCCATTAAACAAAGAAACCAAAAGAAGCATTAATTTTCTTCCAAATTGTATCCATAGAATTCAATACAGATATTCCAGATAATTCAACTTTGGTCAAAGCAGTTCTGGAACATTGAAAATATAAATCAAATATTCAAATGAATCAAATTTCATTATTAAATAATCCATAAGGGGTTGATATGCTGTTGTCAGGAGAAGATAAATAATTATATTCTTGGAGAATGAGCATATCTGTTACAAAGGTTCTTGTGGGTTGTCCCATGACAATTCCAGAAACCCTTTCTTGATCTCTCTTGCTTTTGTTTTTTTAAATAGAGACATCATGGACCCTGCTTGGGAATAGTAAAGCCACTTACTTTCCATCAACTAAGCCCTAGCATATAAGTTGCTTAGTTATGCTAATTTCATATAAATCTTGTATATCAAAACTGGCTTTTTTTACCAACATTAATAGAAAGTGAATGTATTTAATTATAGTTTTAATTAGGAAATTCTGCGATATGCCTTTATGCAACCAGGTAATAGTGAAATAAATGGTGATTTGGAGTTATCGGAAATACCTTGGGCAGACATTCTGCTATACGCTTTTGCACTTAGGTAATAGGCAAATAAGTAGATAATAAAATTTAATGTCTTTTTCTCCAAAGTATGTAATAAGTTTGGTTTGGTTTTATTGTATATAGACCATTGTAGGTCATTTTATGCCAGATCCTTTTTATACATGTATCAAATATGATTTCTAAACACAGTTTGAAGATAACATTTTTAAACAAGCCTGGGCTTGTTTTTTTTTTTTTTTTTTTTTTTTTTTGCACTTAGTTAAAGTTTTACTTAATTTCAATTGGTTTTGCGTAAGTACAGTCTTTAGTTTACACAGGCATTGGTTTAAATACAGTTTTTGGTTTACACAGTTAAATGTAAAAACAGTTCTAGTTCAAACAATTCAGTTTAGCATGTCAACAAAGTTAAGTATTTCCAAGTATTGCTATGTATCATGAACAATTCAATTGGGGAGGGTCCTCATGGTGTAATTATTAAAGTGCTGAACTGTGGGATCGTAGTAAGCAAGTTTGAACCCCAGTTGCGCTATTACGTTCACTTTTGGACAAATACCCTTGGGAAAGGTATGAATCCCCTTATCCTCCCAGCTATGGGTTAAATAGTACAGCTATTGTCCTTTTGAGAAGGATGGATTTAGCATTAAATAATCCAAGAAGGTTGATATGTCATTAAATAACAAACAATTAAATATCAGTCATTTGTCTACATACAGTTAAATGATCAAATAGTTCTGTCTACCATAAGTACAGTTTTTTGTTCACACAGATTTAAAACAATTAATTTCAGACAATTCAGCTTAGCTTAATTAGTTTATTTTTATTTGACCTATCAGGTGCTACCACTCTAGGCCAGAGTGGACCTGGGAGCCCTGGTAATGAAGGGGTACTCTACATACCCCAAATCTCCAAGACTGGAGTCTCAGCATCAGATGATTTAATATCATATCCAGGACACTTATTGGGGAGTTCTTACACCTCTGTAGAGATGTTATAAATCAGTGGTCTTCAAACTTTTTTAGCCACCAGCCCTTTCACCGCCGGAACAAAATGCCAGCGCCCCTCTCTTCCAACCAACGCCAGAACGACAGTAATGTTAAATGTAATAAGAATTGGTTGATTCTTCAATCACAAACAATTTGAAGAGTATAAAAAACAATTTTAACAAACAAAAATGGTTAACATTTATTTTTCAATCACAAACACCTTGAACTGAACATGAAATAAATTGTAAAACTGAACGAGTAATCATGAACAACTACCCTGCTTAATGAGATGGGTGGGCTTGGTGCATTGCAATCAAACTGTCGACATCAGGATGAAGGTTTGTCAGGAGCAGTCTCGGATCACCACGCTCTGTTATGTTGAGTTTGTTTCTTTGTTTGGTGAGGAGCCTGGACACAGCGCTGAATCCCCTCTCAACCAGGTAGGAAGTCGGAAAAGCAATGAAAAACAACTTGATGTCTTTCCACAGGGTTGGGTAGTGTTTTGGGATCACTGTTTGCATCCAAAAGGCTTGGTAAGAGGTTTTGAACTTTGGTTTCAGATCCTCATCATTTTGCAAACTTACAAGTTCCTCTTCTAGATGGGTTGGCACCTCTGTGCTGGGTTCAGGAAACGGATTGATCACCCAACCAGGGATTTCAAGAGAAAATAGGTCGTTGAATCTGACTGATATAACCTTGTGGAGTTCTGCTAAATGAGCGCAGTACATGGCAATGTTATCGTCCTTCACTCCTGTTTTCTTCTCCAAGTCAGACAAACAAAGAAACTGACAGAATTCGCGGTGTCCAAGGTTCCTGCTGTAGAGCTGTAATTTTGAGAGGAATGCCGAGAGGGCAGACTTGGCTTTGATTAATGAAGTCTCATCACCTTGCAGCTGCAAATTCACTTCATTGAATTTGGAAAACATTTCAGTGAGGTAAGCAATATCTGTCTTACTCGATTTCAGTTTGTCGTAAAGCTCAGCGTTGGATTCTTGAAAAAAATCCAGAACACTGTTAAACAGTGTGTAAAACCTTTTTAAACAGTTACCTTTCGACAACCACCTAACTTCTGTATGGAGAAGCCGGCATTGAAAATCTTTGTCATTTTCAATACACAGCTGATGGAACAGTCAAGAATTGAGAGCATTCGCTTTGATTTTGTTGACTGCAGTAAACACAGTCGATAAGGATTTATGGAGCTTCTCACTCAAATTCTTTGCCACTAAGTGTTGTCGATGGATCACACAGTGAACTGTGAGGACTTTCGGAACAGCTTTTTTCAAATAATTTAGAAATCCACGGTGGCGACCAACCATGGACGGGGCGCCATCTGTAGCACATGAGATGATGCTTGTAAGTGGAATGCTTTTTTTCTGGAAATAGTCCTCCACAGCTCGATACACTGATTCTCTTTTGGTATCTGTTTCCAGGAGACGTGCAAACAATAATTCTTTACACAGTGACCCACCCTTGATGGAGCGTACATATGCGAGAAGTAGCAATTTGTTTCCCGTAAAAGTGGATTTGTCCAATTGAAAACTGAACTCAGTTGTCATCAACATCTTACTGAGGATCTCTTCGAGGTTTTCAGCCATTTTGTCTTCTCTTTGTTGAACTGAGTTGTCACTGAGAGGAATCGATATATGACTTGTTCAGGAGATTTGTGCAAGACTGTGTTAATAACCTCTTTAACTGTAGGCAGAATCAGTTCTTCTCCAATAGTGTGGGGCTTGCTAGCTTTTGCTATCGGCAAAGAAATGTTTTAAGAAGCCTTCAGACTGTCATCTGAATTTTTCGATGAGGAAGTAAACATATTCATTGTTTTTCGCTTCAAAAATTGATCTCAAAGAGAATGAAAGAACGCCAGTGTTTTACCAGATTTATCGGGATGAATATTCTGTGAGTGTTCGTGGAGCCTAGATGGCTTTATTGCTTCATTAGAAAAGTTTTTTTCACAAACCAAGCACATGGGTTGTTGTGGATTGGTCGGTGATTGCATAAATCCATACTTCAAGTACTCCACAGAGTATTGCCTACACTTCTTTTTCGATGCTCCTGGGGTTGCCATGTATGTATGCTGCCCTCGCCAAATGTTGATAAACGTCTTGCTTAGACAGCCAGAATAAACTCTGACTCATGCATAAAGGAACACTAACTAATTCCAAAATTATGAAAGAGAAATTTATTCCAATGTGAGACAGGTAAATTTTTGAAAGAAAAAATAAAATCTGTGATGAAGGGGAGGAAATAAGTAGAAATTTCAGGGGAGAAAGAGAAAGGCAAAGAAGAGAGGAAGGGAGGCAAAGTAAGGCGACTGTAATAAGTAGAAATTTAGTTTACTACTAAGTAATAATGCAGGTAAAAGCGAGACAAGTAGCATGGCAAATAGGAATAATATTCTGATAATATTTAAATTGAAGGCAACAAGTAGGAAGTAAACATGGTGAGATAAGGCAAATGAAATGTACCAGAGTCATGTTGAAGGGGTGACTGAAGTGAGAAGGAAAGAATGTGTGTTGTCGGGAAGAAAAATGTCTGGCGGAATGGTTGAATGTCCCGCTGAGAAAAAAAGTCTCGTAGCTTTCGCGACGCTGAGAGTTTGGGATTAATTAATAGAGGATAAACTCCCAAGTGCAGAGCTTAAGGCAACCCGAAAGAGAAATTAAGAAGGGGAGAAGAAATGAGAAATAAAAGTAACAGTTAAAAAGGGGCAGAAAGTTTAACGTCGCAGCGAGAAAACGGGAAGTAACCAAAGGGGAAAGCAGTGACCAGGGGAAAATTGTCCCTTACGAAGAGTTTTGGATACAGATGTGACACGTACGTCTAGTTGCAGCGACTGGGGAACGCTTAATTAAATCTCCCCGTTTCCCGGCCTTTCTACCAACACCAATATCACATTTTACTGTAATTGCTCCAACGCCCCCTTCACAATTTCAACACCCCCATCCGACTATTTACTCACCAGTGCCCCTCTGAAAGTTCATATCGACCTGGGGGGGGGGTACCGCCCACTTTGAAAACCACTACTATGGTTCAAATAGAACTGTTTAACATTTAAACTCTGTGATAACAAATGACTTATATTGAATTGGATTGTTAGAAATAGAACTGTTTGATCATTTAACTGTGTGTAAACACATGACTGATGTTTAATTGAATTGTTAGTGTTAAATAGCTATACTTGCAACCACCTCACTGTCTGCAAACAAATGATTAATATTAAATAGAATGAGTAGTGTCGGTGATAATTGAAACCATTTAACTGTGTAGAAAAAAGAGAAATGCTTGTATACAAAAAAATTAGTTCTAACTCATAAAAATGAAATTACCTACAAACCATTCACTTATAAATCATATCCATTAAAATGTATGCAAACAAATGAGTGATGTTAAATTGTTACTGTTACATTGCAATACTGGAAACGATTCAACCGTGTCCAAAAACTGAGCTCAGGCTCTGTTTACAAATCATCTATTTGATATGTATATGATTTGGTATTAAACAACCTACAATAGTTCTCATACCATAAAACCCATCCAAACTCAAAAAAACTTTTCTGATTTCTTTGAACAAAATATTAATTTTTAAATCGGTTTAATCCAACTTAACAAAAATGCAGAGTACCCCTTTATTGCCATTACTCCCAGGTCCACTCTGGCCCCGAAGTGGTAGCACTTGATAGGGTTCTATCTATGGGTCAAATAAAACTGTACTTATGCTAAGCTTAATTGTTTGAAATAGAACTGTTTGATCATTTAACATTGTTGACATGCTAAAATGAATTGTGTGAAATAGAACTTTTTACATTTGACTGTGTGTAATGTAAACAAAAAACTGTATTCAAACCAATCACAGTGTGTAAACTAAAGACTTTACCTTTGCTAAACTGAATGGTTTGAAATTAAGTGACACCATTTAACTCTGTGCACATAAAAAAAAGATGCAAAAAATAAACAAGCTCATGCTTGTTTAAAAATGTTATCTTCAAAATAGAAAAAATCTGTACTTGTTTCTAATAGAACTGTTTATGTTAAACTGAATTGTTTGATATAGAACTGTTTATATATACAAAAATAGATTTGGCATTAAATGACCGACAATGGTTGATATGCCATGAAACCAAACCAAACAAATAAGGACATATTTCTAATTCTAAGTCTACTCTTTTCTTCTACCTTTCTATGTCACAAGTTTTCCTAAAATCCTTTTAGTCTGCTCATGCACTGGCTATTTTTGCTGGTAAATAACGTGTAATACTTAAAGAGGAAATACAAATATCTCAATGTTTACTAATAACAGGCTGTCTGCGATATTATGCTAAACTTTATGAGAGAGTCCCTGTGGTGTAGTGGCTAAAGTGACAGACTGCGACATCATAGTAAGCGAGTTCAAACTCCAGTTGCACTATTATGTTCACTTTGGATACTTTTTGGGAAAAGTTGTCAACTCCCTTGTTCGTCCCTCTTATTATGGGTAAATAGTACCACTACTAATCTTCTACAAGGATGACTTTGGCATTGAATAACATATGAGGATTGATATACCATTAAAAAAAAAAAAAGAAACCCAATTAAGCTGTATCTGGTTGTGAGGCTCCAGTTCTGGATCTGTGAGAAGTATGGAACACCTCTTCATTGCCATTACTCCCCTCTGACCCAGACTAGTAGTACCTGTTAGGGTCCAATCTTAAAAATAAATTGTATTCCATAGGTCCTCCTCATCCAACTAATCCATCCAACATCACTTGAGTTGAACTTTGCTAAATTATTTATCTTGTCCTAACATTTTACTCATCACTTGAGCTTAGAATATGACAACTATCCTCTGCAGAAGGGTAAAACCTTATCCCTTACCAAAAAAGAAGTGTCCTTGATATGACATTAAACTGCATCTGGTGGTGAGGCTACACTTATAGAGATCTAGGGAGTGTGAATTACTCTTTCATTGCCATTAGTCTGACCCAGAGTTGTAGTACCTGTTAGTGTCACATTTTGAGGTTAGATGGATCTGTTTAAAAGATTATTTGTATTTAATTGGAATTGTTAATGCTATAGAATTATGAATTGATTGTATTAAGAATACTTACTTGAAGCTATGTAATATAATTAGGGATTCTGGTTGATTGTTTTAATAGTAAGTTGTTTCCTAGTTAGACTTAGAGGTCAACCAGAGGTCAGTGAGAAAGGAAGGACATATGAGAAAGATTCAAAGCAGTGTGTGTGAGAGAGAGAGAGGTACAATGATAAGGGAGAAACAAATGGGGAAAGTGAATGGTAGGTTCCTGAAATCCAGTTCATGATAGCAGATGCCCAAGTTAAAATTAGA
Organism: Sepioteuthis lessoniana; assembly: GCA_963585895.1. Classification (NCBI taxonomy): domain Eukaryota; kingdom Metazoa; phylum Mollusca; class Cephalopoda; order Myopsida; family Loliginidae; genus Sepioteuthis; species Sepioteuthis lessoniana. The sequence continues at coordinate 96,917,193 of OY757912.1, forward strand.
AATCTATCAGCAGCAAATCTTTCAATGGGATGAGATTGTCAAACAGAAGTCATTAAAGTGGATGTGAGATAGAAAACGGGGGGGGGGGGGGGAGAAAGACAGTTGAAAATGAGCTGCGGACATTTGAGGACAGGCCAAAAATTTACAACACTTATTTTGGGTGAGCTCTGAAGATGTTCCACGCCGGCCACAGAGACATGAAGACAGAATTCCAAGCAGGCACGTGTGAGAACTGCAACAGAAAACGAAAAAGTGAATATCAAGGTCTATGCCTGTCTTTCTCATCTTGTGACTGTTTATTTCTCTCTGTCTATCTAAAGTGGTTGGCTCAGTTGATACTCTTTCTCTCTTTTTGATGACTACAAATGAGGGATAGTAGCAAATAAACTTTTGTATTAGCAAACCAACAGTGTGTTTTGTGTGTTTGTCACTTTTTCTCATAGCCAGATTACGACGGGATCTGACTGAAATTTAAGGAGTAGTGCTACACTTATAGACCCTTTAGAACCGTGGTGTTAAGCTATGGCACCACATAGACACGTGTAACAAATGTCTATTGGGTGCTGTTGTGCTAAAGCTATAATTGTTTATTTGGTTTGTTGGGTTTTATGGCATATCAACCTTTGTAGGTTATTTATCACCAAATCCTTTTTTATGTAAATAATCTGTTCTATTTAAAACAATTCAATTTAGCATAAGTACACAGTTTAATGGTCAAAAACATTTCCATTTCTAACTATTCAAGCAGTTGTATGTAACAATTCGGTTAAGTGTAAATACAGTTTTAATGTCGAAAAACAGTTCTATTTGAAATAATTCAGTTAAGCATAAGCATGCAGTTTAAATGTAATTACGGTTTAATTGTAAAATTCATTTCTATTTCAAACTATTCAGTTTTACTCAAACAATTTATTTTAGCATAAGTATGCTGTTAATTCTATTTAACCCATAGATAGGACCCTTATCAGGTGCTACCACTCCGGGCCAGAGTGGATGTTGGAGCAATGGCAATGAAGGGGTACTCCGCATTCCCCAAAGCTCCAGCACTGCTGGAACTTCACCATCAGATTGTTTAGTGTCATACCCAGGACACTCGTTGGGGGGGGGGGGTCTTACCTCTCTGCAGAGGTGCAGTCAGTGTATTCTACAGCCCCAGCTGACTGGGCAATGTTTATTTGGGATTATTATTGGTTAATTGAAACCATATACGACGGTTATTCAATAAATAAAGGGGATATTATGAAGAAATTAAGTAAAATTATTTATTTCCGTAAATGTAAACTCTGCATTGTTCAGAATTGGTTTATATCAAGAATTTTTATCTAAAAAAAAAAAAAAAAAAAAAAAAAAATTGTTTCGAAGCTATTCAAAATGGCTGCAAAGCAAACCGTGCTCTGTGCTTCAACAGAGGTCTGTCATCAAACTTTTGGTGGCTGAGAAATACGAACTATGTGAAATTTATAGAAAAATGTGATATGTTCGAAAAAGTATGTTTTTGGTTTAAAAAAAAAAAAAAAAGCATGGTGAGTAACAAATGAACCAAACACTACGATCCTGGGTTAAAAAGACAGTCCTTTGAATGGAAACACAGATTCTCCCGTAAAGAAAATGTTTAGGGCGTAGCAGTCAGTAGGTCATGCTAACAGTCTTCTGGGACCCATTACTGTTGATTTCCTTGAAAAAAGTGCAACTGTAAACAGTACTTCCTATTGCCAACTCCTGAGGCAAAATTCAACTTATCTATTGAATAGCCCTCCTAACTATGTGCAAATAAATGACTGATTAAATAGAAATAATTGCTTGAAACCATATAGTTATTACTATTAGATAGAAATACTTGATATCATAAAATTGTGTGCAAAAAGACTTGAGAAATTACACAAAATTTTCATTAAACATAAGTTTCTAACCTCTCGGCTTAGACAAGTTGATATGCCTTTAAAATCAATCAAAACAAAATTAGTCCTTTTGGCATTCAACAGTTATTCTATCGATTTTTCCCCCCTTCTTGGTTGAATTACTTCTGAGACTTTTTTTATGTTGTATAATGTATTTACTGTCTTCAAATTTAATCTTTTAAGATGAATTTTCAGTTAATGAAACAAAAAGTTTCTTGAAACTAGACCTGGTGAATAGGGAGAGTGTTGCTCTCTCACAATCCTTTGTTTCGCCCAAAACATTTTGTTCTGGAAATATAAAGACTGGCTTCATAATATTTTGTTTCCTTTTTTTTTTTTTAAATTGGCACCAGATGTCATCCTTTTATTATAAATTTTCATTGAGTATATATCTTCATTTCGATTTTTAAATTTTAAAATAAAAGGTTCAGTCTTTTTACTTTTCGATACTCTTTTGAATTTTAAACTTTTTGGAACTTAGTTAATTTATGCATACATTTAGTTAGTAGTGCCAATCTATTAGAATTTGGTATATCTGATGCAGAAGGCAGTGTAGTTTAAAATGTTAAAAAAAATCACATCTTTTGTTCTAGTTAAAACTCCTAGTTCACTCATTCGGATAATGTTCTATAATTAAAACAATTATTAAATTTCACATAGCTGTAAACATCTTAAAATTCAATAATTTTAAGTTTTAACACATTACCAGACCCCCAAAAGTTTTATTTTTGTAGGATCATTTACAAAACGCCTTTTTGAGATGAACATGAGTCGTGAATTATTATTTATTTTTATGTATTTGAATTTATATTTATGAATACAAACTATGACTTGGTCTTGATGTATAAAACGTCTTGAACATTAAGCAAACGTGAACTGGCAAATAAACGGTTTTTATTCCCTCACACTAATGAAAACACTTCGCTATTAAATCAAGCGTTACGCATACTACTTTTTAATATCTATCTTAACGTGTTTAATACAGGTTAAGATAATACGATAAGATAGATATGAATTGATCGGATTTTTATAAGTATTGAATGGATAAAGCTTGAAGGTTTTATATAGCATTTATCTAGTTTAAATTTTTCTTAACGTTATAAGTATCACCCACTTTAATACGTGTATTTGTTTAGTTAAAATTTCTATATTTGAATTTTGCTTCTTTCTGTGTAAACGTAAGCTTTCTTTAAAGAACCTCACAAAATAATTTTTTCTTCTTTTATTACAAATTTTATTTAAAACTTTTCTTTGCATTGACATTTAAAAATTAAATTTTTTTTTTTTTTAATTAGACTTGAACTTCTTAGAAAGAGGAAAGGGCGATAGATTACTTTAGGGCTCTTACAGATTTTTTTTTAGAAATAATAAGTTTTATTGTGTGTGTACTATCTTAAATTTCCCGTTTGCTTTCTCGAGTGAAAAAAAAAATCATGTGACTAAAAAAAAAAAAAAAAGATGACCTATGAAATGAATGAAGCAACACCAGTGTTTATATAAACAGAATTGAGCTTAAAACAGTAGGTTGGTAGGAACTATTATCGTATAGAGAAACATTTAATAATGAAAGCTTGTCTTTTTTCTTTTTTTTTCTTTTTTTTAAACGAAGCTACTTAGTGACAAGACACTTGTTGCTTTCTTTCTCTTGTTAGGTAGGTGAAAATTCGCGCCGTCCCAAAATGAATAGATAAATAAATGAATGAATCTTGTTACCCCAACCCACTACTCTGGGTTTGGAAACCTCATTATACATCGGCCACTATTCTTACTTTACCTATATTAAATCAATTTTACTAAGGCATTTACATAATGTAGAAATTTACAGAGAAATAGAATAATGCATAATTGTCAATTCATATGCATTGAAATTTCATTACACTCACAACACCCCCCCCACTTTCTCTTCTTTCATTCATTCATTCATTTGGTTGAGGCTAAGTATTTATCAGTTTGAGTAAATTAGAAATTCAGAAATCAATGAAAATATGAAACATTTCTCTATCTTAATTCATCAAATTAAATTTCTATTTTCTTCGTCCCCCCCAAAAAATTTATCCGATCGTTCTTTCTCACCCATTCTCGGTAAAAATTTCAAAATAGTGTTTTTTTTTTTTTTTGTCTTTACCGTTGTTTTTCTGACTACTACATAACTGCTTGTTTCTCTCTCTCTTTTCCGATATTATCAGTCAGTTGTAAAAGTCATATTGATTTAGTTTGTAAAAGAGGGAGGGAGGCAGAATGAAACTGTAAAGCGTGTCGGTCAAGGGTAAAAAGCAGGGGGGGGGGAGAGAAAAAAAGGCGGGAGTGGGTCTGTTATCGCGGACCTATGCACTAGCTTTGCGTCTGGCTGAAGAACGAAGGCTGATTTCACTGGTAGGGTAGTGTTGTCTAGTTTAGTCTATGTTCAAGAAACGAATAGAAATATGCCGAGGGATATAAGAACCATGGTTCGTAAAAAAACAAAGGACATTTCTAAGTTATTGACGTTTCATAATTCTGTATTCGAGGGTCAGTCTTGCAGACTATTGCTCTTGATCCTCACCAAATACTCCATTATGAAATTATGACGAGAAAAATAGTTTGGTTTATCTAACAGTATATCAACTCCTTATGGGTTAATGCCAAAATTTGATTCATTTGTGAATGTTTGATTAATTCTTACTCTATTTTCAATGTTCTATTGCATTTTACTTAAATTACGTCTATTCATCTTAAATCCTTTGCACACTGTTAATTGATATCAACTATTCCTAATACAAATAATTTGTACACATTTAGACGGTTTTAAATATTCCTAACATTGATTATTCTATTTAATAATAATCATGTTTGTATAAAGTTATATCATGGTTTCACGTATTCCTAACTAATGTAAATAATTTTCAAACAGATCTATTTGACCCATTGATGGGACCTTAACAGGTATCACCACTCTGGGTTAGAGTTCACTTGGGAGTAATACTAACAAAAGAGTACTCCACATTTCCCAGAGCTCCAGAACTGGAGCCTCATCAGCAGACGCTGTTTAGTGATAGAAATAATTAGAGACGCTGATAAAATTGTGAAGGAGACTTTGAATGATTTTTACTTTTACTTTTGATTCATATTTCTTGTAACAGTTTCAGATTTTTTTTTAGTGGTGGTTTCAATATTTTTTGCTTTTAGTGAGCAACAAAACTGTCTAACTGATAAAACAACACAACTATAACTGCACTAACCACTGAACTAAGATTCAAGCCAGAACTTTCAATTTAAAAGTAAACGTAAAGAGCTTTTATTTATCTTAATTCAAACTTAGGATATTAGCACTAGTAAATAAAAATTGCAGAAATATTTGTATATAACTGACTTCGCTCACAGAGAGAATCCTTCTCAAAACACTATCTTTCCTTAATATTTACGCAAGTGAAATCTAAACAAGTGTTAAAAAATGCTGGTAAAATCGCCTCTGCTTAATTTTTTTTTTTTTTTTTTATCATGAAGAGTTTTATCTGGGAACATAAATTGCAGTGTTGAGAATCTCCTGGCAACCTTGTCGATGATGAATCTAAAAATTTTTTTTTTTTTTTTTTAGCCTGACTTTTAAACTTATAATCTAATTCAATTAAAAAGAAAAAAATATTAGGAAAGTTTCCTTTTATTTATTAACGTTAAGCTTGAAAAAAATAAATAAATAAAATAAAAGAATTGCCATATCTCTTCTGTTCTTTACCGTCTTTGTGTAAAATATTCCATTTAAACTTAGTTTAGCATTAACATATTGATTAATTTAAACTAGTTAAACTAGATAAAAATGCGAAGAGATGTATTTATTTAGGATTTCATTTTCTTTGTTATTGTCAATGACCGATATGATTAAGACGAATGATTAAAAAAAAGTCTCCGGAGTGTAGTGGCTAACGTGCAGGACTGTGACATCATAAGCAGGTTCGAATTTCAGTCGCGCTATTACCTTCACTTTCGGACTAATTCCTTTGGGAAAGTTTTGAACCCCCTTATCCTCCCAACTTTCGGTCAAATAGTACCACAACTGTTCTATAAAGATGGATATGGCATTAAATAACACACGAAGGTTGATATGCCATTAAACAAAGAAACCAAACTAATAAAACTCTTCATATATTTTGAAAGGATTTTGTTTTCCTGCTATCTCGAGGGGCGGTGACATCATAAAATCTTATTTCTGCTTGCCTAGCTTAAATAATTTGATTGGAATTCGGACTACAAACTTTTATTTATTACTTCTCAGTTAAACTTATGCAGTGTGAGGATAGGGTCAATGCAAGTTTTTCTCGGGGACCAATTCGCTAATACAAAGCAGCGCGTTCGATCCTTGCATGTGCCAAAGTTGCGCTAAGTCCTTGTCGTCAGAAATAACTGATTTGTTTTGTCGAGATGATTGATAGCTTTTATTTGCAAACGGTCAATGTTCTAATAAACTCTGTTTAAAAAAAAAAAGTTTCCTATCTATGCAGACTGTCCCTCTCCCATGTAGAAGATTGAAGCAACATAATCTTTCAACAATACACTCTCATTTGTCACATATCCTATTTGAAATGTGAATATTTACGATTTTATGAGTATTGCATCAAAAAGACGAACGAGATGAAAGTAGTATTTTTTTTTTTTTTTGTCTTGGTTTGAAGCTGATTCTTTTTACCCCTAATCCAAAAGTATTAAAAAGCATCACCTATCCGGTACTCTGAGTGAATTAAAAACATTTTTTTCTCTCAACCCTGATCGAAATTTTAAAATGTCTAATTCATTCAGTATAGCTAGGACTGGTCATTTAAGATCGTCTTTCTAATTTAGTCTTGAATTTCGAAGACTTTTTCTTCTAAAATGAATGTTATAACGAGTTTCCAGTAACTAGGACCTCTAAGTTGGCGTGGAGACCTATGCTTGCTCTCTCTCTTTTTTTTTTTCTTCCTTTCTCTTTACTACTATTACTACTACTGGTGGTAGTGGTGGTACTGAACCAAACTCTCGAAGCCTTTTACAGTAGTAGTCGTGTTACTACTGATGGATAGAATAATCGTTGAAAAATTGTTCCCTGTAATGCAAATGTTGGGAAATTACTTGCAACAGAATTAGCTGCAGCATGCTTTGTAACATGCATCACGTGATGTTTCCACGTGTGTTTTGGAGTACCAAAAGATTTTAGATTTGAAAACAACTTTCATTGTTTCTTAAAAGTGGCGGTAAATCCCAGTATCATGTTATTGTTAGATCTTCATGTCAACAGTATCACTGTAGATTAAAAAAAGTGTCTGGAGGAAAAGTTTCTTATTCTTAAAGCTTTGCTTAGTTTGGCACAAGGTCAGAAATATGGGGCATCCAATGAAACCCGGACATGATAAAAATGGTAGCCTATCTTGCGATGCGCCCACGTGTGTAAGAATAGGAAAGTGTTGAAGTGAGTAGAAAATACCTTCCTTCTGTTGTGTTGGGTGGATTATTTATTTATTTTTTTTTTTTTACTTAAAGTTTTTTCTTTGTCCATATGCAATGTACGTATTGTATCGTCTACGAGTTTATTGTAATATAATTTTAAAAAAATGTTTATGTTGAAATTGAATAATTTGGAAAGCGTGTAACTATTTTATTTAATCACTCATTTATTTTGATCGGAGTTTAAGCTAGAAAACTCGTTGATTTGCTGTTTACACAAAGAGAAAGTAGTTTGGAGATATTTGATCAAGAAGCAAAATTAAAAAAAAAAAATTATACACAGTTCAGTTAATTTACTTCTACCCTCCTTTTTAACAAAAAAAAATCTCTTTAAGTTAATCTTTCTTTTTCTCTGTATAGTGAGTGAGGCTCATAGTAAATTACCTTTCAGTGCCGATACACTAGTGTCGTGTAGAATGAAACGTTCAGAAAAACATCATTTTTGTATGTGTGTGTGAGAATATATCGCACACATTGCTTTTTGTCCTCCTTCTCCTCTCTTTCTCTCTCTGAAGCCCATGAGCTTAGCCGAGTGCGAGCTTCGCGGACAAATCACGTGACGCTCCACGTGGCTCCATACCAAGATTTCCCAGACTGCAACATAAACGCGCTCTTCACCCCTTGTAAAGATGGCGGAGCGCTTGTGAGTATTACGATTTTACCTTGTATTGTTTAGCATTATTTTCACGCCCGGAGCGTTGTCGGCCGTTCCAAGCCGGAGAAATGGCACCCAAGATTACACGTCCATGTACCTGAAATTAAATTGGGCGTTGGCACGCTGTCTGGGCTCGTATCTATTGGCTGTTTTCTAGTCTGGTTTCATTGTTTTATTTTTAGTACTATTTTCTTTCTTTTCTTTTTTTTTTTTTTTTTTGAGTGGTGGGGGTGGGGACTAAACAGTTCAGTCTTTTTTGCTGTTGTTATTGTTTTTGCTTTTATTTTTGTCTCTTTCTCTGCTCTGTGCGTGAGCGAATATATCTTTATTTTCGTTGTTGTTAGTATTTTGAGTTGTTTTTATTAGTTTTTTTCTTTTTTGGTGTGTATTTGTATGTATGCAAAAATCTTCAGTTCGTCTCTTGTTTTGTTGATAGTTGATAGAGAAAGCGTGTCATGTTCATCATTACATACTTCTTCCTTCCTGTTTTCGTGTTGTCGTTTTGTGTTACAAGACACAAGTGGCTTTCTGTTTATTTTGTTTAATTTTTTCCCCGATTCATGTAGAAGGAACTAAACAGAAAAAAAAGGGGGTCTGACGACGACCCACACACAATGACACTATTTCTAATTCTACCATTCTGTTTGCTGTAATTTTAAAAAAAATTCACTTTGCAAATTTTTTTTTTTAAAGCCCCCCCCCAAAAAAAACCCCACAACGTTTCGCTATTATCACGTGTGTTTATCCATTGATGGTACCCATAATTAGATCATTTTTGATCTGGTAATTTAATTATGTCACAATGATAAAATTTTTCACCAACTTGAAAAATTTCAAATTAAAAAGAATCGATGAGAAATACAATTGTATGTTAACTCTTAGTGTTATACAAATTTGGAGAATCGAAGAGTAATGATTGATTGGATTGTTTTGTTTTCTGTTTTTCTTCTAAGAGCTTTGTCACTGTATTATTTACTCACAGTGTATTTTAAATATTGCACAGTATTTTTATGCATTTAACAGCCCTGTTTGCATATTAAAGTTAGATACCTTATTTGTCATTGTGCTATTGAAGATCAGGAACAGATATTGTACCTTTTCCGGACCTTTTCAAAAAGGTACTTCTGGCATTGTCTTTGGCTTTTATTTCTTTAAATTAAAAAAAAAAAAAAAAAACTCCTACAAGCTCACAATGCACTGACCAAATTTCTTTGTTTTGCTTTTGTAAAATAATAATTTCCTTGGTATCATTTACCACTGACCATATACTTGAAAAAAATTGACACCTTTTTAAAAATGACAAAAAACGGTTTAATAAATTTTCCTAAAATTTCTATCATTAAGAATTGGAGAAAAATACATTCATTGATTCTTAGTACTTCTAAAATGTGTATATTTTGCACAGAAAATAGTTACACACACACACACACACACACACGTAAACACCGAATTGCACAAATTGCAAAACCAAATAAACTCCGTTTAATATAATTTTTTGTATTTAATCTTTTTCTCCTCTTTGATTATATGAAAATTGATTTAAGCGTTAGACGATTGAACCGTTTTTGTCAATGGCATGTTTTATTTTTTATTTTGTCATATAGATCTTTTGTTAGGTTTATGCCTCCTCTTTTATTCTTAAATATTGGACATTATTTACATACATTATGCATGTTTGCGTACGTTCGTTTTTTTTTTTGTTTTTTTTTTTTTCACAATTTTTATGGGAATATATTTTTTATACATAAGACCACCAATGAGTAACGAAAGTACTGCAGTAGTAATGGTTTGTGAGGCTAACACTTGCTCCACGGCGAGGCATCCACCTCGGTAGTATAAAATATTTTGCATATGGAACCAGTCTAGGAGAATGAAAACTCCGAATTCAAACCAGCTTTACTCCGCTTAAAAATTGACCTTGTATCACATGCTGTTCGTGGCGGAGGGGTTGAGTACTCTCAATATTTTGATTACCATTTGAACAGAGGCTTTTAACAAAGCACTTCCTTTAATTCAAGAAATCACTCTCATTCCCCAGAAACCGTATTCATTTGAGAAAAGTGTTTATTTAGAGCAAATTCATGCTATATATTATTGATCAGTAATGCACGAAGAAATGCTGATAAGTTCACGTCCTAGCCAAGAAAGGGATAACTTAGAATAGTTATGGGCAAACACTGGCCCGCCCAAAACTTGCATTTTATTTATTTATTTATAGAAAAGATCTTTTTACCGAAGAAAACAAATTTTTGCTCCCTGTTTTTAAGGCAGATGCTTACATGTATGGTATTCTATCGTTAAATTGGTTGAGATACCTTTTTAAAGTAAAATCAATTGGATATTTTTTCTTAAAAGTAGTGCGGCTCGCTTGATGATGACCCATGTCTCATACCCTATGCCCTATTTTTGAAAAAAAGTTGCACATTTCTGATTTGGAGCCATGAAATGTACGCGCTATTTCACATTTATCTTGCTGTTCAATTCGGCATCCTGTTCCCTACTTTTTTTGGTCGAGAACATCTCATCTTCAACTTTTGAAAATTGGTTAGTCATAAAGCTATATTGCTATTTTTCACATAATTATCAACTGTTTGTTATTTAACCTTAGTCTGGCACAAGACCACAAATATGAGGAATCTAGTAAGGATCAAACTTACTACCGTATAGTAATCATTTGGAAGACTAATTTGTTAGCTATTACCCTACAGACAAGACTACCAGTTTAGGGCACATAAAGAAATTAACTCCAGTTATGATGGTCAAAGATTAGCTTGTCAACAATTACCGGTAGAATATCTCCAAGATAACCCTAGCTTTGTCTGGCACGATCTTGTGAATGCATGGCACTTTGAGAGTATCAGATTCACAACCCAAGAATCTTAACTAGCTTGCTATTTTCTCATAATTCAGCATTCTACCAAGTTTGTATATGAATATATAAATGTCTGGAAATTTTAAGCTTCTGGATTGATAGTAATATCATTAGATGTGACTATTGGCTTTTGGTTTGAACTCTATAAGAATAAGACATGACTTTTACAATTTAGGACCACCTTAATGAATATAATTTCAAAGAATATAAAAAATACAAGGACTACTATCTTGGCTGAATAAAAGAACCATTTTTATGGAGTATTTTGAACTGTTATGTAATTTTGCAAACAACTATGTGCAAGACTTAGTAAATTCCTATGAATTCACAATTCTGTATTTACTGTCATTTGTGTGTCTTTTAGGAACAGCATGAATTGAAAGCTATAAAGAATAAACTACATTAAGAATCTAGTGTCCCTTTTTGCCTTTAGGGAAGTCTGGTTCTACCTACCATTTAAGTATTACAGCAAGCTTGGTGTTGTAGAAATCCAAATAACACCTATAAAACCACTTGACACTTGTTTCTGATTAGTCATTGCCCTGATGGTGGGGCTAAGAATATGTTGAGTGTATCCCCTGCTGAGGTGTAAGAACTTTGCCAAGAATGGTGTCCTGGATATGACACTAATTATAGGTGTTCAATGTAGGCATAAAATAACCCTAGATGGGTTGAGATGCTGTAAAAATCAATCTGATTGCTCTGCTCCATGTTTGTTGTATGCACAATATTTAATAGTATATTTTGAAAAAGAAAAAAAAATTTTGAAGCTTTGTCAGTTATTAGAATTAAGATAGGATAATAATTGTCAAAATTATTAATGATAGATAAAACTTCATTTAAAAAAAAAAGATGAAATAAAGATTCTATTAAGCATTTCAAGTGTGTAAAGCAACAGACATAGCATCAGTCACTTGGTTATAAGAATATTGAGTTCTCTTATAGATGTTTGGACTCCCATGATATCATACTTGGTCTCCAAGCTGAGATATGGAGAACCAGGTTTCTCTGAGTTAGTCTTATGCTTTATTCTGTTCATTACTGTCATATGACAACTCAAGTGAGTTTTTATTAGAACCAACTTGAATTAAGATGAAGGATAACATGAGTTATAGTTATTAATGGTAAGTCAGTAGTTGGCTGACTGTAGTCGAAGACGACTTGAAAGCTCCCTTTTCAATACCAACTTCATTGAGGTGTAGAGGAAGGTGCTACTCTTTTCTCTGGATTGTTCCACTTGCCCTTGATCCATACCTTATAATACTGAGTTTTACGCAAGGAGGCACCAAGTTTTTTTTTCTTTTCTTTTAGTCTTTGGTATGATTTGACCTGGGATTGAAATCTGATCTCCAGGACAATTAGTGAACACTCTTAACCATTATGCCAATGGGTCAGACTAAATTTGAAGGATTGCTTTCCACATTTTATTGACAAAAAATTTGCATGTGTGTATATAATACATAATGTGTGTGATACCACCCATTGAGATTATAATTTTTTTTTTAATTTTTTTTTTTTTTTTATTTACACCAAATTAATATTTTTCTGTGTCCCTGCCTCATCAGCTGCATCTGATATTTGGACTTTCATTATTATTATTACTACTATTTTCAATCCTTCTCATTTATGCATTGTCATAACCAGATATACAGGTGAAAGGTTATCAAAGCGAATGGAAACCTGAAAAAAAAAATCTACTTAGTGCTGAATTGGCTATTTATATGCCTTAGGTGGAAAGTGGCACATGCCCTCTCTCCACACACATAAGAAAATTTATATATAGAGCAAATTCATGAACATAAGGAAGAGAACAAATATCTAGTTTCTTTGTAACTATTGGCATGCCACAGACATCTGATAATAGACTTGATCTTACCCCACCCTTTAATTGCAATGAGTGAAGAGTAGACTTTCCAAATGTTGAAGGATCAAGATTGATCTATTTTATTACCCCTCTGTGCTCTATTGATAAAAACATTAGTCTGGCAGGAACCAGGATTATTTGTTGTCCTTGCAGCAGTGTGCTCTCTCTCTCATTATTGACGTAGAAAATGATATCAGCAAAACAAATTTAAATTCTGGCTGAGGTTACTTAGTTTTATTTACTACTTATACCTATGGGAAAAGGTATGAATCTACATCTCTGCCCATGTTAAGTTGACAAACATCCCTCTCTCTTTTTATTTATTCATATATATATATATAATGTTGCAAAGACAACAGCAGCAGTGCCAGCAATCCTTCATTAAAAGATGACCTTTGGGTCAGGCATGGCTTGAAATATGGTTCTATTAGAGAAAGTGGTAAAAATCAAAAAGCTATTCTGATTGTCTGTGATATATATTAGTTATGATGAATAGTGAAAAGTGAGCATTTGAACAAACTATTCTTTTGGGGCTGTAATAATTGTTAAAAAAGAAAAGTTAAGCATTTTGTCAGAAGTCAGTGTATTAACAAATTAGTGATGTATTGGATATAGATTTTGATGTCTGAATACTGATTCCAGCAAATAATATTTATTATGAGAGTAACAATTCTATCAACCACTTTCTTTATCCCTTAAAAGAAAAAAATTCACTTGTCTAAGCCAAATCTATATTATTATAAAGTAATAGATTCTTTGAATTAAACATCAAGTATATTTGTAACTATACATCTCTGATGTTTATTTCATTCCTTGATAGGTGCTGAGAGAACTAATATGACTATTAAAGAAAAAGTGTTTTTTTTTTTTTTTTTTTTTTTTTTTTTCTATGATAAAAGGTGAGGATTGCAAGACATGAAAATCCGGTCAATTTGTCCAGTTAATTTTACTTGTACAGTTTTTGTCTCGGGCAACACTAGTAACTTCCGAGAGTTTCAACTTAAGCACGATAAAAAGAAAATATCTGAATATTAATTACAGTAGTTCTTTCAACTAGTCTTCATTATATTCAACAATTTTATTTTTCTCCCCTCACCCCCCCTTTTTTTAAAAAACTCTTCCTACATTGTTGACCCATGTATTTTGTTGTTCAGTTTTGTGTCAAATATTTTATAAAGTATGTTTTGTGTTAAGATTTTCTCATTAAGCATCTGGAATAGTTTGTCAACTGGCTATGTGATTAAATGGGTTTTAATTCAACCATCTCCAGTAAATTTATAAATTAGTGAAATTGAGTTATTGATACTCATTTTGACATTGCCTCAGAAAAATGAGAAATAGTAGAAAGTGATGTTTTCTTTAATGGAACAACAGACTAAAAATTAGAAACCAAAAAAATTTTGGTACCGGTATACAAGTCAAAAACTTACTCTTGGTAGTATTTTTAAATGGTAAATTAACACTAGCCCCCACTCCTTGTTAAATATTTTAAAACTGTAAATAATTTTTTTTTTATAAGACGATGAGAGTGGGATACTAGTATCACAAGTAATTGTAGTCATGTTGCATTAAAAAAAATTAAAACAACAAAAAAAAGTTTGATTTACATGAAACGCATAAAAATCAGTTATGATTTGAAAATATTTATATGAAATACAGTATGCTTTAAAGAAAATGCTTATTAAACTTAGATGGAATTATGAGTGAGTTGGAAGTGTACACTGTTGATAAATGCTGGTGTGTAGTTGGATATTGAATTTCTCTAATTTTTAAAATTTAATATTCAGTATTACATCAACCGGATATCAACCAGATATTCGATTGGATTCAAATTCTAGTGCGTCATTATATAAAATGTCTGTTAATATAGTCTATCAGATGTAATTTTTGTTTTGAATGTTCCAATATCCAGGAATATATATATATATATATATATATATATATGCTGACCTGTAAGCCTGTTGGGTTCCCATTATGGCGGCAGCCCATGATGATATTGATGATTCTATTTAAGGACTGAAGGATTTTAATTAGAATTTCCTAGTTATCTCCATTATACCAGGGATTTGGATGATTAAAATTGTTTAATGTAAATGCCAACCCTACAAAATTATCAGTTACAAATTGGATTAGAAATGCCTTTATTCTTCAAGTGTATTGCTCTAATAATAATTTTGCTGTGCCATTTTTGTTAGGTTAAAGTTATATACAGATATAAGAATTGCTATGCAAATAATATATATAAAATGGAAAATTATCAAATTTTTAAACAATTTTATTTTTGTACTTGGTGGTTTCAAGGAGTTGAAAGCTTGTTACTTGGTTATAATTTTGATTAATGATCTGAGATTCACTCTCCAACATTTTGCTACTGATTAAAGGTTACTAATTAGGAATTTAATAATTCTAATATTCTACTAGAAATTTGACATTTATTTATTCATTTTATTCTTTGTCACATTTTGAAAATTAGATTTCCAGTTTGTAAACTTTAGTTGATTCCACCCACCTTTGAACTGTCTACTCTGTAGTTATAACTCTAAAAATGTCTTTTCCTCTCTCCCCTTCATTTGCTTGGTATTAAAGATAGTATTAATCAGCCAATGCTAACACTCAAAATGAAATGCATTCCTTTTTGTAACAAGATGTCATCTTTCCTTATAAAATCTGTTTTTACTTATATATATATATATATATATATATATATATATATATATATATATATATTTTAATGCTGCTTAATTTAAAAATATTAATCTTAGTAGATCATAGAGATATAAAAATTTGAAAAAGCCTTTCCACTGCTTCATAAATGTTGACTTTCACTGCTAAAATTTTCAGTATTGAGTAATAAAGTCCTTAGTGTATGTTTGTTGATCAGTAACCCTATAGTCTTTATGCATAGTAATTTTTTATTTTTTCATTTTTTTTAATTCATGATCTATGAAGGATGCTTTTAAAAGTAAAGATTCCTAATTATATCTATGTAAATTATATAGGAAGTACAATATCACTTGAATAGAGCAAATTTTTTGTTGCAAAACACTACAAGGGACATTCAGTAAATACAGTGAATTTTGCTAAAGGAGTTAGAAATAGGAAGCACCCTTTTATTATTATTATTATTATTATTATTATTATTATTTAAGGAAATCAATAGTGTTTTATATTCCAGAAGACTGGCAGCATGATCTTCTTTGCTGACCACTGCATCCTGAACTTTTTTTTTTTTAACTGGAGAGTCTGTGTTTCGACTTCATGGACTTTCTTTTCAACTTGGGTTTGTAGTGGCAAACTCATGTTTAGCCCATTTGTAAACAATTTTTTTGACTAAAACCTGTTTCTCTGTACATATCACACATTCTTCTGTAAATTTCACGGGATTTACACTTCTCAGGCACCAAAAATTTGATGACAACACTCTGATTTGCTTGCCATTTTGAATTGGCTCAAAATTAACATTTTTGCTAGATTAAAGTAATCTTTACTATAAACCAACTCAAAACAATGTAAAATTCACATTCATGTGTCATGGATTCCCTCTTTCCCAATTCTCCTTATTGAATGACTAGTATTTTGTTACATGGTCATTGCTATTGGTTATACATTTTTGTGAGCCATGAACAAGAATCTACATACTAGGCTTGTGAAAGTCCTACACAGCACTGGTACTGTTATCTGTGTCGTCCATCTTTCATTTACCCAGTTTGTGCAGATGAGCTGTTTGAAGCACTCTTCATTTTGTGGGTTGGTAGCTGCATTGAATATAGCTTAGCACTTACATTACTTATTATTGCTAAAATGTGTTACTCAATTCTTAATTCACATTTACTTTTTGGTCTTCATAAACATTTAATAACTATCAATGAATGGCTTGGATTGATTTACTTAAAATTTTTTTTTTTTTTTTTTTTTTTTTTTTTTTGTGCATGCAGGAATTTAGTTATACACTTGCTTTTATGTCAGATGCTGTTAATTGTTATCTGTCATAAAGAGGAAAAAAACAAGTTAATAGTTATACATCTGTTACCATACCACCAACATCCAGCTCTGGCATTGTGGGTCAATGTAATAAAATGAGGCATTACTTCTTGGATTTACTTTCTTTATAAGTATGGCATACAGGTTCTTGTTCATTGTTGGCAAAAATGCATAGCAAATGTTGATGACTGGAATATACTGTTTGGTTGTTGAAAACTGGGTCGTTCTAATCGTCATATTGTATTCACTATATTTGTGATTTCTATGGAAAGAAATAGAAGGCTTTATGATGAACATTGACCTGAAGTAAGTGTATTGACAAGGAAGATTGATGAGTAAAACAGGGTTTTTATTTTATTTAAAATTTTTTTTTCTTTTTCAGGCTATAGACAATGCTATATATTTCTATCTATTATTGTCTATTGCCTAAATGAAATTATGTATTTTATTTTAGGAAATAAAGATCTCTTAAAAATGAAAGGAAATTAAACAATTTTGGGAGTAGTGAAAAATGATTGGTATTCAATATTGCTTTGTGGTTTAATGTGTCCTAATGAATATTGAATGGATAAAGGAAACCGAATTGCTCAGGTTTATATCACTTATAAAAATATTGTAAACTTACAGAAGAACCCAGTGTTGTCAGGGATAGAAATAATATAAAGTAAATTTCCTTAAGACAAAAATTCATTTTATTTGTTTTCTGTACAAACAAATTGGTCTCACAATTTTTTTCTATAAATTTCAAGTCTCCTTGTGATTTGGTGGGAAGAGGTATTTTTGTAGAGAGCTATTTTATTTGCTTTCTGGATGAATTAGACCTTCTTGATCAATGTTAAACTAAAATGTTCCTCCTTCTGCATTTACCTTCTGCTGATACTTTTAAAATACTCTCTGAAGTCAAAGAAGTTTACATGTCAAGTTTCATTAAGGTTTGCTAATTAGCAGGTTTCTTATAAAAGTTTAAGGTACTCCTGTGAAGAGGGCACACCTTTTTAGATGCCAATTTTATTTGTTTTCTTTATCAATTTTAAGTTAAAATGTTTTGGGCACTTTAGTGGGGAGATATTAAAATTATATTTTTACATTAGAATGTATTACCCTAAAAAGTATATCAATTATTAGAAAAAGTATTGATCTACTTTTATTATATATTCTCTACTTTAGAACTTTCACTTATTTAGTTCTGGAAACCTTGCTATTTATGTTTAATTACAAAATTCAAACTAAATCAGCTTGTATTATATAGTTTCTGCTGCTCAGAATGATAATGTGAATTCTTTGATTGCTTTCTTAAATGTTGGGCTTTGAATTTGTAATCTGCTATGGATGATTGATAAAAATGGAACATTGTTATGTCAGCATTGATTTGAAAAGCTTTTGGTTAGGTATTCAACCAAGATTTAAGAAAAAGATCCTTTTCAGATTGAATTTAAGAATTTTAAAGAAATTCAAATTTGTTAGTTAACTACATATTGATACTTCTATGCCATATATATCATGTTAGGATTTGGTTCAAGCTAAGGAATTGTTATTTTTACTGATGGGTTTTGGACATTTGCATAGAAACCTACTGCAATATAATTGACAAGAAATGCAAAATATATTTATAATTATGCAACAGTTATTCTTATGAATCCTGGAAAAAGAATGTTTGCTTTTTGCATTTTGTCAACTATATGATTTCTGATGCAGTGAATTATGAGAGAATCGATTTTTGAAGTATGTAGCTGACACACAAGTTGCCATGTTGCTTGGGGTGATGCAACAGATACATACCTTTCTTCTGCCAATTGGTATGATCAGATATGATTGTAAACAAATGTGTATTTGACTGGCAAGTTTATTTGGTAATAGTTGAATGTTATTAGGCAAGCTTTCTCAAGGGCTGGAATTGATAAGTAATTCATTCTAATATACCACCCTGTTGGCTCGGACTGTAGAATATGGTGACTGCACTTTTGCATTGGGGTCAGACCTTTCCTCTTAACAAAGCTACCTGTTGGCCATAGGTGGCTACTTGTAATACTTCAGGATGGGATCTTGGTGGCTGAGCAGTCCTTGACCTGGCAACTGAGAGGTCAAGTGATTTGCAACACACCACTTTGGCCTTTACTAAGCTAGACCAGTGGTTAGAGAGGCTTGATCCAATCAATTGGTTGGTCAGGTCAGCCCTAGCACCTAATGATTGTCCAGACTAAACCCAATCCTATTTTATATTAAAGCTGTCAGAATGCAGTGGTTGGGGGTCATTTTCATTGAAATAGCAGTATATGAAACCTTTAAACTGTGTGCAAACAAATGATTTATATTGACTAAAATCATTTGTATTGAATTGCAATACTTGAAATCATGAGCTCTAACTCATTTAAAAATAAAGTTACCTACAAACTATTTGCTTAAAAAACATGTATAAACAGGATTTGGCATTAAATAATCTAACCTTTTTATACAGGAAAGCAAGTTTATTAATAAATATACATCTCCAGGTTCAAGAACTTAGTTGTTTCTGTGATTTCTTTAAAATTCACCCAATAAAACTACTTTTGTAATTTTGATATTTTTCTTTTCTCTTCTTCAAAATATTGTTGGCTTAATTTATTGTCTTGTATCAAGTATAAAACTTGATCAACCCGATTGAGATAACCAGAAAACAATTGAAATAAGATGTACCATTATTTGTGTCTAACACCCACACTCGTGTATAACTAAATACCTCTAAGTTTGAGATAAGAAATTCTGGGAAAAAACCCAACATTTTAATATGCACTGACATGCAAGAATTTATAGCAGCTAAATTTAACATTTGTTCAACTTTTTATCTTGTTCTTATTCACTAAAAATAAAGATTTATACAATTTACTTATGCTTTGAAACAAAATGTTTTTCACAGTATTTAGAGCTATACATAGGCTTGTTCATGCAAAAAATGATCTCACACAAAGAGAAACAAAATTATAACTAAACACATTCTAGTGGCTATTTCTCTGTAGTGGGATAAAATATACGTAAGTGTTTGTTAAACATTAGTTTGGATCATAGATATAACCATACTGTCTTGAATAAGGTGATGCATGTAGCCAGATAAAAAGTTGAAATTTAATTCTTGTCTAATATGCATTCCTAACTTAGAGGCTTTAAAATGTAGTGGTGGGGGAGTGTGTGTATTCAACTTCAGTAATGATGGTAATTCGTCAAGAGTTGATACTTGTGACCTACATGGATTATTGTAACAATGTCAGACATGTTTCATAACTTGTTATTGATATTTTCTTTTGATTTATATTAATATTTACGTCCATTAGCCTTATTTTTGATAGGAACAAAATATGAAAGATTAGATGAATAGAAGACCTTGGAAAAAAGATAGGCAATGAAGATTTAAAAAAAATTTTTTTTTCTAATCGATGAACAGTGACTTTGCTGTATATTTCTTTGTTTTTCTCCTGCTTCTCAGTGTTCCATCTGCATGCTTTGTCTTAGATCAGCTTCATTTTCCCGCACTGCTAAAATCAGGGTGTAGTATCTACTTGAAATTTGATTAACAATTTTGCAAAAATTGCCCCCCCCTCCAAGATGTTTTGAGTTTTATGCTCTTCCTATAATAATTGTTTTCATCTTCATAGTTTATCTTTTTAAAATGATTTTTGAAAATAGCAAAATCTTTAGAGGTACTACACTCTGATGCAAGTAAGATGTATTCTCTTTTTCCATCCTTTTTTTTTTTTTTTTTTTTTTTTTTTTTTAACCTGTTTGTATATGAAAATAATACATTAAAATAAATCTATTGTTATGACATTTTGCTCTGTATGGGTTTTATTAAATAATAATTTTTTTTTTTTTTTTAAATCTAAAAAAATATTGGCAATGTTAACTTGACAAGGTTTTCTTGTCAATATCAATTGGATTGTTAATCGTTATGAAACTTTTAAAAAAGTGATTTAAAAAAAAAAAAAAAAAAAATTCAGAATTGTGCTTATCATTATTTAAGCTCTAAATTAAAGGTTTTGAAAATATCTCCGTGTGAAGTAAAATGTTGTTAGTAATAAAGACCTGGAACATTTTGATGACAAAATCTTTAAAGTGTTCCAGGTATGACACTAAACTGCTCTTGGTGGTGAGGTTCCAATCCTGGAGTTTTGGGAAATGTGGAGTATCTTTCCATTGCCATTATTCTGAGATCCACTACCTTCTAAGGGCCCCATCTATGGGTCAGATAGAATGATTGAATCATTTACTACTCTTAAAACCATTTAACTGTGCAAATAAATGATTATTATTAAATAGGAATACCTACTCAAAACAATATAGTTGCTAGAAAATGATCAGAATTAGATAGAAATACTTGAAAGCTTCTATGTAAATTATTTCTATTAAGAATAGTTGAAGCTATAATTGTTTATAAATTACTATTAGATATTTAAAACCATACAAGTGCTGTGGGGGGAGGGAGAAATTGACTTTTAAATAATCTGACAGGTGCTAAAACCAACCAACAAGCATCTTTGAATGTAAGGAGTTTAGGTTCTTTTAATAAATAATAATTCTTAAGAAAAACATTCAATGGTTCTTATTATTGAATGGTTATTTATTTTTTAAGTGACATTACTCTTTGAACAACCTAATCTATTTGTTGGATAAAAGTGCATTTTTTGTGCATTTGGTAAGGATTGAGCTCACTCTCAACTGCTTATATCCTATTTCCTTTTCTGAGCTGGATGCGATTCAATGGCAATTTTTAAATGAAGTACAGCTGGTTTAAATTCTGTCTGCTCTACTATATTGTGGGAGGGGGGATATGGTTTCATACTTCTCCCAAGGGTGTTAACACAACTGAAACACAATCAACATAGTCTAGGATTTGAACTCGGGTCTCAATTTAATTTCCTGCGATGATAACCCTTGTATTAAGTGTGCTTCTTTTGAATTACTTGTAAGATCATACAATACCTAATGTTCTCCTATAAGAGCAGGATGTAAATATTGGATGAATAGTGCCTAAATAAATTCCAAAATTGCTAAAGCACTTTAAAATCTGAATGTTTTGAGTATAGTAGGACTGTGACCATCTTTGGAATCGTCAATCTTGATTTTATTCATCTAGGTTGGTCTACTCAGTAATATTTTCATGTTTGAAAGTTTTATTATATTTTGAAAAATGTACTTCAATGAATAAAATATCTTTTCTGAGAAGTTTTTAGAGAAAGTGAGTTTGTACAAATATTTTAAGCTAGTTATATCCCACTACTAGTATCACTAACTCATGTACTACAAGTGATGGTTATTAAGGGGAGTCAATTAAGTTGATTTACTATCCTCAAATAAAGGGGGTGTCATCGTGGGGTAATGGTTTAAGCGATGGACTGCGGAATTGTAGTACGCGAGTTCGTACTCCAGTCACACTATTACGTTCACTTTCGGGCAAATACCCTTGGAAAAGGTATGAACCCCCTTATCCTCCCAGCTATGGGTTAAATAGTACCACTTCTATTCTTCGAGGAGAATAGCTTTGGCATTGAATAACCTCTGAAGGTTGATATGCCATTAAACAAAGAAACTAAACCAAACCAAACTATCCTCAAATAAAGTATATGATTGAGTTATCATTGATTATCATAAACTTTGTCCAATTTTACATTATAATTAATGAATTTAAATTTTTTTGTTGTAAAAATGAGAATAAACTGCTAAAATTAAATTTTCAAAATAGTGTGTAGGTTTTTCTAGTGAAGACTTTTTTTTTTTTTTTGACATTCCTAGTACATATGGTTCATTATTGTTCATAGATTTCATCACCTTCAAGAGTAAGTGGGTCTTAAGTGCATAAAGATAGGTAAATGATTGATTAAGGATTTTCATTGGTTCTTCTGAGAAATTTGTTAGTTTTATCCTCGAAAAAACTGTTCTCTAGATTGATATCCATTAAAATTTTCATTTGTTTTACATTAAAGTTATTAAGCAAATCAGAAACTTCAATAATTCAAATTTGGTTTAGGAAAAAAAAAGTCATATTTTAAACAATAAATTTAGATGCCAAAATAAAGTCCGAGTTTAGATTTTTTGGTAGTATCAAAGTTTTATTGAAGTAAAAAAACAAAAACTGAATTTAATTTGGCAAAACCAAATAATCGCATTTTACTTCGAGGAAAAAAAAGTAATAAAATCATCAAAAATTAATCAACACCTTTTAATATAACAAACACACATAAGTTTTTGAATCCTTTACATTTTAATATAGTGACCATTCTGTAATTTAATTTTTTTTTTTCTATTTTTTTTTATTTTTACTTTAGCAGGTTCAATTTTTGACATTGTAATTTTAATTGCTTTTAATAAGTTTGCTTTGCTGTTATATTCTTTGTCACCTTTATAATTTCATCTTCATAATTAATCATAGATTTTTGATAATTCTGATCAGGACTTCATGATGGCCATTCCATTATCTTCTCTTCTGTAAATCTTTTATAATCAAAGAATTTATGGGCAAGCTTAGATACATCAAAAGGGGCATTAATACACACTTGATTTTGAAACTGAGGCTGAGACTGATACCATGCAAAGAAAGCTTTTCCATAAAATCACAATAGTTAACCACTGTTCAGTTTAACTCCTTCATCAACTTTGGTCCAATAATGGTTTGGTCGGCAATTCCAGCCCATATTACACTGTCATCTCAAGGAAGCAATTTCTTAAAGCCCTTTTCCTTTGCTTGGAGTTCTGAACTTGGTTATATTTTCAACTATCATTTGATGATCACAGCAAAGTTACTTTGATATCTCTAAAGTGGATACTCCCTCACTCAATAACTTTGTGTTTTTCTGGAGTTGTTAGAGCCTTCCCTTTATCCATGTTTCAACACATATGATGGACAAAAATCTTTTTTTTTTTTTTTTTTTTTTCTTCAAGATTTCAGAGGCCTTAAGCTAATATTAGTTTAATCTGCATAGTAACTTCTGTCAGTCCATTTTCATAAATTTCCAATATCTCAAAAACTAACCATTAAAAATGGCAGAAAATTAAGTCAAATATTTTACTAAGGGTGGGAGTGAACGAGTTTAAATTTAACAAATATTGGTTCAGATCTTTTTTTAGTTATTGAGGTTTATTTAATCTGCATAATAACTTCAGACAGGTTGTATATTCTGAATTAATGTAAACATGAAGAAAAAAAATGTTTAAAATCGAACTATTTTTTTTTTTTTTTTTTTTTTTTTTTTTTTTATTCAATAAATTTTAGATTTTCATCTGATTGTTGTGAATGCATAGTTCATTTATTTTATTGGGGAATGTGTAAACTCAGCTAGGTTGTCATGGCAATGTAAATAGGAACATTAATCGTTATGACACTTTAAAAAGCTATGAATTGAAGTTTTTGAAAATATTGTGTGAAGAAATTAAAGACCTAAAGCAGATATAAGTCAATCTAAATATGAATCCTATTTTAAAACAAAAAAATAAAATTTTAGTTTAATATTTATCATTTTTTTTATGTTTTTGACTGATTTTATTGATTAGCTAAAAGTTTTGTTTGAAATAAGTTATTTAACTTTTGATATTAACTTTATTGAACAAGATATTTACAGTTTTGTTCCTTAATTTTTATACTTCCCAACAAAAAACAGCTGTTGGTGCCTTTTTTCAATCTTCTATAGAATTCTTTCTCTCCCTACTCTCCCATTGTCCTGTAAAAACTGGATCAAATGATATCCTGAAAATGCAATATCTAGTGAATATTGCAGATAAACAGAAAATCTTGTAGCCATGCTGAAGATAAATATTTGTTTGGCCATTAAAGAAATATGCCATCGATAGTTATTCTGATGGAATATTTTCTCTTAACTGATTCCAGATACATGCTTTTCAGTGATTGCTAGCCTTCAGTTGGTTTAATTTGGTGTTGTATTTGTTTAAATGTCTTTTCTAATCTCACAATGTATGCATCACTATTTTTGGACAAAGAACAATATTTGCTTCAGTTGGTAGTAGATCATTTTGTTGGTTCCATGCTCTTGTGTTTTCTACATTGTTATAATGTAGTCGCTTTTCATTGCCCATCATAATTTTTTTTTTTTTTTTTTTTTTTTTTTAATTGGAGCATTTATATATCCTTTGTGGGTGTTTTTTTTTATTTTTATTTTTTTTTTTTCCTTTTGTTTGTGGAAGTCACACATCAAACCAACTAACATAACCAAGATACATTTATAATTTGGTACCTGTATTTATTGAAAGTGTTGTTGGCTGGGGTTGTAGAATACACCTACTGCATCTTTGCAGAGAGGAAAGACCCTCTCCTCTGCCAAATGAGTATCCTGGGTATGACACTAAACAATCTCATGAGGCTCCAGTCCTGGACATTCGGGGAATGTGGAGTAATCCTTTCATCACCATTTACTCCTGGATTGACTCTGAGTGATAATACCTGTTAGTCCCCCATCTATGGGTCAAATAGAACTGTTTTATCATTTACTATACTTGAAACCATTTAACTGTGTAAACAAATAATTAATATTAAATTGAATTACTAGTGTCAGATAGCAATGCTTGAAACCATTTTAACTATATTCAAACAAATGAACTCTACAAACTATTTGTTTATAAATCATTTATAATATGTATATGTATAAATAGGATTTGGCGTTAAATAACCTACATCATCATCATGTCGTGCTGGTAGCACGGATATCCCTGACCCTCTCTCGCCACTTTACCCTATCGTTCATCGCCTCAGGCAGGTCTTCTGGACAACATCCCGTATCCTCACATAGTTGCTGAATGTATGTTCATGCTGGTCGTCCTGCTTTTGCACGGCCATGTGTGGGGGTCCATAAGAGTACATCACTTATGAGTTCGTCCCTGCTTCTCCAGCAGTGTCTTGCATGTCTGGTTTGTCTAACTTGGATTGTTTTCGTGATAGGAGGCAGGTGGCCGTACAGTTGGTGTCTTGTGGGGTGTTGCCGCCAGGACTTGTTCAAGATTGCTCGCAGCATTCTTGTGTAATTGCCGTCTATCTTCTTCTCCAGCCGTTTTGTTAGAGTCCATGTAGTGCATCCATATAGCAGCATTGATGCGACCGCTGCCTGGAAGAAACTGTTTCATTTTATCGGTTAGCTCTGATTTCCATATAATTGATAGCCTATTGATAGCTGTCCATGCTTTCGTTAACCTCGTGTCGATGTCCTTTTTGGTTGATGCGACGCTGCTTCCTAGGTAAGTGAATTTGTTTACTAGTTTAAGAGGGGTTCCGTCTAGAGTGGAGATGTTACCCGTTTGATTATAGCACATATATTCCGTTTTGTGTGCATTGACATAGAGGCCTATGCCTGTGGCTGCTTGTTCCAAACTATGCAGTAGTGTTTCAGCTTGGTTCATAAAACTAACAAACCAACCACATTTATTGGTGTTTTAATAAATTATGTTGGTCACCTAAATGAGTTTCCAAACTTAGAGGAGTAAGCTCTTCTAGAGTTTCTTTCAAAGCCCCTAAAATATTAAAACCCTTAAAATGTTTGCTTTATAGTTCTTCACATCTGTAACTGACTAAAACTCAAAAAATGTTGACTTTCATTGGCTTGCTTCAAGTGGGAGGGGGGTGAACTTTCACTTGTCTACCACACCTCCCCATTTCTGTGACATTATTATAGAAGATCCATTTTCCATTGCTCACAATAATTAAAAAAAAATAGAAGGGACTACCCTATGGCATAATGGTAAAATTGCTGGACTGCAATCTTGAAATAAACTAGTTTGAACTCTAGTTGGGCTATTACATTCATTTTCAGTCTAATACTCTTGGGAAGGTGTGAATGTCCTTACCTCTAGAGCTTTGGGTTAAAGAGTATCACTGCTGTTTTTTACAAAGATGGTTTTGGCATTAAATAACCCAGAAAGGTTGATGTACCATTAAACAAAGGAACAAAACTAAAAAAAAAATAGAACATTTACATATACTCCTTTTCATTTTTTTTTTTTTTTTTTTTTTAAGTCGCATATCAAAGCAACTAACATAACCAAACAAGTGCAAATGATTTTCAACATCAGTAGGTAATCAAAATGTGTTGACTATAAAATTGATGACAATAAAGTGATCTATCATACCATGGAGCAACATGAAACTTTTGAAGTCACTTTTGATATGTTCAGTTAGAGGGACATTTTTTGTTTTTTGAAAGGAAAAAGTATAATTATTTTCTATTTTCATTGTTAGATTCAATAAACAGAAATATACTAATTTTGCTAAATTAAAAAATGTATGCTGATATGGCTGCTGTCACAATACAGTCAAGTGATCATTTTTAATGAAGTTAATACTAAATGATTCTAATGCCAACAATGCATCATTATCAGTATGGCTAGCTGAATAGAAAAGTTAAACAATAAAATAGTTCTGAAAAGCTTAGTCCATTTTTGTGTATGCTTGTCAAAGGTGCAAATCTTATATAATGCAGTTATTTATTTAGCATAGCTTAGTTGCAGTGCAATGCCCTGAAGTATGGGGCACTCGGAATTGAACTCAGTAACCAAATGTTATGTAATGTATCTATGATTTTTATTTTCTGTTTCTGTTGATAATATTTGGAATTTTTTGTGATTTGTATCTATGACTTGAATTATTAGTTAAGACTTCCATGCTTTAAAAAAAAAAAAATTTTAAATGATATTTTTACTAATTGGAAATGTATTTTTTTTTTTTTTTTTTTTAAATTAGCAAAATATGTATGAGAGATATAACGTGCTGCCATTTCCTGTAGAGGATTTTATTGTATAATTTTTGTTTTATTGAAACAGGATAATAATAAAAATAAGTAAAGTTGGCGACCTTAGTCGAGGGTGACCCAAAGGCTCCCTTTTCAATTGCTACTACACTGAGGTGTAAGGTAGGGTGCTACTCTATTCCCAGGATTAGAGTCTTTGGTATAACTCAACCTGGGATTGAACCTTGGTCTCCCTGACCATTGGCAAACACTCTACTCATTAGGCCAATGGATGCTATTATATTAAGAGATATAGGACACGCGTAGCAGTTCACTCAACTCTAGATGTTTTGTATGCTTTAAGTAAACTTCATTCATAAAATTTTTTAATCATATTTTTCTTTTTGTAAATATGTCAACATTGTTCAGATTTTTAAGAATCTGCTTGGTTCTAGGCTTCAAAAAAATAAAAGTGGGGTTGAATACTCTGGTTCTTGTTTAATGTAAGCAATAGTGACTCGCATTAGTTAAATAGGTAACCATACTGAATATATTTTACTGTATCTGAAAACCTGTCCATCACAAAATCATTGAAAAAGTCAAATGCGTTTAATTTTTCTATCAAAGCAAGAAATGTACCCGTTACGTAAGTTAGCTATAAAAATTATGTTGGTCATATTTGGAAAATACGGTAGCTCTACTTTACATGTAACAAATTGATCTGGGGGGGGGTATGTCCTCTTATACATAAATGTGTGCTGTTAGGAGGAGAATGCTGCTTCAAAATATAACAGCATGATGACATTTCTTATTGGATCATTTTACAGAGGATTAATATTTAACACTGAAATTACAAAGAGTTTATTCTGGGCTGCTGGTTTCATAAGTTACTCTTGCTTGCATTGTGATTCTAATTCTTACTGGGTTTCTTAGTATTGTGTCCCAGTGCTGGACCAAGCTAAACTCAAGTAGTTTCGTAAAAGATGTTGCTTTAATTGGGTAACCAGTTATTTCTCATGAATAGAAATCAACTCTTTTCTAATTATTAGTTACATATACAGAAATTCAAATGTCCATGGGGGACACTTAACTCAAGTAGGCTGCTATCTTTGACATCAATTTAGTAAAAATATAACCATGATTTTGTTAATTCACCATTGATGGTAATTTTCAATTACATGACTTTTCTGTCTATTGTGCATTTTCTTACAATTCGTTGTGATCTGATTACCCTGGCCGTAGAACATTGAAAGAATCTGAGTTTTGGAAAAGGTAAGGTCATTTCAAGTGATGGTTTCATCTCGAACCATTTATACAATTAATGCACAAAGTTATTCAATCTAGACAAACTGGTCAGCTGTGTTGGTAGAGCTTAGAATATGCCTATTGTAAAGTGTAAAAAAATATTGGTGTCTTGATGTGTTGCAGGGAACTTGAAAGATTGTTACTTGATTCTAAGTGATGAAAAAAGTGGATAAACATGCATTTATAATTTGGTTCCCATATTTATTTATAAATAAATAGGTCAGGTGATCTCAGTGGGGTTCCAAACCATCTTTTATAAAGAGGAATAACCTCATTCTGTCTTCTGACTGAAGTTTCTATCAAAGGGCTTCTAAAATGCCCCCCCCCCCCAAATGTCTGCACTGTAGTTCTCTAGAACTGCAACTGACTAAAAGTCAAAATGCTGACTTTCACTGGCTTGTGTCAACAGAAGATGAACTTTCACCTGTCCATGTCTCCACACTTTCACTAGGTTCAGAATATTGGTGGTAGGGGACTATTACATAACACTTGGTATGACACTAAACTGTGCATGGTGATGAGGTTCCTGTTCTGGAGCTCTGGTGGGGGTGTAAAGTCACTCCTCTGTTGCCATTACTCCCAGGTTCACTCTGACTTGAGGTGGTTGTAACTGTTTTGTTCCTATCTATGAGTCAAATAGATTGGTTTGAAAATTATTAGTACTGGATAAGAATACTTGAAACCATTTAAACTGTGTGCAAATTATTTGTCTTAGATAGGAATACTTGATATACATAAATGTATGCAAACAAATTATTATTAAATAGGAATATTTACTTGAAACTGTATGAATTATTAGTAATATTTGATATCATAAATGTGCAAATTATTTGTATCAAATTTTGTCAGTAAACAACCTATAAGGGCTTGATATGCCATTAAACAAATAAACCAAACTATTCAACACAGTAAAATACAAATAACAGTTGGCAAAATGATCTTATAGGCCACTGGTAGGGAGGTACTTCTTCATTAAGTGTGACTCCCTGTTGTGACCTTTTGTCAAATTAATCTAAGTATACTTGTTATATAGTGATGGCAAGATAATCTTATTGGCTTTATTCTTATTAGCTTTGACCCTTGTTTAATAGAGCTTTACCAAAATTGGCCTTATCTAACAAATATCTCTATCTTAAGATGCCTGTTGTTGTGCATTGGCTTTCACTTTGATCTGTAAGAAATAAGCTCTCTCTTTTAAAGCACTTGCTATTAATTGGCAAATAAAACTCCTGGTCACATGTAACAAATATCTTTAGCATTTAAGAAGACCCTAGTAAAGACTATCATAAAGAGAAAAAAAAATTAATCCATAATTTCTCTCCTTCCTCCAGGTTTTCTTAGCAAAAAAAAAAAAAAAAAAAAAATTGAGTGAAAAATGCTGAAAGATATTCATGATATATCCGGATTTACAGTATTCAGTCATGTGTATATCACAAAATGCACTGGAGTTTGAATATTAGCAACATCATTATACGTGTAAGTTTAAATTTCCTTGTGGTTATAGATAAGGCGCAGTAGTTGATTGATAATCAACCGGTATAAGGTTTCAAGCCCAGAAGGAAAACCAGTTTGAAACCAAAGTCTTCTAAATCTATGATGTATCAATTTCTCATAGGTCAGAAGAATAGGAGTAAATTTAGATTGAAATTCTTTCTTTTCAATTTAACTATAAAACAATGTTCATAAATCTGATTACTTTTCCTGTGCCTCCAGGTGTAATGCTTTCCAAATCTCTTGGCTAATATCATCCCTGAATACATTTGTCAGGTTAATGGCAAAATAAATTTCTTGATATCTGATCAATATCAACTTATGTAGAACTAATTCTAAACCAGTGGAGCAGCTTTTAATTTTTCCCCCTTTTTACCTTTTATAAAAATCAATTTTTTTAAATCTTGGTTTGAGAGGTTTGTAAATTATTTTAACTAGCAAATATGTGCTCTCTTGGCACAAGTATTTAAGTTTGAATGTAATAAGATAGATTAGAAAGACTAACAAAACTAAGAACACAAAAAGATTGAATCTATTTTTATTTGTTTTTCATGGTTTTCTATATAAAATTTACATAAAAATCAATAAAAAGTAGCATCTAATATTATTTAAAATTGAATTATGTTAAACTTATTTGAAACTGAGAGGGTATAATTGAAGAACAAAAGAGCTTGGACTGTAATGAATAAAATTAGTTATTTCTTTTTAATGGATTTCCCTTAAGATATTGATGAGATTTTTACTCGTATTTCTCGAGATAGAACCAAACAATTAGAAATTAATCATGCAAGCAAATATTTATCAAAATCAAATTTTCAATAGGTGAATTAACTTTTGTGTTCACACTTTAGACCACTATTGGGTTGTATATTAGATAGTTGCTTATTATTAGTGTTTCGATAAGTCCAATGATATTGATAATATAAAACAATTTTCTCAAAAATTGAGATTTAAACTAAAAAATAATTATAGAGAATATGTTGTAAATAACTAAGGGAATTGTGGTGGTGACATAGTTTTGATCACACATAGCCAATCTCCAATCTGGGTGTTTAAAAAAACAGTTGTTTTGTAATCTAATAACTTGATGTATTTTTATTCAAATGATCTCAAACACCTTTCCTTTTTCAGTGAATGATATTTCTATTCCTGAAAAGGAAAAAAAAACACATGGAATTTAGAATTCTTTCTACACATGATCATTTAAATGAGATCTGGTCAATTTATCAGATTATGAAATTGTATCAATATTTCTGAAACACTGTTAAATAATATTCAGCCTTTTTATTCATTTATTTTTTTTCTAATCTTTTATTTGTATAAATTCACAGTACCCATTATTTAGTCATCAAAGCAGTTTCCTGGCATTTTATGACCTTATATCACCTTCCATCATTTCAAAAGGAGGGGGAAAGATTCTGGTTTTGATTTGAATTCTTTGAGGAATTTTTCAATATATTGAACCTGTTGGAATCCTTGATTAGATAAGAAGCATGGCTTGGAGTGTAACAATAATAGATAGTTTGAAGGATATAATGCACATTGAAGAACTTCCTATCTCAGTGCTATGATTGCTATGCTATAGTTGCTACAGGGGTATGGTTTATATCCTGCAACAAAATGCACCAGTCAACTCCCTTATCCAAAAATTATTTTTTTTTTATCTATCTAGCATTCAAGCAAGCCAATTATAATAGTATTATAAAAATTTGCCCAGATTCTATTTCTTCATTAAAAGAAGAAAAAACCCTTTTGAATCCTACCAAAAGTTAAGATTTCCCTCCACCTCCAAATATATTCTGTTAAGATTTTTAAGCCTGCCCTGAATCTGATTTTGATTTTCTTCATTTTGGATTCTAATTATACATACAAGTTTTATTGCCAGTGACTATCTTCTATGAAGTCATTATCATTTTTTTTTTTCCTTTTATTCTTTTCTAAAAGAGAAAGACGCTGATATTTCTTTTCTTTTAACGGAACCATTTTTTCCCTAACTTCAGCATTTATTTATTTTGCCTCTGCAGTTAAATGCAGAAGCAATAAAAAGCTGAATAAACCTTTTTTTTTTTTTAAACACTTCTCAGATTTCTTTAACATTTGGCAGAAAATGGTGCTGAGAACTTTTGGATTAACCGAATATTTTATTGCCTTGTTAGAATATAATTCTTCTTGCCATGTTTATTGTGAAATTGATGAATTTGCAACTGTTTTTTTATTTGATGTATGTTTGTTTTGTTTTTTTTAAGTAGTTGATTGTCCTCAATTGAATTTTGCAATTCACCAAATTTCTAATTTAGGATCTTTTACTTCTGGACATAACATTTTAAAATTATTTTAATAAATGTCAGATAAATTATGATATAACCAGTTATTTTACTCTTCCCTTTTTCTACAAAGGTTTATTTAGCATTTTTTTTATATATATATATATATATATATATACACACACACACACACACACACACGTTTATAAATTTCTGCAAACTTATAATAAATCATGTACATATGACAAAATCATTTGTTTTGGTTTCTTTGTCTTATGGCATATCAACCTTCATGGATTATTTAATGATAAAGCTATCCTTGTAGAAGGATAGTACTGGTACTATTTGAACTCATAGCTAGCTAAATAAAATCCTTTATTAAAATTTTAAAAGTAACTAGTTTTATTTATGGTATACTTTTTCATGATTGCCCCTAAGTATGATTGCCATTTTTGTGGATACATTTTAAGACTGCTGCAGGAATTTAATACTGTGTGTGTGTGTGTGTGTGTATATATATACATAAAGCAAATATTTTACAAGTTACATTACTTATATATATATATATATATATACACACACACACACACTCTATTTCTAATCTTAATCAAAGACTTATCTTTTTCATGATTTTCAATGTACACTCTGCAGATACAGTGATGAAATATGCTTCAATAAGTTTTAAAAGAGAAAGAATGGTAAAAAAACTTTCAGAAATCAGTGGAATTAGGGTAAATTTAATAAAAGCTAAAATATAGCCAAGGTATACCTGGTTATAGGCCTCCATGTTAATGCACACAAAACGGAATATATGTGCTATAACCAAACGGGGGACATCTCCACTCTAAAAGGAACCCCTCTTAAACTAGTAGACAAATTCACGTACCTAGGAAGCAGTGTCGAATCAACTGAAAAGGACATCGAAACGAGGTTAACGAAAGCATGGACAGCTATCAATAGGCTATCGACTATATGGAAATCAGACCTAACCGATAAAATGAAACGCAGTTTCTTCCAGGCAGCGGTCACATCGATACTGCTATATGGATGCACTACATGGACGCTAACAAAACGGCTGGAGAAGAAACTAGATGGCAATTACACAAGAATGCTGCGTGCAATCCTGAACAAGTCTGGCAGCAACACCCCACAAGACACCAACTGTACGGCCACCTGCCCCCTATCACGAAAACTATTTAAGTTAGGCGAACCAGACATGCAGGACATTGCTGGAGAAGCAGAGATGAACTCATAAGAGATGTACTCTTATGGATCCCCACACATGGCCGCGCAAAAGCAGGACGACCAGCACGAACGTACATTCAGCAGCTATGTGAGGATACAGGTTGTTGTCCTGAAGACCTGCCTAGGGCGATGAACGATAGGGAGGAGTGGCGAGAGAGGGTCAGGGATATCCGTGCTGCCAGCACGATATGATGATGATGATACCTGGTTCTAATGCAGTTGGGCAACAGATTAGTTTCATTTTTCATCTCTTATTGCCAGAATTTGCTGTATATGTGTATGTAATCATTTAGATTTAATGAAAGTTTTCATTGTTATTTAATAAATTTTACCTGTAATATCATGTGTTACTTAAACCATTCATATTCAGACTAGTTTTTTAAGTGAGCAGCTAGTTGGTTCTATTAGTAAATGATGTGTCCTTTAATGACTACATAAGGAATGGTTATGTAATTGTTTGAATTGGAATTTATTTACATTCAGTTTAACAGCAAAATAAAATCCAACTTTTAAAAAGATTAGTAGGATTTCTTTTATTGATAACTGGAAACCTAGTTTGAAATATTTTGTCAATTTGACTTGATATAAAGGATGAATTTAATCTGGAAAAACATACTCTTAATCAAATATTGAATAACTGTCAAGAGATTGTTTTTCATTTCAGTGGGCATTCATTTTCTGAAGATAATTCCAATAAATGTCAAAATATTAAAATGATGTTTGTTAATTAGATATTACAGATGGACTTTTCTTAGGGTCTTTTGGATTTTAAAATGTCACTTTAGTATGTTTACTTTTCCTATCAATATTTAGTCATTAATGTAATCATTGTTGTAAATTCATTTCTGTAAAATGACCTTTTTACCTATTGACAGAACATGAAGTGATACAAGTTCTGTGTTTATTTATTTATTAATGCTATATCTACTTTATCCTTCCATTTTAATTGCTTATTCATCTTCTTATTAAATCAATCTACCAAATAAGATTTATTTAAAAACAATGCATGAAAGGACAAACCTTGATTAATAACTGATTCTATTTCCAAAATCTTCAGATGTATCAGCGCTCTTGGCTAAATATTTTAGACAATGAAATTTTTAATCTTGTAGTAATGTAACTTTGACTTAAAATCTAATTACAGTAAAAGAAAATTACATTAAGTTTCTTTCTCTTTCTAAATTAATACTCTAGTTATGTTTAATTAGAATAAATGTTTTTCTATTTGGTAGTTGTTCCCGTTTCATTTGTGAGCAACATATAAATATTCTCCAATGTCGGCATGAAAACTTGAACCATTTTACTTTCATCAAAGTGTTGTAAATGTTATATAGTTTGCTTTATTTAAAAATAGAATATTCTCAATATCAGTGATGAAGCATTGATATCTAAGTTAGGATAGTGTAGACACTGTCAATGGCACTTGGTTACTGTTGGTTACTTGTCTATATGATCATCAGACCAAATGGTGATTGCATAAGCAAAAACTTTAGATATATATCTTTGCTACTTATCAGTCAGGTGATTTTTGAGATGGAATTGAAAACCTAATGATACCAATAATTTGATTAAAGTTTCACTGAATTAAATTAGAAAAAAAACAAAACCTGTATTAAAAAGGTAATCTTGTAATAGTTTTATATAGTTTTGCTACATTTATGAAAAGTAAGCTTCTGGTTTATACTTTATTCGTATAAAAAAAAATAAAGCAGTTTTGAAAATATATCTTCTTAGAAGGAAGCTCTTTTAATTTTCATAGAATATATTTAGAATTTTGTTATAAATTCTTAAAGCTTTGTTATTTTCCATTATTTGGATTTGTTTTTTATCAGGTTTTGACCATTATGCTATTTCTCTTTCCTTTTCAAGTTAAGTGTCATTCACCATATTTTATTTCTGGTTGTTGTTGTTTGTTTTACTTTACTTCCAATTTCTGAATATATCAATCAAATATAACTTAACATGTTCACTGCTACTTTGGATATTTAAGCCCATGTATAATGCCATATAGGTAGTTATTATTAGAATTTTCTATATACATGTACTTGTGTTTTATTTTGTTAAATTTAATAAACTATAAAGAATGATTGATAATATACATCCTTGGCACTGAATTTGTTTTTCCACTTTAGAACTGTGTGATCTATTTGTACATTGCGTCTACTTTTTTAGAAATAAATCTACTAATTAAGGTAAAAAAAATAATTGAGACTATGTTGCTATTTAACTCTCCAAATAAAACTATGGAATGGATACATATGTTAGAGATAATGTGTAATATGACACAAGTTATGTAGTAGTGAGGATTAAGTACTAAAAAGATATATTTTTTGATATTTCTTTAATATCAGTTTGTTTTTGAATTGTATCATCATCAAATGGTGCTGACATTAAATTCCCTTAAGTCTATTTTGCAGAGGGGTAAGACCCTTCTTGAATGGGTGTCCCGGATATGATAAATCTAATGGTAAGGCTTCAGCCCTAAAGCTTTATGGAATGTGAAGTACCTCTTCATTGCCACTGCTGCCAGGTTCAGGAGTGTTAGTACAAGTTAGGGCCTCATCTATAGGTCAAATAGAACTGTTTAACCATTTAACTGTGTGCAAACAAATGATAATATTGAATTATTAGTATTAAATAGCAATGCTTGAAACCATTTAACTGTGTGCAAATAGAATTATTTGTGTTAGATAACAATATTTGAAACCATTCAACTGTGTGCAAACAAATGAACTCTGGCTCATTTAAAAAATGTTACCTATAAACTATTCACTTGAAAATTATGTATAACCAATATTTGGCATTAAATAATCAAGTATGCTATGAAACAAACAAACAAACCAACCTTGACACCCTGTCTCACTGGTAAGTTCCCTACATGGCACCCAGTATCTGCACAGAGCTGATAAAAAAAAAAAAAAAAAAGTATCAACTGATTGGCCAACACTGTCTCTATGTGGAGGAGTCAATGTGATAATGTCACTTATGAGTTAGTACTTACTTCACCAGCAGTATTCAGCATGTCCTGCTAGTCTTAGGCCATTGTTAGATTGGAGGCAAGTGGCCCTACCAAGATTTGTTTGAAACTGCATACAGTATCCTTGTGTAGTTCCCATCTAGCTTTGTCTCAAGGTATTTTATATCCAAGTGGTAACCATAGAGTAGACCTAGCTACAACTTGGAAGAATTCCTGTTTCATTTTATCAGAGATCAGATTTCCACATAATTGTTAACCTGTCAATATCAGTTTATGCTTTAACTATGTGTATATTGGCATTGCTTTCAGTAGATGAGATATTGCTACCAAGGTATATCTGCTGGTCTACTATTGTATTTATTAACCTTTGAGTAGGAGCTGTGTGTGTGTGTGTGTGTGTGTGTGTGTGTGTGTGTATATATATATATATATATATATATATATATATATATATATATATATATATATATATATATATATATATATATATAGTAAGAATAACATTGATAGATGGTTTATGGATATTAACTTTAATATACAAACTACTTTGTTTGATTGAACATGAGTGAAATAATATATTTATATAATTTGAGAACATATTCAGATTAATCATTTGTATGCACCCCTCCCTCTTGATTGTAATATACTAACATTGCTTAAATAAAATTGACCCTTTTACCTTTCAATCTTGTTATAGTTTAGAGATAAGACATTTGAATTTATATGAATTATATAAATGATTGCTAATTATAAGGTTCATTTTCTTTTTTAATCTTAACTAATCCTTTGTCTTTGACCTCAGAATAAATCAGGTTTCTCTTTTGTCTATCATGAAAACTTATGATTGACAGTCCTCTATTTTATCAAGTCTAACTTGTAATCATATTTATCAAATAATTGATTGGTTTTGTAGATTCAGAATACAAATTGAATCTGCAATTTCCCCTAAATCTGATGTCTACTATTGTTGAGATTCAATATGGCTGTTGCATTTTTTTTGTGTTAAAACCCATATACATGTGCCATAAGTATTCTCTCTTTGATATAAAATCATAAAAGAAAAACTGTAGAAAACACAAACTTTACTTAAGATTGAAGACATCTTTGTTTAAAGCTATCCCATCATCAGTTCTCCCTTATCCTACTAATTCAGGCTTATGGTATATCATAAAATATTGGCCTTGTGGTGTATCTACCTTGCCTACTACCTGTGCATCTGTTCATTGTGCATGTCCAATGCTATGCTACTGCACTGTACAGTTGTATATCACAGTACACAAACCCTGGAGACGATGGTGTCAAAAAGAAAAAACACAAGGTTTGATAGACTGGACTTATTCGTGGATGGGTTGGGTGTGACTCTCTGGGACTCTTCTAGAACTCTCCTCTGGTCCTACCTTTTGTGTGTGGTGCAAGCTCAACTGGCCACTATGCTATGTCTGCTAACAAACTGCTTCCATCGGATGCATCTAAATCATCTCTCTGGTCATTACCGACTCACTATCTTGGACTGATCTCCTACTTCTCTAACATGACATGGATGTTTGTTATAACTTCCCTTATTCTTGGGTGATCTTTCCTGTCCTCAAAATCCATTCTTATATATGAAGCCCTTAATTTGTTAAGTTTCAAGTGATGGACCACCCAAATTTTGGATACTTAAAAATGGATCAACCTTTATCTGCCAGAACATGGTGCCACAAATACAAGTTTATGGTACACACACGCATGAAAAAGCACTTTTTCAAACTTCTGACTTGATCTCCAATTTGTCATAACTCACACACTCGATATATGCACTCTCTCTGGTACACACACACACACACACACACACACACACACACACACACACACACACGTTTAGGCTTCTATGAGGAGATTATATATACACATACACACATACCTATGATCAACTTGCAACTATACACATGTACGCACATACATAAATTTAACTATGTATTAACACACTCAAGATCCATAATGACACTGCCTAGAGATCCAAAGTTTTACATTATGTAATGGTTAAATGCTTGTAAAGAATATACACATGAAATTGGAGGTGCTCATAGTATAATGGATAACATTGTAGGAAGTGGACATGGCCACCTGAGTTTAAATCCAGGAGAAGGCTGTTTGCTAATACCCTTTGGGAAAGGTATGAATGCAACTATTCTTCTTCTGGTTATGAGTAAAATACTAAGGCAGACTAGGCTCTTTAGCCTTGGTGTGGCAACCGGACTAGAAGAAAAACTTTGGTTTCAAATCTGTTAAATTCCGTATAAATAAATCTTGTTTTGCAGCCTGCTCATACAGAGGAGTTAGTAAATTGATTTATGCATGAAATTGTTATAAGGAAGCTCACTTAGCATAAATTATCACCATAGGAAATGTAATTGGCAACCTCAGTTCAAATTCCAGACAAGGCTATTAGCATTTTACTTCATGCTAATGCTCTTTGAAAAATTTTGAATCCCTCTGTTTTCAACCTCTATTTATTGGAAAATAGTAAGTAGACTGGGTTCTAGTTAGTCAACTTGTCTGGAAGATAGAAAACTGAATTCAAACCAGCTTTACTCCTCATAAGAATTGACCTTGTGTTGCATCCTGCCCATGGCAAAGAGGTTGGGTAAATATCTACATGAAATGGCAATACATTTCTCTGAAAATTAAGACAAAAATGTAAATATTTGAATATAATGTTATTTTATGATTATTTTTTATTTTACTTGTAATCATTGTGGCGGAATTGAAAGGTAGAATGAGCAGCCATCTACCTCTGGTGAACCAATCAGTCTCTGCTGTTCAGAGACTAGTAATGTGTTGTATATACAGGCAGAACAGCAGACGTAAATTTGGTTTCATTTGATTACGAAGGTTGATCAATGCTAGAGGATGCTTAGGCAAATTTAGCAACCATTTCTCGCTGCATAAAAACAGGTGGTGAGTTGATCAGAGTGGGGGGAGATGAAATATGATGACAAAACCACGTGGAGTGAATTCCATTCTTGGTAACACCAGAGGGAAAGGAAAAAAGACGAGAAGTGATGAGTGAATTTGTGTCTGTTGTCCTATTTCGTGGACAGCGTTGGACTTTATTTTTTAACCCCCCATTTTCAGTAAATTTTTATCTAACAAGCTATTTCGGCATTATTAGAACTATGGCATCCAGACAATTGGACGTTAGGCTAATTCCTGAGTTCAGCAGCCCGGCAACGGATATTCTAATAATGGAATGGTTAGAAGACTTGGAGTTAACTTGTGAGCTTTGTGAAATAACCAAGGTAGAGCAAGTCCTGCCTCTACATTTGAAAGACATGGCTTGGGAAACATATCGGCAGCTGTCAAAAGAACAACGGGTGACATTGAGGAGATTAAACATGCTCTTATAAAAGCCTACGGAACAGATTCGTTCATGGCCTTCGACCTATTTATCACATACTGCTTTTGTCCAGAGGAGACTATAGACGAGTTCCTAATAGATTTGCAATGGCTGGCGTGAGAAATGCCACCAGAATGTTGGATGAAGAGCACTTCTTGTAGATGGGCTACTGAGTCATGTCAGGCGACTCCTCCAATCGTCAACCAGGATGGAAACCCTAACTAAAAGAGCTACTTGAAAGGGCTCACGCCATATTGGTAGACACCAAGGACGAACATCAAGCTGCTGCAGCACAACCTAAGCAGGCCTCACCTACACCGGACCTTCACAAAATGAGTCCGTGGTCTCAACTGTTTCAAATGCAGAGGCTCAAATCACCTGGCCAGGGATTGCATGCAGCTCAGTGCCACTCTTTCCCCAATCAAATTAAAAGAGGTGCTCCCTGTGATTGGGTTCATTGACTCTAAACCTTGCTACTTTGAATGTGAGGGTGTGCCTGCTTGCTTTGTAAACTCTTGAACCTCAGTGTGGATGTTGTTGCAAGAGACTCGCTTCACTTGCTGTGGACTGTCAAGTGCTGGAGAATGACTGTCATCCTTTTAGCATACAGTAGCTGTAGCAGTGAGAGTCTCTTTGCTAATTAAACGTAACCTTAATGCAGTTGTAAATCTCGTTCTTGCAATTGACGGGGGCCAGCTGGTTATGGCAAATGTTGCTGTTAAAAAAATTAAAGTTCCAGGTGACCATGGTTTATGTGCCCAGTATCGCTGCAGGGAGGGTTTCCTTTTTTTTGGCAGTTGATGCCGTCTCTTGATGATCCGACACTCATAGTTTTAGTGGGTTATTGGAATGCGATCCTTGATCCCAAGATAGACAGGGTTAGGAGGAGGAGCTAGAGGGTCAGGAAGGTGTGAAAGCAGCCTGATCGACTTGATGGCCCATCATGACTGGGTCGACTGTTTTTGTCTGGATCACCAAGGGATGGAGATGTAGACGTTGCTAGTTAGTTCGTCCTCTGTCTGTGCTAGATCCTATCTGGACAGTGTTAGAAGAGCAGAAACTGATTTTGTTAATGTGTCCAGCGTTCCACTATATAGCGTAGACTGACGATAGGCTTGTTAGGGTCAGTCTGTCATTAGCTGATAGGCCTAGTCTAGCCGGTTACTAGGAGTTTGATACCTCCTTACCGGAGATACAAGACTTCTAGGCCCGGCTTGAATCCCTAGTTCAGTGGGCATTAGTGTGGGGGCAGTTACCGGGAATAAGTGGTGGGGATCTCTTAAACATAGGATTAGAGATTTCACCACCAAATATGGTTGTCAGCTTAACTTAGACATTGCCCAGTCAGCTGGGGCTGTAGAATACACTGACTGCTTCTCTGCAGAGGGCTAAGACCCCCCCACCATCAAACAAGTGTCCTGGATATGACACTAAACAATCTGATGGTGAGGTTCTAGCAATACTGGAGCTTTGGGGAATGCAGAGTACCTCTTCATTGCCATCGATCCCAGGTCCACTCTGGCCCGGAGTGGTAGCATCTGATAAGGGTCCTATCTATGGGTTAAATAGAACTAAACCTGGCTTCTTTCATAGTACTGATTTTTGCATTTAAACTGCATATTTATGCTAAACTGAATTGTTTAAAATAGAACTGTTTTGACATTGGAACTGCGTACTAGTGCTGAACTGAATTGCTCAAAATAGAACTCTTTTGACATCTAAACTGTGTATTTATGTTGAACTGAATTATCTGAAATAAAACTGTTTGACATTTAACTCTGTATTTCCCAGTCGGCTGGGGGTGTAAAATACACTGACTGCACCCCTGCAGGGGGGTAAGACCCCCCTAACAAGTGTCCTGGATATGACACTAAACAATCTGATGGTGATGTTCCAGCAATTCTGAAGCTTTGGGGAACGCGGAGTACCCCTTTATTGCCATTGCTCCCAGGTCCACTCTGGCTCGGAGTGGTATCACCTGATAGGGCCCGATCTATGGGTTATATAGAACTAACGGCATACTTATGCTAAACTGAATTGTTTGAGTAAACTGAATAGCTAGAAATAGAAATGTTTTTCACAATTAAACTGTACTTGCATTTAAACCGCATGCTTATGCTTAACTGAATTATTTGAAATAGAACTGTTTTTTGACATTAAAACTGTATTTTCACTTAACTGAATTGTTACATATAACTGCTTGAATAGTTAGAAATAGAAATGTTTTTGACAATTAAACTGTGTACTTATGCTAAACTGAATTGTTTGAAATAGAATTGAATATTTACATAAAAATTAATTTGGTGTTAAATAACCTATAAAGGTTGATATGTCATAAAACCCAACAAACCTTAACTTAGACAGAACCAAGGTGGCAAAATCTCCAGAAGACAAGCTTTCCCAGGTGGTGGAAAGGAAGGATTCCCTAGCCATAGATTTAGCTAGACAGGACCTTGAGCGTGAAGCTAGCGAGTGCTACAAGGGATACGTAGTTTAAAAGTTCCCAATGAAGTCGTGAAATGCAATGTGTCAGCAAGAAATGCAATGGTTTCCCTCTTGGTATGTCGAATCTGTCAAGTCCCCGGATGGGTGCGTGCTCGGGTTGAATTGTGAGATGCACAATGCCTTTCAGGCACACTTCCGTGATCGCTTTGCTTGCTGTCCTGACCTTGTTGAGGAGTTTTGTAGTTATCTAGCCGACTTCCCCCACCTTCGGGAGGCTGAAGTGGCTAGCTGCGAGGGTGTGGTTACTGAATGCAAAGTCCATGATGCATTGAAGCAGGTTGGCCTCAACAAATCGCCAGGACTAGATGGTTTACTCTATGAAGTGTACTTGATACTGCTGCACATGTTTGTGCCTATTCTGACAGATATATTCAACCATTGGTTTGCCCAGGGAGCCATCTCTGGTAGCATTACCAAGGGCGTGATCATATTGCTGAAGAAAGGTGGCAGGCATGTTTGGGAGGACTTAGATGCTTACAGGCCAATAACTCTGCTTAACACTGAATTAAAGATTTTGGCTCTGGTCTTGGCGAACCATTTGCTGCTTGTCATTAGCGATTTGTTCAGATCTGAGCAGAACTACACAGTGAAGGGAAGTTCAGTCCAAGACAACTTGAACTGGGTGTGCGAGGCCCTAGATGGGTTAAAAGACAGCACTGAAGCTACGGTGATGTGGATCAGTCCAAGGCCTTAGATAGGTTCAACCATCAGTTCTTGGTGACTGTTTTGGAAACCGCCAGATTCCAACTGGAGTTCCGCAAATGGATTAGCATTATGTACCACAATCCACAGGCAGTGGTGCAGGTGAACAGGAAGTCTTTCATGATCGAGTTTTTGGTCCGGCAGGGCTGCCCCGTCTCCTCTTCTCTATGTCCTCACTTTGGAGCCCATGCTCTTTAGGCATAGAAATGAGAAGGCAAGTCCACCCCTGTGTGATATCCTTCTTGCAGACCCTTTGTCGGCAAAGGTATCTGCGTTCACTGATATCATTGTCTTTGTGTCCCACCATCTAGACATAAAGACAGTGAAGAAGGCAGTTACGAGGTACAAACAGCAGAGGTCAAGATCAACTTTGATAAAAGCGAAGGTTTGCGGCTAGGTACCTGGAGGGGTAGCATTCCTCTGCCAGGGCTTTTCCACTGGAGTGATGGACCCGTTCGCATCCTTGGGGTGTGGTTCAGACCTGGCCTCCAACTGGAGTGAAATTGGTCGGAGGTACAGGCTAAGGTAGATGCTCAGGTAGGTACCTGGCTTTGAAGGTGGTTGTCCTTAAAGGGCAAGGCGGAGGTGTGCACTATGTACATCTTTCCCTTGATCCGTTACTGTTTGTCTGTACTTCCTCTGCCTAAGAATCATCAGCTG
Organism: Sepioteuthis lessoniana; assembly: GCA_963585895.1. Lineage (NCBI taxonomy): Eukaryota > Metazoa > Mollusca > Cephalopoda > Myopsida > Loliginidae > Sepioteuthis > Sepioteuthis lessoniana. The sequence continues at coordinate 96,961,133 of OY757912.1, forward strand.
GCGCTTCAATGATCCCTCTCCAAATTACTTTAGGGAGGCTGAAGGCCAATGGTCTGTAGACAGGTCTGTTGTCTGTGTCCATGTAATGGAGAACCTCAAGAGAACCTCTGGTTTGCTGAAAGACTGGCTTACATGGGCTGTTCCTTGTCGAAGGACACGGTGTGGAGGTGAAAGGCAAGCAACTCTTTTCTTGGCCTTAAGTCAGACCCCAAAGCTGAAGGTCAATGTAGGTGGAAGGGGAAAGCACTGTTTGTTCGTGAACACTGTAAGGGCCTTTGCAACTTTCCGGGGTCCAGTAACCTTTCTTGGCCTCGACAGGAACTGTATTGGGATTTAGTGGTGGTTTCCTCTTGTGGATTGGCTCAGCTGATCGATGGAGGAAGTTCGCTTGTATTGGAATTGGGCGCCAGGTTTGGGCTTCTTGAACAACTCATTCAGCTAGCAGCTCGCACGGAATGCGTTGCCATTTTTTGGTATGAATTACAAAGTGGGCCTGGCAGACATGCCTGATTGTCCTTCTTGCAGCAGTGGCTTAGAAGACATGGCTGAGCACACCTCTTCTACTACAGCACGTTGGAGTCATCCTTCCCACCTCTTCTTATGCATGACGACTACGGACTGGGTCCTTCAGAACCCCACCTCCAGTAAGTCGGATTGCTTGTCTCCTTTTTTTTCCTTAGTTAGCAGTATGTTGTAAGTCATTATCCCTGTCATCTCGTTGTTAGTCTCCAAGATCTTCCCCGCTCCCATTTTTTGTTGTACCTTTATCCTTGATCCAGCTATACTATTTTTTGAAAGATCTTGGAATTTCATCACAAAATTCTCATCCCTGTTGTCCACATAAGTTTCCCACACTGCGCCCTATCCTGCGTTTTCTTATGTCCCTCTGCCTTAGTTTCCTTCCCTATTAGAGTAGGTCCAACTTGTTTTCGGTCCTTGTGGATACCCCAAAACAGTCGGCCTCCATATTTTAGATAGGGGGATGAGAAGGTAACCAAACGGGTTTTTCTTTTGTTCTATCCCCATCATCCCCAGATAAATGGCAAATATATATATCATATTTTGTAAATAAAATTAATACATTTTCTATTCGGGATTTTTAAGTAGGATTTTCTCAGAGTAAATGCAGTATTTTGGTGCTTTCAGTGTGTCCGCCAAAGAATGAATGCCTTATTGTATGGTATGACTAAGTCGGTGAATGTGGCTAGCTAGAGACCCCTTAGTTTCATATTTTCAGTCAATGTATGACCGCTAAACCTTCCCCCCCTTCCCCCCCAAAAAACAAACTTGGGGCTTTGTGCTTTCCAAAATTTGTTAAATTTCATTTTTTGGAAATAAAGCGAGATGATGAAATGTGACGACAAAGCCGCTTAGAGTGAATAGTGAATTCCGTTAGTGGTAACACCAGAAGGAAAGAAGAGTAAAGAGACTAGAAGTGACGAGTGAACTTGTTTCTGTTGTCCTATTTCGCGGACGGCGTTGGACTTTATTTTTGACTCTCATTTTCAGTTAATTTTTATTTAACAATCATTTATTCATTTTATCTATCAAAATCTTTTAATACTGGAAAAACGAAGTTTGTAAACTTGAACCAGTGAATTGCTAATGATGTCTCAACAAGAAGTCATTGGTAGCTAGTGTTGGTGTGTGTGTGTTGTTTTTTCTTTCTTTCATGCCAGTGTCAAAGAAAGGAGCTAATAGGTTTGTCATTTAGTACAACATGGCTCATATATAATCCAAAATCACAGTAACTGTAAATATGAGGGTAATTCAATAAATAAGGTGAATTTTGCCTCCTTTTTCAAGGAAATCAATAGTAATGGGTTCTTTCATGTTTCAGAAGACCTTTACTCGCTACTCCCAGAACATTTTCTTTATTGGAGAGTCAGTATCTTTCTACTTCATGGACTCTCTTTTCAATTCAGGCTTATGATGGCTAACCCATGTTTAACCCATTTTTTTGATCAAAATATGCTTCTCTGTACACATGACACTTTCTTTTTGTAAATTTCACATGATTTGAACTTTTCAGTCACCTAAAATTTTGTGACAGATCTCTGTTCAAGCTTAGAGCAGTATTTGATTTGCTGTCATTTTGAATAGCCTCAAGACATTTTTGCAAGATACAAGATAATTTTTGCTGTAAACCAATTCCAAGCAATGCAGAGTTTACATTTATGAAAAAAAAAATGAATTTTTTTTTCCACCAAAAAAATTTCTCTTTATTGACTGACTGACATAATTTAGTTACATTTAGTTTGCTTTTATTTGTGCATTAATACATTTTACAATGATTTAGTCTTTGTTTCTAAGGATACAATCAAACTTAGTGTGCTTTAAGTTTTAGAAATCTGCCTCCATACTTTTTCATACAAAAGCATCTGTAAATTAGGAATGTTGATTCATTTATTTTTACTCTCAATTTTTGTTGTAAAGCATTCATTTTTTTTTTTTTTTTTAAGTAGTCTATTGCGCGTGTGTGTGTGTGTGTGTGTGTGTGTTTTTTTTTTTGTTTTTTTTTTAAAGAATTTAATCCCAAGAGAACATCATCTAAGAGATCATTATTTCTATTTACATTAAAGAAAGGAAAATCTTTCAGCTATTTTATATGACAATAACTTTTGATTAAATAATGTTTCAATATCAGAAAAAGAAAAAAAAAATTGGTTTAATAGATGAATCTGTTCAGTTTTTAATCATGGTTGTCTCTGCATTGTTAATATAAAGAGGTGTACTCAGCTATGTATGCCATAGAGAAAAGATATTGTCATGAGAGATTATTAAAACAAAGAACATGTACATTGACAAAATAAAACTTCAATAAGATTTCATTAGCTCTTGGCCTGTTAAGGGGCTGGTTTAAAAGATCAACCACTGACTATACATCTTTCGGTGCCCGTGGTGTAATGGTTATCGTCGTAGGAAATGAACACGACGACACGAGTTCAAATCCTGGACGAGACTGATTGCATTTCACATAGCACTAATACCCTTGGGAAAGGTATGAATCCAATTATTCTCCCTCCAGCTATGGGTAAATAGTAGGACAGACTAGGTTCTTTAGCCTTGGTGAGGCAACTAGTCTAGGAGAAGGAAAACTCTGAATTGAAACCTGTTAAACTCCGCTTAAAAAAAAAATGACCTTGTGTCATATCTTGCCCGAGCGGAGGGGTTGGTAAATATGATACATCTTTCGGTG
>OY757912.1:96967031-97034531 GCA_963585895.1 Sepioteuthis lessoniana
TTCCTGGGGGTACTGCAATAGGAGCTGATGTGCCTTGATTTCTAGCTGGAGCAGAGGCAGGGCGATTTTCACCACCTGGTATTTCAGCTGGTGCTGAAACATGAGCACTAGACAAAAAAATAACAATATATTGGCTTAAAAACTTATTCATCAGAAGAATCCTGAAAAAAATTAAAATTAATCAGAAAGCAAATAAAATTGGCATCTGCAGGAGCACACTTCACTTCCAAGACGTTTTTAATTTACATATCTTAATTTCATTTATGATAACTTTAGTTAGCTTTCTATGAGAGGTGCAATTTTAAGAAATTAATACAATATGTCCCACCCACACCTACAAACATGCATGCCTTGGAGAAAATATGCCAAAGCTCAAGTAGAATACATTCTAGGCAAAGCCAACTTCTTGTGCTAGTAAACTAAGCTTGAAGCTTTATTTACCAAAAGAAAAATCAACAGTGAATGAAACATTAATTTTTTCAAAAATAGTCTCCTTATCATTCAATATATTGATTCCAGTGAGTTTTCTTCCTAAAAATCCCATTTTGACATGATGTGAAGTTTTAATGTCCTCCACATTATAAAATCTTACCCTTGTGATGAATTTTCAGTTCAGGAAACAAAAAAAGTCCAATGAGAATGAAGGGTGCTGCACTTAAAGAATCCTGTGTTTCACCAAAAACTGATGGCCAAAAAGTATAGAGAGTGCTGATTAAAACGTACCAAGAATAGGCAATGACATGTCTATTTCATTTGAATTGATTTTTTCAGCATTATTTCTTTATCTCTGTTGATAAAAAAAAAGCCTCATATTTTTCAATTTCATCAATGGCATCTTGCAGTTCCTTTTTTTTTTAAACCTGTTCAGTTATTTAAAGAGACATCTGGATAAACACCACTGAATCCTAGTATTTTTGATAGGAAAAAAATGATATGCATGCACAATTCAGAAAAAGAGATTTTTTTTCTTCCTTTTAGATATCTAGATATTATCACTTTATTATATAAGTTGTTCAGCTGGGCAAATATCTTCACTTAAATTATTTAAGTTTTGGTTTGGTTTCTTTGTTAATGGCATATTAACCTTCATGGGTTATTTAATGCTGAAGCCATCCTTGTAGAAGGACAGCAGTGGTACTATTTAACCCATAGCTGGGCAGATAAGAAAGTTCATACTTACTCACTTACCCAGTAAAAAATGGAGACTCCCTTGATTTTAAGATTTAAATTTTTAAAAAAATATCAATTAAAGATTCAGTCTTGACTCTTTTAGATCACACATTGTATGAAAATTTTTTCCTTTCAGTTGTCAAATGTTAGAATGTGTACAAACTTGTACAGGATCATTTTCAGCATAGGCTGTCACTAGAATTTCCTTTAAGCTAAATGGCAACACAGCCACGCACACAAATTTGAGATGAAAGGAAAAAGTTCAATGATAAAATAATGTGGCTGAACAAATAATTTTCATATGACTTATTTCATAACTTCAGATTAAAAATACCAATGTTTCAGAAGAAAAAATATTTTCTGTATTTGTTCACAGGCTTTTTGATCCCATCCAGGTCATGAAAAAAATCAGAAAGAACATTGCCAGCCAGTCAATGTATTTGAATCAGAATGATACTGTGAGAAAAATTTTGGTTGCATGAACTGTAAATCCTATTTTCCACAAGTTATTTACTACAGCTTCAACTCCTCAAATCAATCACCGATATCATACAACTTCTGACATTTATATGATTTGGTTTTCAATCAGACAGAAATGGCAGGTGGTGACATCAGTCTGAATGAAAGAGATCCTAATTTAACTAACCATCAAACATGAAGATTAAATTGGTAGAATATAAGATAACAATTCACTTACTTATAAGGTAAAAGCAAAACATCCATCATATAATCCAGGAATTGTTTGCTGATGTTTGGTTTCTCAGACAAACCAAATTTGGGGTTAACTTTTGATGGTACACTGGATATCTTCACGTACTGGAGAGCAGGCACTACTAACTGGAACAAACTAGGGAAAAAAACAAAAACAAATTGTATATATATATAAATACACCTATAAACTGTCATAAAAAAGAAAACGCGTAACCTCTATTAATCAATGTGATATGCTAATGATGAGACACTTCTTGAATATCAGCCAATAAAACAGAATGCAGAGAGAAATAGAATCATGTCTTTACTCTGTTTATGTTTCTTTATCATCATTAACATTACACCATTCCCAGAATGCCTCTGGTGATGTAATGGTTAACAAGCTAGACTAGCAAACCTTCACAAGTGAGTTTAAGTCTCATTGGGTACCCCATTCATACAACTTTGAGCCACATCTAAGCAAAAATCTTAGTAAATTACAACATTATATCATTCCCACAAACCATGTAAAATAATATAAGGATTTTTAATTATACTATTTTTAATGCTTTTTCTCATACACCATTTCAAAATTTTCATGAAAATATATAAAAGGAAACCATTCTAAAAAAATTGTTTTGATTAAAAAATACTTGATAGATTTTAATGGCATGTTGACCTACTAGGGTTATTTTATGATTAGAGGTTAGGGAATTACATTCATAATTACATTTTTTTTAATTTAATTGTTTCTTCACATGTTTTTTTTTTGACACATGGTCCTATTGAATACAAATAATTTTCCAACAGATCTATTCAATTAATTGATGGAACCCTAACAGTTTCTACGACTCCAGGTCATCTTGGAGTAATGATAATGAAGGGGTACTCCATATTCTCCAGAATTGGAGCCTCACCATTGGATGCAGTTTAGTGTAATACCAAGAACACCCCTTTTTGTGAAAGAATCTTACTCCACTGCAGAGGATACAGCGAGCATATTCTAAGCCTTGCCAATTTATTTAGAAATGAAAATAATGTCAAAAATTTTATATAGATACCAGAATATACCCCCCACATTTTTCTTAATGTTCAATTCTTTGTCATTGATATTTAATAGAATGGATCAAAACCTGACACAAGAGTTTGCCCAGGACAAAAGTTATATAGAAAAGTGAACTAAATATGCAAATGATTCTCTGGATTTAGTAAAATATGCCACAAGAAATAACTAGAGTCTTTATAACACAATAACAATAATGAATAAAATTGACAAAACTTTTACTGAAAGAAAATAAAGTTTATTTCATTACACTTGAAAGTAACAAGAAAAGGGATTTAATCATCAATATGATTATCTTTAACAACCATAACTTTTTCATAATGATTGAAAATAAGAATTTGTACAGTTTACATTGTTTTGAAAAACAAAATTTACATTGTATTTAGGACAAACATATGGCCACATTCACACTAAAGTGCAACAAGCTGATGTGAATGAATTTGTCTTTCTTGTATAGGTCCTATTAGCTATTAACAAACCTACAAATGATATGGAATCCTCCATTGTAACTCTTTTCTTCACAAAGCTATATCTCTGGGACATTTTTTTTCCTGTTTTACATATTTCTTTTACATTAAGTAATTAATCTTTATATTAACAATGTCATAAGATATAGGCATTGTATATCATCAACCTTCTGATTTAACTGCCATCATTAATTTGTTTTCTTGACTTCAATTGTCTGTGATACTTCAGGAAAGTATCTCTTCATTTTTATACAAGTTGGTCTTTTGGCACTATCAGTTGCATATAACTGTCCAATAAAAATACTAGCTTGTATACTATTATAAGATTCTTTTATTATAATCATTACCTTTAATAACAGATATATACCTGTATAAAGAGCTTGACTTATACACCCTTCATGATTTATCCAGTGGCTATAATAAGAACTTGATTTATACAGCCCTCATTATTTATCTAGTAGCTGTATCTTGAATTCTATCCACCATTTTTTTTAAATTGTGGACAGTCCATTCATAAGTCTCCATTAAGTAGAATTTTTGTCTTATATTTCATTGAATCTATTCACTGTATTGAAGTGTTAGCTAAATAGTTTACCTGGATTATTTTAATTAGCTATGATGTTAGAAAGTTAGTACAAAAGTCTTGGTTTATACCAATGATCAGGTGAATAGCTGTTCAAATGATAATAAAAGATAAAATACATTGTTGAAAATACAAAGCCTGTAAGATCTGAATAGAAAAGGGTTTTATTAAACCAAAATTTATATGCTTGGAAATATAATTATTGGATGAACTTAGAAATTTTTATATTCCTGCAAGGAGCAATAACTTCAAGTTCATTATCAATAGGACACTTGATTCTAATATCATGAGAAGGAAAAATACACACATACACTTAGATGTATGAAACATGACCCTTATTCTTAAATATATCATTGTATTACCTGTCTTGCTGGGGTTGAGGTTTCCCTTCCATGCAGTTTATTAACATAGGAATCAGTTCTGCTTGTTTATCTGGCTGCAAACGAGGATAACCCATCTTGATATAAAGAACAGTAAAATTCTGAGGGGGAAAAAAAAAAGAAAAAAATTAAACATTAGTAATCATTGCAAGTTTGAAAATGGATAACAACAATAGTCTTTTAAGTCTTTCTCTGCTATCTGTGATAATAGTTAAATTCCTACAGCCATATGTCCAACAATGGTCAAATTGAGAGAGCCATATAACATGCAACTATAGATAAATTCCTACAGCTATGCTATATGCAACAATAGTCAAATTCATGCAGCAATAACAAACAACTATAGTCAAATTCATAGAGCTATATAAATAGGTTAAGATAATTATACTTTTATAAATTTATTTCAAAATTTTATTCATTTACTTACATAATTTTTGAAATCTTATGCCTTACAGTTTTTTAAAATAGCCATGTGAATCTTTATGGAAACAGATATTACACTGATCCTAGACAGAAGTGCTGGGGAGTGACACTTTGACTCAAGATACAGGGTACAGTCTGATATTAAGTAAAAGTGATAATCCATAGATGAATAATCCCAGTTTCTCAGAACAAACTATGCTTATATCATACAAATCAATATCAAATATCATGAATAACTATCTTATCTGCAAATAAACAATTAACTTGACATTTACATAAGTTTCAAATTTTTTTGTAATGGAGAAATATGCATGAGGCTTTATTACACACCAAAATGTATAAAAATGAAAATAGCACTGATCTTTATCACATGATTATCAGAGCTACTCTAAAGGAGGATAAATTCTATTAAGAAGCTTAAAATTAACATCTCAAATTCATTTGCAAAGAGTCTCAATATGGTAAAATAAACATAACTAATGTTAATCAATTTACTTAACACAAATTACACAAGAATGTTGGTTTTAAAAAATCCTGGAAGCAGCATCCTATAAAACAGCAGCTGTCCAGCCACTCCATTCCCCAAACTATCCAATTAAGATAAGCAAGATATACTGGATACTGCTGGAGAAGTAAGATTGAACTCATAAGCATCATTCTCTTATGGACTCCTACACATGGACACACCAATGTTAACCAACCTGCAAAAACTTACATTCATTAGCTCTGTTCAGACACTGGATGCCATCTAGAGGACCAACTAAGAGAAATGGTCAATAGGTATGGATGTTGAGAGAGAATCAAAACTAAATGTACCCAAACAAAAAAAAAACTAAGAACTCTTTTTATGAATTCAAAATGGCAAATACATTCCAAAAGGTAAGGTATCAAATGACCAAAAATAATTTAAGGTTTACTTACTTTCTGTTTGCACCCAAAGAAAGAACGTGTACTTACATCCTACGCTGCAATTTAATGGTTCATTACCTCTTAAAATATAGAGAAAACTCTTTCACAATTTTAATTATTAATCAATATCTTTATTATACATTCTTCTACACTGACTGGTATGCAAATACTTAGTTTCTACTTAATCGTCTTACCTAATTAAATGTTTTGTATACTATTAGAAAGTGGGAAGAATGAATAAAAAAGAAAAAACAGATTTCTTCATTTAACTCTAAATCAAAGCAAATAAAAAAAATATAAAGAATTTTGGGCTAATACTGTTCAGGATACATTAGAAGAGTTTATCAGAAATACTTTTCTTAAATAATTGCCATTAAGAAATTAATAAAAAGAGTTACATCATTTTTTTTTTCATCGAGGAATAAAATGAAATTGGATCTAGTTTAATCAATAGAATAAATAGAATTCATAACCAAGTGATAAAACTGGTTCCTAAAAATCTATATAACTTTTGAAAGTAAAATCAATCAATTTTATCAAGGTGAGTTAAAATTTTGCAATATTTTGTTAACGTAAAGCACAATTTAGTAGCTCCAAATACTTTTGCTGAGGTCATGAAAGTGACAAATCACACTGGATCGTGAGCTGCCAAGCTTGCCAGATACTCTCCAAGTCCTACTAACCAGATTTGCCTCTATGACTTGGAGTACAACCTCAGAATCCACAGTTTTAAGTCTACTTGACCTTGGTTGATCATTGAGGTTCTTACAAACTGAGCAAAATTTCTTGAACCATTTGGTTACTTTACTGTAATCAACTATGCCTTCACCTTTCGCTTAACAAATGTTTTGGGGTGGTCCTAAACTCATAAAGCATGAGCTCCTGAATTAGACTATGTTGCATGTCCCTCTGCACAGCTTTCAAATCAGAGTGAAGCGATGCAAAATGTGTCAGTGTACCAATAACAGCTGGTAACTTCCAGTTTGAACAGTTTTAATCAAGTGATATACATGCCACAAACAAGAACATACTAAAATGTTGCAAAACTTTTGAATCACCCTAGTATATTCAGATGATTTCAACCAAACCCAAGATAACCAGGTAATGTTTATAAACACTACTTTTCTTGTATATTGACATCTACAAGAGTCATATATCACAAAACATTACCAAATGCATGGGAAAATATATGAAAGGAGGTGGAAAGTTCTAGTTGTTGGGTTCAAGAGAAAAGTAATCAATCAAGTGATAATTCATTTTAGTAAAATATATAATAGCTACATTGTCTGATGTCCTGTTGGTAGGCTCCTTCCAAAAGTTTGCTGGATATGACAATAAACTGCATCTGTCTAGTCTAGGAGAAGGAAAACTCTGAATTCAAACCTGTTAAACTTCACTTAAAAATTGACCTTGTGTCATATCCTTCCTGAGCGGAGGGGTTGGGTAAATATGATAAACTGCATCTGGTGAGGAATCTACAGCTCTGAAGAGTATGAAGTTACCTATTTGTTGCCATCACTCTCAAGTTCACACTGACCCAGAGTAGTAGTACCTGTTTGGATTCCATCTATGGGTCAAATACATGTTTAAGATAATGAAGTGTTTACCTGTTTAAAGATCCATTTTTGTACTATACATAATTGGAGACTACAATCATTAAACTGGCTTCACCATAAAATAACTCAAGGGTTTATATGGCATAAAATCAACCAAACTAATATCTACAGAGTAAATAAGTTCAGGTGTGTTCTTACACTTCATAGAGGGTTAGTAACTTTCATATCATGCTCAATTTGCATTGACCTAGCACCAGATTACATTATATAATTCTATAATAAATAGCTATTTTGTTTTAGTTAAATTCCTTCCTAGAAAATCAAAAGTAAAATTGGTAAATTCAGTATATCAATTCTCAGTCTTTCTCTTCCCACTCAGGTTTTTCATCTCCACTGTGGTAACTCGTTTTATCTATCATTACTATAGAAACATGAATACAACTACCCACATGTAAATGTAACCAAAGAAAATCTATTTTCTGAAAAAACCTATTGTGATTAAGTGATATTACAAAGCATACAAACATTATTTCACTACAACTTGATGGTTTTAGTGTTTGTGTATACAATGTATATATAAACTCTAATAAACTTATCAATTTTTAACAAGTACTTCTTTCATCTCACATTTTTAGTTGCTTTTTATCATAACTTTATTGAGATCTTCAGTCTATAGCAGTTAAGCAAACAGCATAATTCAGAAATAAAGAATAAGCTTCAAATTGACATATCCTTGAGATAGCAGAAAAATTCCTTTGAGATGAGTCAGTATTATCTCAAGAGCTTTTCAAATTACTAAAATCATCTTTTTATTGTTTTTGTTACTATCATATTTCAGCCAACCTGCTCAATAGCCTTCTTACATATGTATTTACCCAACCTCCATAAGAAGCAGAATTGGACACAAGGTCAATTTTTAAATGGAGTACTGCTGGTTAAAATTCAGGGTTTTCCTTCTCTTAAACTGGTTGCCTAACTAAGGCTAAAGAAACCAGTTTGCCCTATTATCTTCCCATGGATTTATGCCTTTCCCAGAGGCAGTAGCACAAAGTGAAACACAAACAGCTTTGTTCAGGACTTGAACTCAAGTCAGTGAATTCATTCCCTATGATGATAAACATTATGCTAAGTGAGCCTCCACAAGAAATATGTATGGATTGGGACAGTTTTTTTATTGTTTATTTCCAGTGAGGTAAATCAGAAAATCATAGCCATGAATGGTTTGATCTGATCACTTGTTACTATTTCTTTTCTGTTGGTTTTGCACGATCAAGAAGAGAAGAGATCTCCACTTGTGCACAACTTTATCCATATAAGAAGTACACCTGAAGAATGTTGTCAAATAGATCAACTGGAATATTAGTAACAAATAGCATAAGTTTAATAGTCTGAACAACACTTGGTATAATTCCTCTCTTTCTGAATTTTAGAAATAAAAAAGAAAAAAAAAAAAAAAGAAAGAAAGCCAAATTCTGGATAGAATATCAATTAATTTAAAGAATTTATTGAAGTAATTATGTTGCAAATATTGAATAGAATTTTTTCCTAATTCTTATCTGATTAAAATAGCAATGTAAAAGTAGACAAAAAAATCTATAAATGGATTAATTTTAAGTAATTCTTCTGGAGTAGCAGAATAATACATGCCTCTCTTTTTCTACGTATATACAAACATGTGCACATCAGTGTACTTATTTTACATTCTATTAAATTACTAGCTTGTAAAAGTATAAGAAATCACATCTAGCAGTTATATGATTAAATAAACAAAAACAAACCAACATTTAAAATGAGTTGGTTGAGTCAATAAGTGATGCTTATATATAACTCCAAATGCCTGAAAGATTTTTTATTTTATCATAAAACAAAAAAGACAAAATACTAAATAATAAGTGTGTTCAAAAACTAAGAAGACTGAAGCTGTATTTACCAAATGAGGTGCTCAGAGCATAGTATTTATTGTAGGATATGAACCTGGTGACCCACATTCAAATCCTGGACAAGGGTGTTTTTATTTCATATACCCATAATATACCTGAGAAAGGTATGAATTCTACTATTCTTCCTCTAGTTATAGGTAAATAGTAGGGCAGACTGGGTTCTTTAATTTTGCAATGGAAATCGGTCTAGAAGGAAAAGGAAAACTATGAATTCAAACCAGTTTTACTCCACTTAAAAAAATTAACTTTGTGTTGCATCCTGCTTGTGATGGAGGGGCTGGGTAATTACATACCAGGAGAGAAATAAACACTGAATGAAACAATCATATTCTTCAAAATAATATCCTTAGCATTTAATATGCATTCCATCAAGTTTTCCAATGGTTGAAGTACCTCTGAAACTCTTGATATGTGACACAGCATCATGGTATTTCTTTTAATGTTATTCACATCTTCATATCTTACTATCAAAATGAATTTTCAATTTATGAAACAAGTTTTGTGGAGTTGGAAGGTCTAGTAAGTATGGAGGGTGCTACACCTGTACAATCTTATATTTTGCCAAAAACTTCTGTACAAAAAGTATTGAGACTGGCTGCATAATTTTTTCTTTTTAAAATTGGTATTGGCTCATCTCAGTATCCTCCCTTTATTATATGTTGCTGAGCTGTGTACGTCTTTATTTAAGACTTTAACAAAATTAAATATGAAATCTCAATACTTTTTAAATAACACCTTGTTTATCATTACAATATTATTTTCATTAACTCAAAATCTGTTTGCAATATTTTATCTTTCTACTGTACATTTTTCTATCTTTTGGTACTTGAACTTCAACATCCAATAGATTTAAAACTCTAAAAAAACCAACATAATTGTCTACGACTAAATACTGATTAGAGTAGATGGATCCCAACCTTATACAATATTCTTCCTTGTCATTTATTAACTTATAAAAAGCTGCAGATAAACTATATATTTTCTAGAGTAAATGACAAATTTGAATCACTTGATTCACTCTTGATATTAAAATTCCTTCCTATAAGAGCATCACTACAATTCTCATGAGGATTAACAATTTCAAGTCTAGTTTTATTGTAAAGTCACTGATAAACTGAAAAATGCCACAAAAGCATTACAAGTAAGCAGGTTTTTAGAATGAATCTGTATCGTGGTATACAAGATGATGTGAGTGGAAAAAATACTAAATAATATGGTGAATATTTCTCAATGTAATTATTAATTACATTGAGAAATATTCAGCATCTTCTTGGTTATCACTCACAATTGTATCTACAATAAAATAAGTATGAACATATCCAGAAAGTATCACATATAACTGTCTTTCCTCTTAAGTTTCATCACTGAAAAATCAGTTAATCAAAGACCCTTCCACAATGTCAGTGTTAATGCTACATCCTCTGGTATCAATGTCTGGATAATCATGGAAATTGTTCCATTTCCAAGTTGAAGTAACCAATTTGCTAAGATCTTTTGTTCTGTGGTTTGCATATTTTGAGTTAGTCAATACTGTCCGAAATTCAGCCAGAGATGAGTGTGTTAGAAGCAGATATCAAGAAGAACCAGCTGTATTGGTCATGGAAGAATAGTTAAGACTAGTGTCAACTCTGAACAGAATGGTCTTACCACCAAAAATACTGCATATGCTAGTCATATCTTTTAGGTATTTATTCATAGTATACAGAGAAAAAAATCATAATTCCTTCAATAATAATTAAGTCTTAATCTCTAACAAGATTATCTTTTGATAATTAAGTCTTAATCTTGAACAAGATTATCTTTTGATAATTAAGTCTTAATCTTGAACAAGATTATCTTTTGATAATTAAGTCTTAATCTTGAACAAGATTATCTTTTGATAATTAAGTCTTAATCTTGAACAAGATTATCTTTTGATAATTAAGTCTTAATCTTTAATAAGATTAAAACTTAATTATAAAAAGATTAATCTTTTAACAAACAAACTTAATCAGAAATTGGAAATATATTACATGAGCTTGGGTCAGTCAATGGTACAGGTAGTTTAAATAATTTATGTAATATCTTACAACCATGAGATAACCCGGTTTACATTGCTTGCCCAACAAAAATTATGTACAAAATTTTTAAAATCCTTCATTAAATTTAACATATTAAGTCATATCATACAATACTTGAGGGTGTGAATTTATATTATTTTGCTGAACACTAAAAAAAAAAATTTACCTCTGAAAATCTGTGCTTCTCATACACTAAATTTAATTTACAATAATTTCTTTCCACAATAAAATGACAACTCCCAATGGAATACAGTTTGGTTTGGTTGGGTTTTATGGCATATCAACCATTGTAGGTTATTTAATGTCAATTCCTGTTTCTATATATATTTTGATCACTCTTTCTTTGAATATTCACTGTCCTTATTTACTATATATATATATATATATATATATGATTTGTAAACACATTTTGTAGATAACATTCTTAAACCAGAGCTCTTTTTTGCACACAGTGAAATGGTTTCAAGTATTGCTCTATAACAGTCACAATTTAACATTTATTTTTTACACACAATTTGTTCTATTTGACACATAGATAGGACCCTATCAAGTGCTAGCACTCCAGGTCAGAGTGGACCTGGGAGCAATGGCAATGTAGGGATACTCTACATTCCCCAAATCTCCAAGCCTAGAGATACTCTAGATTCTCCAAATCTCCAAGGCTGGAGCCTCGCTATCAAATTGTTTAATGTCATATCCATGACACTCATTGAGGAGGGGGGTCTTACCCCTCTGCAGAGATGCAGTCAGCGTATTCTGCAGCCTCAGCTGACTTGGCTATGGAATATGGAATGACTATAGAAAAACTATAATAAGCTAGTATGCGTAGCATTCAGAAAGATTCAATGAGAGGGAAAGCAAGCCCATATACTTAGCGTCTTTTTTTGCCACAGTAAATGTTTTTTTATTGCTTCAATTAAATGCATTACTTATAATAATAGTTCTTGAATGATGATGTTAACATAGAGGATTTAACAATGCAAATAGAAATTATTATAATCGTATAAACTTTCTCATTTTTGTTAAATTTTGTTTTAAAAGTTTAATCTTAGATATTTATTGTAAATACAAACATAAAAAATTCAGATAACATTTTGGAGCCAATGTAATTCATTTTATTTAATTTTCAATAACTGTTATTAATTTTAATTCCACCAGCAAGATCATAGCAATGTTATTTGCTTACTCTAGCATATTTTTCAGGACATGCCATTGCAACATAGAGTATTGTAGTTGCATTGAAGAAAGAGATGGCTAAATGAATCTATACATATACTTTATTAACAAAAGCAAAAACCTAGCATAAACAAAATGTGAATTTTATATTCTGTGAATTTGATGTCAAAAATGGCAGTTATTGGTAAAGTTAACTCAGTTCGCTAGATGGCCACTAACATCAGTGTTTAGAATTTTTGTTTAATGGCATATCAACCTTTGTGGGTTACTGAATGCTAAATCTATTCCTAGAAGAACAGCAATGATACTATTTAACCTACAGCTGGAGGTATAAAGGTGTTCAATACCTTACCCAAAGTTTGGATCAGAGAAGGATTGTCTTAAGAATACATATGCACATAAGAAGTCTCTGCAAGGAAAAGTATATAATCTATCACAGCATTCCAAAATATGAGTCACCTGAGGAAGACCAGAGATTACAGCAGCCAAAAGGCTGTAAGCATGATGAAAAAAAAGAAAAAAAACAAGATTAGATCATCAGAGGAACAACTACATTTAGGAATTCCTCCTATGCTTTTTTTATTGACAGCATCAAATACTGCATCTTCTAATAGTTTTTGTAAATGAGTCGGATTATCTAAATGAGGCCAATTCATTTCCATTCTTCATAAATCACCCTGAGGTTTTGATAAATTGATTGTTTAACACAGCATTTCATTTTCAATGAAATTGAATTTGTATGAAGAGCTACATTCACCACTTGGTCTGCAAAATGTCTTAAATAATTTTTTTCTCTTTAAAAGAATCCTGCAAGTGCATGTCGTGTTGGATAGCAATAAGCACAAACTGCAGTAAGCATGACACAGAGCTGTAATGGTTGTCTTTTTCCAAAACTGGATGCAATAGCAAGGTTAAAGAGTTCAGTCTGGCCTACTATTTACTCATAGCTGGAAGGAGAATAGTTGAATTCATATCTTTCTCAAAGGTATTATAGCTATATGAAATGCTAACAACCTTGTTCATGAGCTGAACTTAGGTAACTGAGTCAATTTCCTATGATAACATCTCTAGGACCCACTGAATATAGCTAAATAATATTCTACCTACGTCTATTTTCTATTACATTCACTAAACATATAATGCATAAAGATTTCACAATACATGTAATTATGATCATTTTCATCTGAGCTTAAACCATGCAAGGAGATGTGCATCTTTTGTATGTACCACCGCAATGCAGCATAGGTGGATAGATATGATATACAGGTAAGTGTATAATCATTTCTCTTCCTCGCAAATAAGTAAGTATTAATTTACATAGATGTTACATTAGATTTCTCAACCCCATGACATCTCAGTATACATAACTCAAATGTCAGCAAGACATGTCAACAAGGTTTACACTTTGACGACTAAAATAGATGATATTCAAACTTGAAAAAAAATACTTGTAAGTGATACCATTGGTATTTTTCAATCAGCACTAATTGATTAATTCTAATTGGCTTTTTCATGATTGAAATTTGGTCAATAAAAGCCAAAATTTAAATTTACAATGAGATTACTATAATCTCATTGCTCAAACAGGGATCATAGGAAAACTGGACTTCTTTGGATAACATTTGTTTTGTTTTCAAAATATCAAAATTTAAAAAATAAACAGCTGAGCCACTTATATAATAAAGTGATGATATGTTAGACTTCATTTAGATAAATCAGTACCAATTCTATATATTATTTGAATAGTAGTTTTGGGAAAAAACACAGGATTGTGCAAGTGCCATACCCTAGTTCCATATAGAATTTTCTTGTTTCCTAAACTGAAAATTTATCTTCAGGCTAAGATTTGAGGAAGTAGAGGTCATTAGAAGAAATACAATAGCAAAGCTTACACCATATCAAAAGATAATTTTCAGAAGTGCTTCAACCAAAGGAAAACTGACTGGAATAAATGGGGACTACTAAAAAAAAAAAATGTTTTATTCATTCTTCTTTTCTGTCTTGATTCTTACAGAACACACCTCATATGTATGTGAATATATATCACAAGCACTCCAAAAGTAATGACTCCTATTTATTTCCAGGAAAACTACAACATATAGAATGAGAATAATAACATTAATTAGAGTAAGTTTCCATACAGTCTTCATCATTGGTGATGCATTTTTACCAATGATGAACAAAAACCTTCATGACCAAACGTAGCAGAAATTTTCCACAATTGTTAAAAAGTGGAAAATTTGTCTAACAGCCACCCCTTGAGATCATCAAAGTTTTCACTAGCTGCTGGAAAAGAAAAGGTTTTAGGTTAATTATGCAGTTGCAGGGTTTCAAATGGTTTAGATTTAAAGTCATGGCCTAGAGGTTTTAATGTGTGAAGATCTGAGGGAAAGTATCATGTCACCAAATTAATTACAGAGGAGGGTTGCATTATCATGGGTTTGGTTTGGTTTGTTGGGTTTTATGGCATATCAACCTTTGTAGGTTATTTAACGCCAAATCCATTTTTATGTAAATAATCTGTTCTATTTAAAACAATTCAGTTTAGCATAAGTACACAGTTTAATTGTCAAAAACATTTCTATTTCAAACTATTCAAGCAGTTATATGTAACAATTCAGTTAAGTGTAAATACAGTTTTAATGTCGAAAAACAGTTCTATTTCAAATAATTCAGTTAAGTATCAGCATGTAGTTTAAATGTAAGTACGGTTTAATTGTCAAAAACATTTCTATTTCAAGCTATTCAGTTTAATCAAACAATTCAGTTTAGCATAAGTATGCCATTAGTTCTATTTAACCCATAGATAGGGCCCTATCAGGTGGAGTAGATAGATACATATATAAATCTTGGAGGTGCCCGTGGTGTAATGGTTATCGTCACAGGATATGGACACGGCGACACAAGTTCAATTCCTGGACAAGACTGATTGCATTTCACATAGCACTAATACCCTTGGGAAAGGTATGAATCCAATTATTCTCCCTCCAGCTATGGGTAAATAGTAGGGCAGACTAGGTTCTTCAGCCTTGGTGAGGCAACTAGTCTAGGAGAAGGAAAACTCTGAATTTAAACCTGCTAAACTCCGCTTTAAAAATTGACCTTGTGTTATATCCTGCCCGAGCGGAGGGGTTGGGTAAATAGGATCATGGGTTTGGGAAACCATTGGAGTAGTATACCCACAACTTACTGAAGTATAAGTCCCATGTTTTGTAGATGTTTTGGTCCCCCAAGGTATATGGTGGTACCAATATCAGGGTAGATCCTGAGCCAGATTCTGCAGGTATTGAAGATGTCCTTGGCTCATCTTGAATCTAGATGTGGGGAGAATAGAATTAATGTTGCTTCCACTTCTTTGCAACCATTGCTATTGTTTGAGTTCTAGGTATCAGTTTCTAGATTAAACATTACATATGCAATGAGGTCATTCATAATGGCTTCTTCATCTTCAGTGCTCTGTATGGGACCTTGTTGATTCCTAACTTTTTATTAGCAGATTTTTTAAAGTGGTTTTGCTTGCCACATGTGTTGCATATTTTGCCCCAAGCTATGCATAATCATTGCCAGTTCTATGTTCCATGGGTATCATGTTGATAGTTACCACAGCCTTTGTATGCATTAAAGTGGGGTTGTGTATTAGCAGTGTCATCACAGTTCCAAGTAGTAGTTTACTGGGTCAAGAGTTGAAAAAAACAAAACAAAGGTAGGTGCTGTTGATAAAGTTCTGGACAGTTTCATCAGCACAATGTATAGTTGAATGTTTGACTGTATAAAGAGAAGGTTAGTAATTTATGTAGATATATGATAATATTAGGTATTCACTGGTGCTAAAAACTTATGAAAAGAATAATACTTTCTAATATAAGAGTACAGACTTATTTACTTTATGAGTGCACATAAAGAAACTCAAAAGTCAATTTAAAAGGTCAGAGTTATTTCATGACCAGATGTTAGAGAATCACATCCATTATATGTTCATATTTACATTTGGTTGTGGAGTAATTTAAGAGGGTTTTTTTTTTACACAAGATCCAATCAAATATGAATAATTTTTGAACAGATGTATCTGATCTATAAATGTGACTCTAACCAGGTACTATCAACATGGGTCAAAGTGGACCTAGGAGTAATGGTAATGAAGAACTGACTCCACCCTCCCCAGAATTAGATCCTCACCATCAGATGTACTTTAGTGTCATACCCAGGACACTCCATTAGAGGTGGAGTCTTAAGCTTTTGCAGGGGAAACAGTCAGCATATTCTAAGCCCCACCAGCAGGGTTACACCACATCAGTCACATGTTGGTAGTATGTAACAGACAAGGCTGATCAGTACAGAAGTCGACAGAGGATGTATGAACTCGAGGTCATGTATATCACGAGAAAAGACCACTTAATTGGTTGCATTTGTTCACGTTCATGTGATAGGAAAAATCACAGCCACAGTGAGAGGCAAGGATTGATTGATTACTTGATAGTTACATAATAGGAAGGAGACAAAATTGGGAAGTCACAGTTAGTCCCAAGGAAGTTGGTTTTTAGAGACCTGCCCCCAGGGCACAATGCTACTCAGAGCAAAGTAGATAAAAAAAAAAAGTAGTAAGATCTTAATGAGAATTGTTTTTCCAGCTAAAATGACAACTTAGAAACCTACAAAATAAAAGCCAGCTTGAAAAAAACTGTTTATAAGATGGGTAATTAAGTTAATGATTTCTTTCCTCTATCCATATAAAATAGATGATATGCCACTTTTGAGCCTGAGACAAAAACAAACAAGTCTTCAAAGATATAACAGGATAGCAGTAGATGTTGGATCTTCCCATCAGTAAGCCATATGACTATTGTATGAATCCTTGATAATATACAATAAGTAAAGTTGGTGACCATAGTCAAGGATGACCAGAAGGCTCCCTTTTCAATAGCTACTACACCAAGGTGTAGAGG
Source organism: Sepioteuthis lessoniana (assembly GCA_963585895.1). Taxonomy (NCBI): domain Eukaryota; kingdom Metazoa; phylum Mollusca; class Cephalopoda; order Myopsida; family Loliginidae; genus Sepioteuthis; species Sepioteuthis lessoniana. Next base: position 96,984,392 of record OY757912.1, read on the forward strand.
AGGGCGCTACTCCTTTCCCTGGATTGCTCCACTTAACCCTTAATACGTACCTTATATTGCTGAGTGTTCAGCAAGGAGGTATAAAGTACCATTTTAAAAGTCTTTGGTATGATGCAACCTGGGATTGAACCCAGGTCTCCTGAACCATTGGCAAACACTCTACCCACTAGGCCAATGAGCCAGTATCTAATATACAATAGTCTGGTCAATCTATGAAGAATATGCAACTAACCAGGAACAAAATTGTAACAGAAATGAAACAGTTGTTTTTCTGGTCATGGTAATTCAATTCACAATGAAACACTGTGTTTGGTAGGTCAACACATACTATGTAACATATCAAAAGTTTAAAAAAATATTGAGTAGAACATGTTCAAATACCCTGTTGAACTTTAGTAGTTATTTTGGTAATTTTTTCAATTAGCAAAGCTTCTGGTAATACAAATGATCATCATCATCATGTCGTGCTGGTAGCACGGATATCCCTGACCCTCTCTCGCCACTCCTCCCTATCGTTCATCGCCCCAGGCAGGTCTTCAGGACAACATCCCGTATCCTCACATAGCTGCTGAATGTATGTTCGTGCTGGTCATCCTGCTTTTGCACGGCCATGTGTGGGGGTCCATATTCTAATAATATGAAGTATTTTTATAGCATAACAACCATATATAAAATACAAATGATGCGGTCAGGCCAAATTATTGAGCAAATCATGAAACACTTGTTCTAATTAGTGATGTTTCACAGTTTTAACATTTTTGCTATTGATATAGCCCACATTGTTATTGGCTGTCAGAATCAGACTTAAAATCTGTTTTACCTGGTAAACTTACTATGTTGGTACAAATGTCTTTACAGTCCGAACAAGTCAGGGAACAAATGAAACCATGCTTCCTGCAAGAACTCATTGTATTGCAACCAAATGCATTGAACAAGTTCCAGGAGTTACTGAGGAGCAGGCTGAAGATCTGTCATGATGAATATATACTAATAAAGTTCCACAGGTTATTTGAAACTGTTTCACTCAATATCTTTCAGTAAATTTTTAACATGCTATACAGAACATGTTGGCCTACCAAACAGTTGAATTTCTGTCGTAATTTGTTCAGGGTATATCCACAAACTCCCCAGACAACAAGGATGACTCAATAAGCCCACAGCCCAATATATAGCCTGAATTTTATTTGAAATTTTCAGTGTAATGTTAAATCTATGTGATTAATACTTATTACTGGATTAAGTGCACTGACAGAGAAAAACATTATGTTGAAAAAAAATACTGTGCAAGAGGTTAGTTTTATCCTTCAGATTGGTAGCCATGTTCATGGCTATCCCCACCAGTACAAGAGGAGCTGCATGATCGAAGCAACAGTCTGCAAGTTTGCTCAAACAAATGGTAATGCAAAGCAGCCTCTGCTCAATAACAGCTGAAATCTTCTAAACTGGAACTATGACCAATGTTGCCACAGTATTATAAAAAGTATCTCTTCTCATTTTGCTGGAATCTGCCATAGCTGTTGTCTTTATTGCCATTAGTAGCAACAGTTGTGGTCACAGTTGGATGGGTCTCCCATCTTTCCACAGATGCCATAGCTTGTCATTATTGCATATTGTGGCAGAATGCACAAATGAGCAAAGTAATTTGACATCTGGGACAGGTGGTATTTTACCATCATTCTAAACCCAATATGAAGCATGAGATGAGGGATCACTCATAGACCACTTGATTTGATATGTAAAATAAAACTTTTTTTAAATCATTAAGCTATGAACTTATTTATTTACCTATATATACATCATTCATCATCAAGTCATGCTGATAACACTGATTCCCTTGATCTTTTCTTGACATCTATCCCGATCAGCCATCTCTTTTGGTAGATCCATTAGAGTGCATCAAGTGTCTGCGCAGAGCTGATGTATGTAAGACTTTGCTGGTTGGCCAACACTGGTGTATCCATGTGTGGGAGTCCACAGGAGAACATCACTGATAAGTTTCATTCCTGCTTCACCAGCAGAGCACAGCATGTCTTGTTTATCTTACTTGGATGGTTTGTAAAATGAGAAGCAAGTGCTTGTATAGCTGCTGTTTTTGGCAGGTACTGCTTCTAGAATTTGTTCAAAACAGCATTCTTGTGTAGTTCCCATCTAGCTTTTTCCCAAACATTTAGTTAAGTACAGACAGATATTTACTAAATCTGGCATGGCCTGGTACAGGGACAGAGCAGTGAGGCACTCTTTAAAAGTTCAAATGCATTATACTGGCAAGTGTGCGATATCAGCTTGTTAACTATTACTCAAAACATCTTACGTAGTACACACATGTATGCATACATTAACAAATCTATTAGGTTTTTACACAATTCACAAGACAGCAAAAATCCGGGAAACTGTGGTTTATCTCACCGTTATGAATGGAGAAGCTGAGGGGTCCTGGTACTGAGTCAGCAAAGACTCTACAGGTAAAAGTACCTTCGGGCGACTCTTCAACCTTTTGTTCACATGAACCAACAATTCCATCACCTAAAAGACAGAAAAAAATAAAATCCATGAATTAAAAAAAAGAAAAACAAAAACTAGTTAAAAAAATCATTTATTGTATAAAAATTTAATGCAATCAATTCAAGGGTTCATCTCTGTTACAGGGAACATAATTCAGTGTTATTTGAATCACATGACTTGGAGAGAAGTTGGGCATTGCCAGGTAACTCTTAACTATACTTTAGGGAATATACAAAAGATTCAGCATGGCACATCAGGGATCAACTAGATAATTGGGCAAGTTAACCAACCAAAGATAATTCATTATAATCTAGATACATGCTGTAGCAAAATAAACTAGTATTCATTTTTTTAATTATTTTTTCAAGTGTGTTCTATAAGATAGTGTGTCAATAAAGTAAAGCAAAAAGAGAGAGTTATAATCAGTTCAGTGTCTACAAAATAACTCAAGAACAGTCTGTTTTCTGAGAAAATGTGGCAGATTTGTAAAGTGAATGACAAAAAGTGATTAGATTTTCAAAGTTGTATTTTCTTTTAATTTCTTGATCTACAAAACATGAAAATATAAGTACCAAGTAAAGGAAAAGCAATATTGATGCAGTATACAGATTTTAAATATTTACCATATATCTCTAATGATTTAACTCACTAAATCAAGCCTTACTGATTTCATTTAAGTGCCAACTATTCATACTTCTGGCCATCAGCCAGACAGAAGTGGTAGTAGCAGCAAGAGTAATCTTCATTCAACAATCCAACAATTTTCTTATACTATGCATGAGAATAGAAATAGTAAAGGACAAATAATATTATTTCAGTAGACAGACTTTGCCCTTTCTTACTTAACATATAAGGTATACTTTGTCTTACAGTTATCAGCAGAGGAAAAGGAATCAGCAACCCAAGTTGAAATCCTGGACAAGGCTGTTTGCATTTCACTTTGCACTAATGTTCTTGAGAAAGGCATGAATCCATCTGCTTCTTTCTCTCAGCTATTGGGAAATAGCAAAGCAGAATGAGCTGTTTAAACTTGGTAAAGCAACTAGCTTAGGAGAAGGAAAACTGAATTCAAACCAACTATCATCTACATGAAAATTAACTTTGCATCACAACCTACTCATGTTTGAGGGGTTGGGTAAATATGTATAGGAGATCTATCATAAGCATAGATTTTTTCATTTTTTTCTTTCTTTCTGGGATTCTTATATGTAAGTGGTACCATGATGAATATCAGTAAAAACAAACTTCAGAGATCCAAATCTCCTCCAACAGATAAAGGTTGGTTTTGTTTTAATGACATAGCAACCTTTGTAATTTATTTAATGCCAAAATGATCCCTGTAGAAAAACAGTAGTGATACTATTTAAACCCATAGCAGAGAGGATAAAGGGGTTCATACTTTTCCTAAGAGTACTAATGTGAAAGTGAATATAACAGCAGGACTGAAGTTTGAACTCATTTACTTCGAGGCTGCAGTCTAGCACTTTAAACATTATGCCCTGATGCCTCCCTCTCAAACAGATAAAGTAATAGCTTCTTTAAGCCTTGATGTTTTTGTTAGTTAAGTAGCTCTAAAAGACTGATGAATGCAATGACGTTTACAACTGACAATATGTGGATAAAAATAAAAATTAATGACATATGATTAAGATATCATCTTTATATATATATATATATATATATATATACCTAACAGCTGGAGGCACAGGGCAAAGTGAGAGAAAGAGAAATCTGTCAAGAATTGTGAATCAAATTCTCTTCAGAGTGTTGGTATGTCATTAAAGAATCTACTGGACAAGCCAAGAAGCTAAGCACCCACATGGTGTAATGGTTAACAAGCAAGTTCAGCAGACCATTATTAGTGAGTTCAATTCTTATTGGTTGCCTCAAACCTCTGGCTCTGTGCCACAACTAAGCTAAGCTAAGCAAATAATCAACCAAATGTTTATTAGGTTTATTAAGTAAAAATAAAAGATGTCCTATTTTCAACATTACTTTGTCCTACAATCTCTTGTATTCCATATTGTTGTAAAGTATCCACTTTTTGTTGACCATCACAATTGGTTTAAAAGCAATATAACCAAGCTGACGCAAAGGATTCTTAAGGTTATTTTGTATATTCTAAATATGTTGCAGTTCTCAAACTGGTGAAAAGGATCCAAGCAATAACCAACAAAAATAGTGTCTTCACTCGGTCACGTTCTCCCACCAACAAGAATAATGTCTTCACTCAATCAAACTCGAGACACTATCTGCCAATCCTCAAGACATACTGAGGGTGTCCTCGTGGTATAATGGTTAAAGCGATGGGCAACGGAATCGTAGTAAGCAAGTTCGTACTCCAGTCACGCTATTACATTCACTTTCGGGCAAATACCCTTGGGAAAGGTATGAACCTCCTTATCCTCCCAGCTATGGGTTGAATAGTACCACTACTGTTCTTCTAGGAGAATGGATTTGGCATTAAATAACCTACAAAGGTTGATATGCCATTAAACAAAGAAACCAAACTAATCAAGACATACTGCTTTTTAAGGCAGGCAGTCATCTTCCATCTGGGTGCTTGACTCTACATTCCCAACATCCTGGCTCTTCAAGCTACATGCAAATCAGTGTTAATGCTGAGCATGCATCCCAGAACTTTTACAAATAATGCCTTTGCATGCCATGTACAGCAGATGCTTTGAGTCAGGTGAATACAAATGTCCATCATTACAGTTGGCTATCTCCCACATTGTATAATGTTATTCTCAGTAATATCTTGATTTGATTATTATCAATATCAATTGGTTTACTGATCACAGATTGTTAAACAAGAAATACCTATCATGAAACATTGTAAACCACTTTTGACATGTTCGTTCATTCATTCATAGTATCTTCCCCATAAACTGATTTTGCATTTGAGCTTCACTTTTACATTATTTAAAACAAAGAAATATAATATAGCAAAAATAAAGCTTATTTTTATGGACCCCTGCACATGGTCAAGCTAAAGCAGGGCAACCAGCTCAAACCTACATACAGCAGCTCTGTGAGGATATGGGATATAGCCCTGAGGACCTGCCAGAAGCAGTGAACGATAGGGAGGAGTGGCGAGAGAGGGTCAAGGATATCTGTGCTGGTGGCATGATATGATGATTATCTACCATTAAATGTTAGAATCAATAAACATATTAATTTTGATATTTGAGAAAAAAAATGCCAATATAACATTGGTAAGAATAGAATTTTTAAAAATCTTTCTTTTTATGTACTCAGTTAAAATTAAATATTTATTTTTCTAATAACAAAAGACTTTTTTATTTATCTAATAGAAGCAGAAGTCAACTTTCTCTCATTCTTTAAAGCAAACACCACTTCTATCTGATATTTCAAATGATTTTTCCAAAAATATCAATTTTAACTATGAAGTCTTATTCATTTTTTAATAGATATGTTCTCAGCTAAATAACAAACGCCAATGATACTATCCTCTGTATCTGATTGTCATAGCATTATCAATGAGGTCTTTTTTAAATCCATACTCTAAAACTGCATTTCTCTCTTTCTCTCTCTATTATTGACTGATTTTAATGGTATATCAACCCATCTAGAGTTATTTTATGCCTAGAGGTTAGAGAATTACCTTCATTGTATATTTACATTCTTTGTGTAGTTGTTTCTTAATAGTTTTTTTTTTTGCAGACAGTCCTATTGAATACAAATGGTTTTTAAACAGAGCTATTTGACCCATAGATAGGACACTAACAGATACAGCAACACCATGTTAGAGTAGACCTGAGAGTAATGGCAATGAAAGAGTTTTCTACTCTCCCCAGATCTCCAGAACTGAAGCCTCACTATCAGACAGAATTTAGTCTCTTACCCATGACACCTTTTTTTTTTTTACAGGAGATACAGTCAGTATATTATAAGACATGGCAAAAAAATATAAAGAATTGCAATTATTACAAATGATATTCATGCAAATGTAATAAAATGTTGGATAAGATTACAAAATATTCATCAACATAGAAATAAAACCTATCAGTAAAACAAATCACGGAGCTTAGAGCAGTAAAACAATAATACAATTTTATAGCTTAAAAAAAACAAACAATTATGATAATTACCAAACAGTGTTTCTTGAAACACTACAAAGTCACCACTTACAGAGCTACATTTAAACTACTCTATTTAGTCCTTATGGCTGGGGGTACAGATTCAGTGAGAAGATGAGAACTTCTTGTTCAGAATCAATAAAACGTCTTTGCTTAATACACTGCCAAAAGTACGTCTCCAAAACAGCAGAAAGAAAGATCAATATCTTCATCAATGGTCACTTTCTGTGTAGCAGCCAGTTCATCCCTAACTCTGACCTTCTACTGTAAATATGGTTACTGCTATAAAGACCAATGACCCAAGCTTGAGCAAGCAATAATCAAGAACCAGTAATATTTTAGAAATTTTTATAAAAAAAAAAAATCTTGACTTCATCTTTGCTCATGCCAGATCATTTCTAGTCATTTATTATTATTATTACTATTATAAAAACTAATGATCATAATCAAATCAGGAAATTTCCTAATTCTATAAAGGCATCTTCTGTCTTTTTCTATATTAGTTCACTTTACGACTCTAGGTTTAGTTTCAGTTTCTTTGTTTAATAGCATAACAACTTTCATGAGTTATTTAATGCTAAAACCATCCTTGAAGAAGAATAGCAGTGATACTATTCAACTCCTAGCTGGGGAATAAGGGAGTTCACACCTTTCCCAAGGGTATTAATCCAAAAATGAATGTAATAGTGTGACTGGAGTTTGAACTCACTTACTTCAAGGCCTTAGTCCAGGACTTTAATCATTACACCATAGAGACTCCCCACTTTCATAATACAGCAATACCTTCCGTTAATTTGTTTCAAAATTATGTCCACACTGTTCAAGATCTTATAATGTAATTTGTTCCAAAAAAAATATATTAAAAAGAAAAAAGAGTAAAAAGATTTAGTCTGCATAATTGATACAAATAATTTTTTTTTTAAATCATTTCTAATGGATAACAAACATTAAAAAAAAATATTGCTTTCAATTTCAAAAACTTTATTTCCTAGAAAAAAAACCCATCCTTCTGTGTAACAGTGCTACATCAAAATATAGACAAATCAAAATCACACTATTCAAGATATTGCTGTAATGTTACTACTACTACATTTGTGAGGGCAACTGGCTGGAACTAACAAAGACATTCCATACACCTCCCCCAATAAATCTTAACTACAATATTATTCAAGTTTTGGGGGGATTTTTTTTTTTTGACAAAGCACTATCATTCAACATTAACTTTCATTAGTATTTCTTTCATCTTAATTTCAATTACTTTTTGATAACTCCTTGATGATCATTCCATAATTATTAACAAGCAGCATGAATCAGAAATAAAGACTAAACCTCCAGCAAAATTCAAACTTGCATCCCTTTTCTCAGGATCATGCCTTTACATGACAGCTGACCTGGATTGGTCTACAAAGGCCAACAGGTAACAATAAGTCAAATTTAGACATAAAATTTTATTCCTTATTTTCCCCTGGCTGCTGATATACCGCCATCTTTGGTTATATAAATGAGTTGTATTTTTTCCCCAAAAAATTTTTTAACATGAACCATTGTCATCTATTGATGATTACAGGTTCCCTCAAAAATGGTTATTATAAAACAATAAGAAATGAAATATTTGGAGGAAAATACTTATATTAAAGGGTATAAAATTAAATACTTACTCAAAGATAAATACAAATTAATAATAATAACAACAATAATAAAAGGTATATATATATATATATATATATATATATATATATGAGAGAGATGATGATGATGATGATTTTGTACGTTTTTTTAATGCACTTATAATTAGATGCCACAAATTCAGATCCAAAGCGTTAGGAAGTGATACTTTTGTCCTAAGCATATGGTTGGTTGGTGTTTAACAGCATATCAACCCTTGTGGGTTATTTGATGCTAAATCCTGTTTATTTATATATATATATATATATATATATATATATATATATGTGAGAGAGAGACCTATAAATGAATAGTTTTTACGTAACTTTATTTTAAGACAAGTTGTTAGAGTTCATTGGTTTGCACACAGTTAATTTTTTGTTAAGAATTCTTATTGAACACTAATAATTCTATTTAATATTAATCTTTGTTTGCTTACAGTCAAATGGTTTTAAGTAGTGCTACTTAACATTAGTAATTCTATTTATCAAGTATTCCTATGTAATATAAATAATTTGTACACAGCTGTATGGTCTCAAATAACTAATAATAATCCCTAGTAAATGATTGCACAGTTCTATTTGACCCATAGATGAGAACCTAACAAGTACTACCAATCTGGGTCAGAGTGGACTTGGGAGTAATGGCAATGAATGGGTACTCGACATTGCCCAAAACTCCAAAACTGAAACCTTACAATCAGATGCAGTTCAGTTTCATACCTAGGACACTTGTGGAAGGGTCTTATTTCACAGCAAAGGTCCAGTCAGTCTATTCTACAGCCCCAGATGACTAAGCAGAGTAAACAAATAATACACTCTAATCAGCATAGAAATCAAAGAGCAGGGAAAGAAAGTCAATTGCTTTTTTTTCTTTAATTAATTCAACTGCTTATTTTGAAAAAAAAAAATAACCTTTTTTAAAAAAAAAACAATTTTCAAAGTTTGAAAAGTAAAACTTTGATTTATTTTTCATTAACAATTTTTTTTCCTTTTCTTTAATAGCAATGATTTTGTTCTTTGCTTTTACATAAATTTTCTTAGCATTTTTGTTTTACTTTTTATAACTCCTGTCACAAAATGCTTTTCAAAGAATTAACTTAATGTTTTAATTCTCAAATATTACTGTAAGCTGTAAATTAAATAAGAGGATAAATAATTTTCCTACTTAAAGAGATGACTGTTTCTTCATTCCTGTTTATAACCTACAAAACATTTCCATACCTATTTTCAAAATACCTCCTTAAATATTTTTCTATTTTTTTTTAAATGGATCTTCCAGCTCTATTAACATACAATAACTCTTTCCAATAATAACTATATTTTACTTTTTTTAAAAATTCCCTTTCCAAACAAATACTCTATATAAATTTACATTAAATTTCAATGTGAGTTACCTTAAAATTACTAAATCTAAAAATAAGTTTATTTTGGAAAGGATTAATAAAAAGTTTGAAAAATGGGATAATTACATTCATATCAACAGTCACTTTAATATTAGTTTCGAACTAGTTTATAAAGTATTGGTAAAATTGAATGAACAAAAGATTTTTATATATCTAAGTTTGGTTTCTTCATTTTAATGATATATTAAACATTCAAGAGTTATTTGACACTAAAGCCATTCCTGTAGAACAACAATTGTGGTACTTTAAACTGTGTTTAACCTATAGCTGTGGGGGGAGAGGGAAGTTCACACCTCTTTCAAGGGTATAAGTCCAAAAGTGAACATAATAGCAGGGCTGGAGCATAAACTCGCTTACTATGATAATGCATGCTTTGGTTCAGTTTTATGGCATATCAAGCATTGTAGGTTATTTAATGCCAAATTGTCTTTATACATATATATTAAATATATATGATTTGTAAACACATTTTGTTGACAACATTTTTAAATGAGTCTGAACTCATTTTTTGCACACAGTTAAATAGTTTCAAGTATTGCTATCTAATATGAACAATTTTATTCACTATTAATCATTTCTTTGCACACTCATAAATAGATATACATGATATGTAATAGATTAGTTTGTTGGTAATTTACTTTTTAAAGGAGAACTAATTTGTTTGCACACGAGTATTGCTATTGTTTCTACACAATTAAAAGGTTTCAATTACTGCTAACACTTGTAATTTTATTCAGCATTAATCATTTATTTTTGCATACAGTGAAGTGGTTACAATTTTTGCTTTTTAACTCTAATCATTCAATTCAACATTACTCATTCGTTTGCACACAGTTTAATGGTTCCAAGTATTGTTATGTATCACTAACAATTCAATTAAACATCAGTCATTTGCTTACACAGTTAAATGATCAAACACTTCTATTTCTGCCAATTCAATTTAACATAAGTCATTTGTTTGCACACAGTTTAAATGTCAAACAGTTCTATTTGACCCATAGGTGGGACCCTATCAGGTGCTTCCATTCTGGAACAGAATAGACCTGGGAGCAATGGCAATGAAGGTGTACTCCATATCCCCCAAATCTCCAGGGTAGGAGCCTTGCCATCAGATAGTTTTAATGTCATATCCAGGACACTATAATAATGCAGTCTAGCATTTTAGCCACTATACCACCATGACTCCTCCTACCATTTACATTTAATTACTGCTCATCTTAGCATTTAATGAATATAAACCATCAAATCTTCATAAGTGAAGAGTAAATAAGAGAAAAATTCATTAATTTTTAGATTATGGGCAAAGAAAACTTAGCTCCACAGTTTTATCTCCCTTAGAACTTATTTTAAAGATCATTGCAGGAGACAAAATTTCTCTTGTTTTTAATCAACATCAATAGTTATTATATAATTGAACTGTATTCAGATTTCTTATATTTGTAAATTTTATTCAAGCATTATTAAAATGTTGCTCAGGCAGAGAGGATTAGACCAGTCATGATACAAACAATTGTTATTACCTAATTGATTTAAAAATATAATCAGAGAAATTACTGCACAAAGTAAGTTTAAAATAGCAACACTTTTTTATGTAGACATTTTTAGCTGTTTTTAATATTTAGGATAATCAATAAGTTATTTCATCATGACAAAATGAATGATTTGAGATGCTATATTTTTGCAATCATTCCAAGTTGAATTAAAGAAAGTAGTTTTTCATAAAATCAATTTTTGACACAGAAGTAAAGTGATTAAAATTATATAAGTAAATCAATAAGTCCATAGTCTAATGATAGAAAAAGTTGCATATTTATTTTAAACACGTTTATTTTTTCAACATTATCTCCTTCCTCATTAATGTACTTAATTCAATGGTGAATATTAATCATATAGACTAAACATTACAGTGAAAGTTTTAGATAAAAATTCTGCTAATAATTTATCAGGTTACAGACTTGTTATGGTTGGTTGTACATTTTCTTTTCTAAGTAGAGGAAATATATTGCGAATTGAATTACCACGACCAGAAAATCTGGTGGTCACTTGTGCACGACATACAGAAACACTGGACAGCTGTTTCGACCTTATTAGGTCTCATCAGCATAAGGTCAAAACAGCTGCCCAGTGTTTCTGTATGTCATGTGCAAGTGTTCACCAGATTTTCTGGTCATGATAATTTAATTCAAAATATATTTCCTCTACTTAAAAATGTACATCTATATCCTTGCCCTTGAGGTTATAATAATTAAGTGGATGCGTATTTCCAATCCTCCTGCGAAATGTGGCCCTGGAGGTGACCATGTCCTCTGTAAAGAGTACAGATGTAACTTGCAAGATACATTCAGGTTAATTGACTGCGCAATTACCATGACTAGTTAATTTGGCGTCACTTGAGTGCAATGTGAACTGATGTCTCAGTGATAGAGTTCCGACTTTGCATTCTGTGGTCACTGGTTCAATCTCCAGTGGAGGAGATCATGGTATACACTGCTGATGAGACCTAATAAGATTGAAACAGCTGTTCAGTGTTTGGTATGTTGCGCGCAAGTGTTTGCCAGATTTTCTTGCTATGGTTGGTTGGTTAGTTTTATGCAAGTAATTATACAGTTTCAAGTAACTAATGGCAATTACAGCTTTAAGTAACTATTTTTAATACAAATAATTTGCACAGTTATATCTTTTAAACATTCTTATCTAATACTCATAGTACACAATTATATTGTTTCAAGTAACTGTTCTGATTTAATAATAATCATTTGTTAGCACAGTCATCTAGTTTTTGATCCTAGGTTGAGTCATACCAAAGGCTCAGAAAATGGTACTTGATACCCCCTTGTTTAACACTCAGCATCATAAGGTATGCATCAAGGGTAAAGTGGAGTAATCTAAGGAAAGGAATAGTGCTGTTCCCTACACCTTGGTGTAGTACTGAAAAGGGAGCCTTCAGGTCACCCTCGACTACGATTGCCAACTTTACTTTACATATATATATCTCCAACCCCTCCACATGGGTAGGATATGACACAAGGTCAATTTTTTAAGCAAAGTTTAACAGGTTTGAATTCAGAGTTTTCTTTCTCCAAGACCAGTTACCATACCAAGGTTAAAGAACCCAATCTACCCAACTATTTACTGATAGCTGGAGAGAGACTAATTGGATTCATACTGTTCTCAAGGATATTAGCATCATATTAAATGTAAACCTTGTCTAGGATTTAAACTCTGGTTGACATATCCATTTCCTATGATGGTAACCAGTTTTTAACCATATATATGAACTTTCTATTAAATAAGTTTCAGTTTTAAATTGACAAGGATTAATGTGTCAACAGGAATGGTGAACATATAGAGACTGTGTGAAATTATATCATAATGGTACTTCCATATGGTTCTTAATATTTGTTTTGAATCATCTTGTATGCAGGAGTATATATATATATATATATATATATATATATATATATATATATATATATATATATATAATGGTTTTCATAGGTACAAATACTATAATACTAGACAGAAATGCCAGGAAACAAAACTTTAATCCTAAGCACTATACCTCTGTGCCTACCAGAAGGAAATAAAATGTATAATAAAAAGTACAATGAAATGGTACATAATATCCCCAAATGATAAATAAAATGATGTGTAAAAAAAGTATTTAATGATAAGAGTTGTTGAGGAATTGGACTTTAGATTTAGCACATCACAAATCCTATGACAATTTTTTGTAAAATGTAATGATTCGGTTTGGTTGGGTTTTATAGTATATCAATCCTTTTAGGGTATTTAATGCCAAATCTTCTTTATACATATATATTCATATATGATTCATAGATAACATTTTTAAATGAGCCCAAGCCCATTCTTGCACACAATTAAATAGTTACAAGTATTTCTAACATGAATAATTCTATTTACTATCAATTATTTGTTTGAACACAGTTAAATGATTTCAAGTATTGATATGTAACACTAACAATTTAATCTAACATCAGCCATTTGTTTGCACACACTTAAATGGTCAAATAGTTCTATTTCTAACAATTTGATTTAAAATAAGTCACTTGTTTGCACAAAGTTTAAATAGTTTATGGGTAATTTTAAATGAGTTAGAACTAATTTGTTTGCACACTAGTATTGCTATTGTTTCTGCACAGTTAAATGGTTTCAATTATTGCAATCTAACACATATTTTTACTTAATATTAATCATTTGTTTGTACTGCTACTAAACACTATTCTTTCATTTGCACAAAGGGAAATGGTTCCAAGTGTTGCAATGTAATAACAATAACTATTTTGCATCCAGGTAAACAATTTATATATAGATATATTTATTTATATTCCACACAAATAGTTTTATTTGCACACAGTGAAATGGTTCCTAGTATCACTGACAATTCAATTAAACATCAGTCATTTGCTAACACACACACACACACACACAGTTAAATGGTCAAATAGTTCTTTTTCAAACAATTTGATTTAACATAAGTCATTTGTTTGCACAAAGTTTAAATGGTCAAACAGTTCTATTTGACACATAGATAGAACCCTATCAGGTGCTATCAGAGTAAACCTGAGAGAAATGGCAATGAAGAGGTACTCAACATTCCCCAAAGCTCTAGAGCGGGAGCCTCATCATCAGATCAGTTGTGTTATATCCAGGACACTCACTGAAGGGGGGCGGCTAACCTCTCTGCAGGGATGCAGTCAGTGTATTCTACAACCCTAGTTGATCGGGTTGAAAAAGTAATGAGTAGAGTTATGTTTCTGCTCATAAAAAATGGTATAAGGGAAGATGTTTGGGATATTTATGTAAAAAATTTAAGTAAAAAGATATATTCTTAGTCATTCAAGGTGACTTGATTTATTGTAGATGACATCACTAATATCAACCTAAACTTCTAGATTGAGAGTAGACATCCAGAGAAAAAAAATGGTTTTGCTGAACTTTGCTGGATTTCTGTGGCATCACAAAGCCACAAGTGTGGGGCACTCAGTGAGAATCAAAGTCATAAACAATGGTCTACTAATCAAACTTGTTAACTATTACACCACATGGACTGAAGTTATGAAAAATAAATAAATGGCAAAAAAAAGTCTGTTTATTATATGAATAGATTTTCATCATAACAGAAATGGAAAATTGAAACAAGAAGTCATTGACAGGATATTGTTTTGCAATATCAAAGCCACCATAATCCAGTATCATAAGACTTGTTTTATTTTCTTTTTATATGTCCATAAGAATAAATAGTGAAATGCAATTACCTAATAATATAAAAAAGGTCAACTTACTGGTTTTGTGTGTTCGTATTTTTTTGATTCTATAAAATACTCCACTTTCCACTAAGTATATATAGCATAATACCTGACATTCACAAGAGAAAAAAATATCACTATAATGACTAATAGGGGAGCTTTGTTTCATTTTAAGCTATGGTGGTTCAACAATATTCCATACATTCTTTTAATGGACCTCACCTCCACTGTAGAACAAATCAAAGTTGGAAGTGAATAACCTAAAGGAAATGGATTGCTTTCTAATCTGGAAAGAATTAACTAAAAGTTTTTGCATGAGGAATCAGTTGGTGAAAGCCACCAAATGCAGCTGAAAACTCTGCAGGTCTGAAAAAGCAAGTGGGAATGGGAAATGCAGGAGCACAGCTAAGAAGTTTGAATCTCTCTCTTTCTCTCATCCATTACAGTACATAACATGAGTAAAACTTGGTTCATTTCACAACTTACTTGCCTAAAGATTGTCATTAAAATTTGGGCACAATTCCATTAGAAAAAAGAACTCAGAAACATGCAATAAAACAAAGGTTTATTAATATTATTATAAGCAACCAGCATTTATGAGGAATTACAGAAGAAAATTGCTGTAATTAACTGATCCAATGTTTATTAAATATCGCTTTTTTATATTTTTTTAATACAAATATTACTAATATCCTGTACATGTTCATGGTGTGTGTGTGTGTGTGTGTGTGTATATATATATATATATATATATATATACACACACAAGGTCAGTTTAGAAAGTAATGAGACTGATTTTTACATCTTGGTGTGTGCATTATATATATGTGATATATACATCAGTTTAGAAAGTAATGAGAATGATTTTTAACTCTTGGCGTATTGTGTGTGTGTGCATTATATATAATGTGACATATACAAGGTCAGTTTAGAAAGTAATGAGACTGATTTTTACCTCTAGGTGTGTATATATATAAAAACAATGTTACATATACAAAGTTAGTTTAGAAAGTAATGAGACTGATTTCGTGAAAACGTTTAGTTTACACTTGTGGTCACTATCTAAAAAAAAAATTTTGAACATGTAACCAACTGAAAGCAGTGTTAGTTGCCAACTTCCAGTACAGTTTCCAGAAATGAGAACAATATCTTCATCAGTGTGTGGTTTCCGAAGTGAACTATTTGAAAAGATAAAATTTTTAATTAAATTGATGATAAAATCTTTTTACTCAATCAGTCTAGTTAGTTAATAGACCAACATAGTAAGTAGATACATTTAGATTTTGAAATATTTCAAAATTTAAATTTATCAACTGATATATAAAACATGTCTCTTGTGAAAGTAAGAAAAAATGTCATTACTGTGGTAACATGAAGCATTACTTGATATCACTGTCCTCAACTTTGTGCAAGTTAAAATTATTACAATTTGATAGATTTTATAAATTCATCATTTTATATCTAATTTTTTAGTTTTATAATTTATTATAATTTTATATTGTGATTAGGACGAATAGAACCTACATGTAGATCCCAGCCCAGAAGTAGGAGAACAATACTTAAATCCTTGACAGAGTCACAGATATTACACTTTGATCTTGATTGTAAAATCTACTCGAATAACAACTGATCTATAATAAACTTCATATAAAATCTATCATAAAAAGTGTGATGATTTAGTTAAATATCTATTGATCACAAAATCATGAATTTGTTAGTTCTGATTAAAAATTTCTTATATTTGATATCAGAATTTGCCATAATTTTATTACCCATGTTGATGTCTTTTTATGAATTTTAACTAAGTCTCCCAAGTTTTTAAGATCAGTAGAACTGAGTGTTTTAAGGAGAGGGGCCAAAATTTTAGCTATAGCTCTTGCTATTTGGTGAAAAGCAATATCAATTCCTAATAGAATGGATTACATTGGGATATTAGGTTTGTGGACTTTTGATAATCCAGATATTTTTTGGAATCTTTAGGTGGTATTTGATAAGTATGGTTCAACTAATAGAAATAACAAAAGATCAGTAGAATGTGTTTCATTTTCGTTCTTTTAAAGACAAACAACTTCTTACTTTATTCAATTTTCTCAGTCCTCTTTCCACATCTACTTGAGAGCTTTTTGTTTGCTTCTCTTTCATCTTACTTTAGTTATCAATACTCTTTGTGCATATATGGTATACTCATGAGTAAATTAATAAGTAATTCATAAACTCTTGTTATCTCATAAATTATGTTTACAAAACAAACCTATTTATAAGCAAACAAACATTGTTTTTATTAACACTTTAGAGAAAAGATTTTTTCCCCCCGCAAAAATAAGATCAGGTCTTGGCAGTTATCCATAGATAAATGCATCTGACCTGATAATACCAATTCATGACCAACCTAAAATAGTTTCTGAACAAGGTGAACTTCATCACCCAATAAAGTTTTTTTTTATTCATAAATTTGTGTTTTTCAAATGAGAAAAATGAATATATAAGAATAGATAAGACTAGAGAAAAAGAATTGCAATATGAAGACTATAACGAAGGAAAGAGAAGGTGGGTAGCTAGACTGGCTACTTTTCCAAAAATGTTAAGCATAGTTAAAAAATTCCCTGTATGTATCAACCCAACACCTCCTCTACAAGCAAGATGTGACACAAGGTCACTTTTTTGGCCTAGAGGGTAGAGTGTTTGCCAATGGTCCGGGAGACCGGGGTTCAATCCTAGGTTGTATCATACCAAAGAATTTAAATATGGTCTTTGATACTTCCTTGCTTAACACTCAGCAATATAAGATACATATTAAGAGTAAAGTGGAGCAATCCTGGGAAAGGAGTAGCGCCCTCCCCTACATCTAGGTTTAGTAGCTATTGAAAAGGGAGCCTTCTGGTTGCCCTTGACAACAGTCGCCAACTTTAGTTACTTACTTACTGCTGGTTTGAATTCAGTTTTCCTGCTCCTAGACTGGTAGCCTTATCAAGGCTAGAGAAACCAATCTTCCCCACTATTTATCCATAGTTGGGGGGGGGAATGGATTCATGCCTTTCCCAAGGGTATTAGCACAAAGTAGAACACAAACAGCGTCGTCAAAGATTTGAACATGGGTCACCGATACCATTTCCTAAGATGATAACTAATGATAAACATGCCTCCTGGAACCTTCATTCAAAAATCCTAGCTATTTTGAGCACTATGACTTCACTTCAGAGAAACATCTTATTTTGACAGTATTCATTTTATTTAATTCTTTTTTCCTATTATATCATTTGTAGTTGGAAAGTCCTGCTGTTTCAGACCCATGATTGTAGAAGCCCTAGGCAAACACCAATGTTGCTAGTATAATAAACTTTATATATTTTGGGCCAATATTTAATATCTCATGACTAATTATAATAATCTAACATATTGAAATTATTCTTACACTTCCTTCTTTCTATATTTCTTATTCTTTTGTAAACATTTGAGAAAAAAAAGGGGGGGTTATGCCTTGAAAACTAAACCAAAAACCTTTAAAACAATAATTTAAATTAGTAACAATTTTGATCTTGTTTTTAAAAAATTGTAACATGTTTTAAGTGGTAGTAGTCATCCCATCATCTTTTTTGGGTCCTCAGGTTTCCATAGCAAGAAATTCTTCTTCATGGCATCTCTCAGAGTAATGGGTGGTTTACTTGAGGTACCTATCTTCTTTAAAAGTAACATGTAAAAGGTTGTACTAAGTTACATGCTATTAATAGCAAAGAAAACTCAGATCTTACTTCATTTTTTTTTTATATATAATTATAAAAAAATATTTATCTATTAAATGTGGGCACTATATTCTTTATTTTGATTTTGCAATGACTCAGTTTAGTGTTGTGCTGATAATAATCCTTATAAATTATTTTTAATCCTCTCATTCTGTAGGAATTTGGTTATTTTTTGTTAAACTATAACAAAAAAATATAATGTCTAAACTGAGATAAAGAAGTAGGTTGTTGTATAATCATGTTGGATTAAACTATGACGACAATATTTTTATTATTTCCTTGTAACAAGAAATGAAAAGAAAAGTATAGAAAAAAAGTTTTTTTTTTTTTTTTAATGATTAACACTGAACCTGTATAAAACAATATTAATGGAAAATCTTTTATCCCTTTCAATTTTTCTTATTTGATATTGAAAGCATTATGTTTATATCTTCGTACAGAAGGAATATTAAGCATAATGGTTTATCATCATAAGAAATGGAATTGGTGATTTGAGTTCAAATCCTAGACAAAGCTATTTGCATTTCACTTCACATTAATGCCCTTAGGAAGGGCCATGAATCAATGAAGAGACAATCTATATTCCCCAAAGCTCCAACATTACTGGAGCCTCACCAGCAGATTGTTTCATGTCATATCCAAGACACTCAGAGAAATTTTACCCCTCTGCAGAAATGCAGTCAGTGTATTCTACAGTCCCAGCCAGCTGGGCTGGTGTAGTGGTTGGATAAAACATACACTTTTGTAAAATAGGTATACAAATAAGAAGGGACTGATTAGATTTGTTAAAAAATTGTAGCTGAAGAAAACTATAAGGCATACAAAACTAGCTTTCACTCGATCCTTCAAAATTTTGAACATGAAAATAGGGTTATAATTGAAATGAAAAAAAAAAAAAAAAAAAAAAATTTGTCCTTGCTTCTTTTTATATATGTTTCTTTTATAAAACCTTCCCGCCACACACAGAAAGCCTGAAGTAATTGGAAAAAGAAAACAAAAAAAAACATTCTGTAAGAATTGATTTGATGACAAGTAGTCTGGTAGACATATGTTGCCTCAGGTGAAAAAGGCATTTGAAATGTTAATGTCAAAAATTTTTTTTTTTTTTTATTATCGATTAATGCCAAGAGAAGTGAGTTTCAAGCTTATTAAGATTGGCATCTGAGTGTTGCCAACCATAATAGCTACACTTCAAAGTATCTACGCAAAAAATATATAATCACATGTACTGGTTATGATATTAATCAAAACTCAACCTGCATATTTTTGTGTGGAGGCAATATTGTTGTAATTTACTTAACTTTTTGCTTAGATGTGGCACAAGGTCGTAGGAATGGGGTACCCAATGAGACTCAAACTCACTCATGTAGGTTTGCTAGTTTAGCTTGCTAACCATTACACCACTCAAGGTGCCCAGAGGCTTATTGTTAACCACTCAGAAAAATGCTTCAGGAGTGGACTGTTTACAAAGTTCATCTTGCAGAGATCATTGGTAGTATAGCAAGTTTCATGTTTCAGTTTCTTTGTTTAATAACATATCAACCTTGTAGGGTTATTTAATGCCAAAACCTTTCTTGTAGAAGAACAGTAGTGATACTATTTAACCCATAGGATAGCTGAGGGGATAAGGGAGTTCATACCTATCCCAAGGATATCAGTCCAAAAGAGAACGTAATAACATGACTGAAGTTCGAACTTCCTTACTTTAAGATTGTAGTACTGTACTTCAGCCATTATGCCACAGAGACTCCTCCCATAGTAGTGAATTTCAGTATTTATCATAGGCCTCATTATTGTATGTATTTACCCAACCCCTCTCAACATGGGCAGAATGTGACACAAAGTCCGTTTTTAAGTGGAGTTCAAATTCCGTGTTTTCCTTCTCCAAGACTAAGTGAAAAGATGAATCCATAACTTTTTTGAGAGCAAACAATCTCACTCAGGATTTGAACTTGGACTTCTGATTCCATTTCCAACAACAATAACTGTTGTGCAAAGTGTACCTCCATCCCTCATCATAATAGTCTGTTGTTCAACTTATAGGATGGTTTGGTTTGTTGGGTTTTATGGCATATCAACCTTTGTAGGTTATTTAACGCCAAATCCATTTTTACGTAAATAATCTGTTCTATTTAAAACAATTCAGTTTAGCATAAGTACACAGTTTAATTGTCGAAAACATTTCCATTTCAAACTATTCAAGCAGTTATATGTAACAATTCAGTTGAGTGTAAATACAGTTTTAATGTCGAAAAACAGTTCTATTTCAAACAATTCAGTTAAGCATAAGCACACAGTTTAAATGTAAGTACGGTTTAATTGTCAAAAACATTTCTATTTCTAGCTATTCAGTTTATTCAAACAATTCAGTTTAGCATAAGTATGCTGTTAGTTCTATTTAACTCATATATAGGACCCTATCAGGTGCTACCACTCCAGGCTAGAGTGGACCTGGGAGCGATGGCAATGAAGGGTTACTCCACATTCCCCAAAGCTCCAGCACTGCTGGAAACTCACCATCAGATTGATTTGTGTCATATCCAGAACACTCATTAGGGGTGGGTCTTAGCCCTCTGCAGAGGTGCAGTCAGTGTATTCTACAGCCCCAGCTGACTGGGCAATACACAGAGTTAAATGTCAAACAGTTTTATTTCAGATAATTCTGTTTAGCATAAGTACACAGTTTAGACGTCAAAATAGTTCTATTTTGAGCAATTCAGTTCAGCACTAGTACACAGTTCCAATGTCAAAACAGTTCTATTTTAAACAATTCAGTTTAGCATAAATACGCAGTTTAAATGCAAAAATCAGTATAGTGAAAGAAGTACGGTTTAGTTCTATCTAACCCATAGATAGGACCCTATCAGGTGCTACCACTCCAGGCCAGAGTGGACCTGGGAGCGATGGCAATGAAGGGGTACTCCGCATTCCCCAAAGCTCCAGCCTTGCTGGAACCTCACCATCAGATTGTTTAGTGTCATATCCAGGATCAACTTATAGGAGTTAGCCCTCTTGTCCTCTATAAGTATGCTGACTGAAAAGAGATCTGTACATAAACAAAAATGGCCACTAACTGACATTCATTGCCAAGCAGAAATTAAGCCTCGTATTTCTATTTAGCCTATATTTCTATACAGCTAAGCTAAGCAAATAATTAGAATTAATAAGAGAATCAACTAGTTCATATGTCTACTAATATACACACTCATATGAATGCATAATAACAAAAATAATTTTTTCATTGCCTCAGGACAGGTTTATATACAGATGTTAACAATGGTCTGATTTTTTTTTTTTTATGCTATAACAGAGATTAGTATTGAGCTGTTATCAAACATTTTTCTTATTGTTTTTTTGTTGATGAGTGATACTGTGTGGGTTAGGATAAATCAGCAGCATTCGCCCACAGTCCAGTCTCGCTAATTATTTCAAGTGTTAATATCTTCCATTTTTTTCTGTTCTTGATTCTATTTTCGAACCCAATTACGATATCTACTAAAAACCCAAATGCAAGGGTGAGGAATCTGTAGCCTTCTAAACCATAAAGTGTGGTCTTCCATGCATTGCATTGAAAGAATCTTGAAGACTGTCAAGAAAGGCTGAAGGTTTAAATGGTATTTCAACTCCTTATGGGTTATTTAATGTCAAAATTCAATTAACTTCTAAATGTTTGATTACAATCATAACTATATTTTCAATGATCCATTACAGCTTTTTTTAATAGCACTTTATTTATTTATAATCATTTGTTTGTGTACAGTTATGGTTTCAAGCATTCCTATCCAATGCTAATAATTTTCAAACACATCTATTTGACTCATAGATGAGAACCATAACAGGTACTTCTACTCTAAGTTAGATTGGACCTGAAAGTAACAACAATGAAGGGGAACTCCACACCCCCAATGGCTTCAAAACTAGAGCCTCAATCACTAAATATGCAGTGTCATACACAGGACAACTTTTTGTGTGTGTGTGTGTGTGTGGAGGATACAGTCAACATATTTTAGGTAGAACGACTGAAGAGACAAAAACATAGTCACTTGATCTCAGAGACAAAACAGTTATTACAAAAACTAACTTATGTTTACCTTGGATTTACATCTTTAAACCGGTAAGAAAGAATAAGTGGTTAGTTGATTGAGGAAAGAATTGTTCTTCTTTATTAATTGTGCCCCAACTACTACTATTACCACCATTGATAGAGGCAGTTTTGCGGAGCCCCAAATTATTCAGCTCTTTGCTGTGTCAATACCATCAGTCACTTTCTGAATCTCTCAAGTATCAAGTAGCCCCCGAATGAGAGTTTAAGTTGTTGATAAAGGAGGACCTATCATATTACATATGGTTTTATGGAAAGCCCAATTAATATTTTAAAACCTGATATCCTAATGCTTTCTCACAAAAAGCAATCTCAAAATAGTCATGAAATTTTTTCATTTCTTTTAAGTAGTATACATTGGTTAAATTTGGACTAAGAGTAGTGATGTGGGTGTCACAAAGAAAGTTGGCAAAGATAAGGAAGAGATGACAAAAAGGAAAAGTCAGACATGTGGTCACAGAAAAATCCCACTCACAAATGTTAATTTCCCTCTGGTCCAGTCTCAAAAAATAGAAGTAAAGTGATATTTTTAAGTTGATCAAGGAAAGATCTATTAAGAAAATTGTAGCCAACCTCAAATCGGAATTGCAGTTTCACTAGCCTTGAAATTTAGGTCATTACTTGTCACTCACCAAGTCAATAACTAATTGTCCCTTTTAAAAAGCTCACAACTCTCCATTGTTTCTCATACCTACCACAAGAATTCTTGTGAATGCCATTTTGTTTTTGATCACTAGTGATGGGAAGTAGCCACAACATTACCTAAGTTATTCACTTCAGATTTTATTGTAAACATTAAATATTTACTGCCTTATTAGTAGACAATTTCAATGCGGCCTTTAAATATGTAAAGGTTTCCCATTCCTACCCAAGAGTATCTCCTGACCAAGATTGCTGGGGTATTCAGCTAGTTTAGATTATGCTCGAGTCATTTTTTTTTAAATTTTTGTTGGGCCCATTGTAAGTAGAAGAATCTGAGTTAAACTTTTCAAGATAATTAATGACATTAACATGCATGTATACGTACAAATAAATTTTGCATAAATATACTTACAAAATTTCATTATTATATAATGTTCATGCATGGCATTACTTATATATGCATGTATATAAATCTTCAAAATTTCAATATGCATGTATATTAGTAAAGAATAGTTATATTTTTAGCAATGAAGATATCAGTAAGCTTTTATAAACTTAGGACATTAAATGTTATTACTTTGTATATGATGAGACTAACTTAATGACATTCATTTTTCACAAAATATCATTCTGGAAATTCCACTTACGTTAGTTATCCTATAAATAATTCTGTGCAGTGCCATGGGTTATATATGATTGTACACTGTGACCAACTTCAATAATTTTATATAAATATATCTTATCTATATGTATTATACATGAAAAGAAAATTCAAAAGTGTCTATATATATATATATATATATATATATATTATGTGATAGCTTTAAAAAAACAATATTTATTGATTATGAGGAAAATTAAAACAAAAGATGAAAAAGAGAAGGCTAACTAACTGGTTTCATACCTCACTTGTCAGATCTATAATCAAGGTAATTCTACTATAAAAAGAAATTAAAAAAATTAAAAAAAGGGCAACTCTAAGTTGGGAGTGGAGAAAAGTGATAGAGAAAAAACAAAAGATTGGGGGAGTAGATAGAAACTATATTAAGTCTTTTCAGACGAAATATAGATAGTTTCTAGAATTCTTCGATAAAATGCAGTGACCCTTTCTTCAAATGGATAACAAATCAACACTAAATTTGTTGATGCTCTGACCAATTTATTAAGCGATCTGCAATAAAAGACTTGTGCATTATCTAGAACATCCGCAGGAGGTAGGTTAACTTCTAGAGTTTTCTTTTTCATCTTTTAAATGTCATCATGATCAAGATGGTATTTTTAAAGCTCTCATAAAATTCAGTACCACAAATAAAATATTTATATATATATATATATATATACACACACACACACACACACACACACACACACACAACCAAGCAAAATTTTAGGACCATCTAGAATTGTTTCTCTAAATTTATAAAAAGACTAATTTTGCATATTTTGATACATAGATTCACTTATTGTGTACCTTTACATAAAATTCAAACTAATTTTTCCACTAACATAATAAATTTATTTCCATATGCTTTGGAAATTTTCTTACAGCCTGATACCTTTTCTGAATTGTAGAGCAGAAATTCAAATATTACCACTTCACTGCTTGGTAGGGGTTCAGTTCAATCTAGATCAATGTCTGACTGAAATTAATTTCCAGAAAACATTAAAATGACAAGAACTAAACAGATTAGTATTGAGAAAAAAAAGAAGAAAAAAAAAGGAGCCCCGGTGAAAATTGTTTCGATAAAAGTGTCAGATTGCTAGAATATTACAGATAATCAAAAAACGGGGTGCATTATTGCCTGCAGTGACATGCAAAAACTAGTGCAAATATTGACAAAAAAATCAGAGAGTAACATCTATTGCAAATGATAGACACTTGATCACGTCTAGCAAAAAGAATAGAAGAAAAACAGTTCCCGAACTAACTGCTAAATTTAAACATTAGCATCCATCATTCGTTATGACTGTTAAAAGAAGATTTCTTTCTGTTGGTCTTAAAGGATAAGTGTCAGTTAAGAAATTTCAATTAAAAAAAGAAAAATAAGAAAAGACTACAATGGACACAGCAGTACAAGGATTAGACTTTAGAAGATTGGAAAAAATAAGACGAACTGATACGAGTTCAAATTTGAGCTTTTTAGAAGTAAACGAAGAGTGTTTGTCTGATGAACTTCTTTTGAACAAATAAGCGAAAATTGCATTATGCTTACTGTAAAGTATGGTGGCACTGCTGTAATAGTTTGGCAATGTTTTGGAGGTGAAATTGCTAGAGACTTTGTTCAAATTAAAAGCATTATGCAAAAGGAAAAGCATCATTCAATATTGAAGAGGCATGCAATTTTTTCTGGCCGCCACATTATTGGACAAAATTTTATTTTGCAACAAAATAATGACCCAAAACACAGCTCAAAACTGTGTACAAATTATTTAAAATTGAAGGAAGATAAGGGAATTTTGCAAATTATGACTTAGCCTGCCCAGTCTCCAAATCTTTTACCAATTGAACAAGTCTGGAATAAAACTGATCATAAAGTTCAAGCTGAACAGCTTAAGAATAAGCAAGAGTTTTTAATGCATTTTCACACTGTTTGGGAATCACTTCCACCAACATACTTTCACAAGTTACTAAAAAGGATGCCAAGAATTTGCTCTACAGTAATAAATGCTTGTGGTGGGTTCTTTGATGGAAAGAAAATATAAATTTGCTTTAATTGAAACTATGATTATTTTATATTCATTTTGATTTAAATTATAGTATAACTGCATGGAAACATAGAAAAAAATTAATTTATCACTTTAAAGACCTGAAACTTTATTCATTTTTTTCAAGTTTAGAGAGAAAAAATTTAATGTGTTCCCAAACTATTGGTCAGTATTGTGTGTGTGTGTGTGTGTATATATATATATATATATATATATATATAGCGAAAAGCAAACATTTATAAATTGCTTGTAAATTAACAGTAAGTTTTATTTTAAATTATATAAATTGCTGAAGTTGTTATTTTTTAATTTAGAAGCTTTGATATCTTTAGTAGTATTTTGTGTGCATGTATATTTATTAATATAGATCATTCCTTGTCTTACAAACAGGAGAGGTTCAATATCATTGGGAATATTTTTTGCTATAAGAACACAAAAATGAGATTCTAATGTAGCGCCTATGAAACCTTTCTTACAGAGACTACAATTAGAGCAAATATTTGCTAGTTCGACATAAACTAACAATAGTAGGACACCGGCTAACAAGGAATGGCTGTAAGATGAGAAATTTAATCATAGAAACTTAAAATCATCATCATGTCGCGCCGCCAGCACGGATATCCCTGACCCTCTCTCGCCACTTCTCCCTATCATTCATCGCCTCCGGCAGGTCTTCAGAGTTACATCCTGTGTCCTCACATAGTTGCTGTATGTAAGTTCGTGCTGGTCGTCCTGCTTTTGCATATCCATATGTGGGGGTCCACAGGAGTACATCACTTATGAGCTCGTCCTTGCTTCTCCCATAAATATAATCATAGAATATAAATAGTTATTGATATAATTTGCTTTTAGCCACAAAAAGTAGACATATCAAATCAATGTCAAATTCCAGCCTATCCATAAAATTTTTATCATAATTGCAAATGAACAAGAAAAATTAGTTGATAATATTTAATAATCATTTCCTTTAAAAAAATTATAATAATCCAAGTTAACACATACATAGTTTAAGTAACCAATCTAGAAGAAGGAAAAATGAATTCAAACCAGCAGTACCTCCAAATTACATACACACACATTATATATATATATAACACATAACGAGAATGTTGATAAGTAAATATTTACTAGTGTGACATAAACCAATAATGCTAGTTTAAAAGTAAAAGCTATGAGAGGGAAATTTTTAAACAGAAACTTGAACTCCCAAAATAATCAAATATAGTATTTAGAATGTAAATAGTTATTAATATAACTTTCTAAAAAGCCACTAAATGCAGCCATTAAGCTCAATGTAAAGTTATATCCTTATAATAGAATTTATTATTGCAAATAAGAGCAAGTACTCTATGATTAATATTTAACAATTATTTCCCCTTGAGAAATTATAATGACCAAAGTTAACACATATACCGATCTCCATCCATGAATACAATACTATTATTCAAATGGAAATTGTTTTATTCTCCAAGTTAGAGTATTTTAAAGTTCAAAGTCTTGCTAAGATATGTTATATTTACTATGTTTTTTTGAAATCAAGCACAAAGGCCTCAGGTTGCTAACGATATTTGCTGTTACTAAATGGTCACTCATTTTTGCTGTTATACACATAAAAATTGGATTATATAATATAGCTTAACAAAAATTAAACATAAGAGATACTAATAAGATCTATAACAATATGGGATTAAAACTGTTGGGTGGGACCAATGTCACACAGTCACTTGAAACTATATTAAACTAATAAAAAAATTCCTAATATCAACAAAACGAAAATTAAAAAACAACTTAAAAATTAAAATAATAAAAGCAAATAAACACTTTTACAAAAGTTGAAATAATTATCTGAATTAAAATAAAAACTTTTATCATATGACATGGTAATTAAATTCCCATTAAATAAAAACTTTAAAAAGAAAAAAAAAAGAGAAAAGATAAGAAAAGAGTTAATTTTACGAGTAAAAGTTAATCTAAAAAAGGACACAGGAACAAAAAAAGCAACAAGATGGCATAAAATAAAATTATTTTTATTGAAAAGGATTCTAAATTAGATTGAAATAAAAATAAAATGAGATATTTTGGTACATGAACTTGAAAAATTTTTAATTAAAAAAAGAATTTTTTTAAATTCCAAATTGTAAAACAATAAAGTTTATATGACAATAAAGGGGAATAATAAAAACTGACAACTCCTTTTCCACACAACTCCTTTTACCTTATTTTAATTCTAAACGAGGATATTAGCAAGACCTTTCTGGTTGGTTGGTTGGGTTTTTATGGCATATCATATTGTTTTATTCTCCAAGTTAGAGTATTTTTATATTCATATTTTCTGTTTAATTTGTACACAAATTATAAACAAAATAATATAACAAAAATTTTAGTCAACAAAAATCATTAAAAAAAAAAAAAAAAGAGCCAAAAGAAAAACTGCAGAGTTCAATAATTTTTTTTAAAGGATTTTAATCTAAAGTATATCACCTTTACTTTAGTGGCATCTCTATTTCTTAAAAAAAATTTTAAAATTAAAAAAAAATAACATCTTAGCAATAAAAATAAAAGAAGATTTTAATACACAATAAAGAGATTTAAGATTTAATACAGTTTAGATATCATAACTCTTATTTTCTTCAAAGTAGATGCACTTACCAAACTATATATATATATATATATATATATATAATATTAGAATATTATGAATTTCTTCATACAAAACATTTAGAGAGAATAGTAGGACTAAAAAGAAATGAGAATTCTTTGTCTGAAACTGATTGTTGGCTATTGTATATGTGGCATTGGAAAAACAAGCAGAAACAAAAAAAAATCTGGGGTTTGTCTTTATATATGCTTTACTTTCACCTTTTGGTGGAAATATTAGCAATGACCAAAGATGCTTTATATATAATTTAATGCTAAAAGCGTTTTTAATCCCTAAAATCTTTAGTGTGCTCTAAACATGAAAATACAGAGCAATATATTTCAAGAAGAAAATAAGATAATAAAATAGGATAAAATCTCATGTAGTCAATCTTCAGGTGAGCTATAGTATTCAACTAACCTGAGGATCAACAATTTGTTAGATTTAATTGAACAATATTTGTTAAATCTAACAAATTCAGATGTATATTTTCTTTTGTTAAGTGATTCAATTGACAATTCAATTTATAACAAATTCAGATATGTTGAATACTAATTCACCAGAGGATTGACAACATAAAACTTTGAGATGTGAGTTTTCATCCGGCTTATCTTATACAATATAAAAGTGAAATTCTCGTTACAGTTGTGTTATAACTATAACCTTACAAAAGCATCACATCATAGCAAGATTTTTATTAGAGCAATGCACTTAAAATGCTCTTACTTAAAGTAAATTCCAGTCCTATTTACATTTGAATAATATTGAGGGTTCTGCATTCACACTGAATGTCCTTTTTTTTCATTATTTAATTCCTCGATATAATGGAGATAATGATGATATGCTAATTAGAATGTTTCACTCTTTCCTAAAAAGAAATACAAATATCATCATAGATTGCTGTTACAATGGCAGATTGACAGGTTGTTTAGTGGAGGGTATATATACATATATATATATACACACACACTCAAATGCATGTATACAGCTGATACATACAAAGCAGGACTTGCAACAAACAATCAGAATATATTCTAATAAAATACTCAATACATATACATTAACAAGTTTATGCACACATAGGCAATGAATACATAATAGATATGTTGATGAAGGGTATAAAGAAAAGACACAAACGCACAAATACAATTAGTAATTGTCATTTTGTAGAGTAACATCTGGTATTATTTAAGTTTTAGAATTGATAGAGACAAGGTAGTGACATTTAAAATGTAAAACATGTTTAAAATTCTTTACACATTGTAGACTGCTAAAATCATCTTGGTTGCTGTACTCATGTTTCAAACACTGTATTCTCTAGCCTTTTGTCCATTTGGAGGCTTAAGATGTCAAGTCAAATATTCTGGCAGACTATCACCAGAATGTTGTGAATTCAATCCCTGATCCCACCAATAGTGGAAAAAAGTAAAAAGGTGACTGATACAAGATACCTCAAGCAATGGACAGCAGAATGAGAACAGTCTATGCCATGATTCAAATAAAGAGTTGAGTCTGGAATTCCTGGAAGGTTACAAAGTATGACAAAAAGCACCTACAGAAGGCCTGAGATTAAAGCAACCAAGATGAGTATAGAGAATAATAATAACAATGCCTCATCTCAGAAATCTAGACAGATATATTCAAAATTCTACATGATTAAATGGATTGAAAAATCTTTTAAGCTGATGACTACATCAATATCTGTAAAGCTACTCATAGCTTTAGAATTAATTGGGTAGCAAAAAATGGTCATCAAATTGTCTATGATTACTCATAGGACATGTTTTTAGCATATTATTTTTTTTTGCATAGGATTCGATTTACAATATAAGTATAATGCTGAACTAGATCCTTATTTTGTGTTTATCTGATTAACTAAACTAAATCTTTATTTTTTGTTTAACTCTATATAGCAGACATTTATCTGTAAATTTCCTCTTGAGAAACCTAAGTTATGACTTTTTCAACTATAGATTTTTTTCCTATCACTAATTACTCAAGACTTTAAAAACATATACATGTTTACATGTATAGCAAGAATGGACACCAGGAGGAGGGGGGACAGAAATGTTAACCTTTTGACAATGTTTATTAATTTATAAGTCCTTACAAAATCAGGCAAGTTTTAATACTGAACAAAGAATAATTTGATTTATCTCAGAAAACAGAAATTTAAGTTTATTTTAATGTAGAAGTCAAAAATTGGTTAAACAAAAATAAATTAAAAAGAATAACACACAAATCATTATTTTTAAGATTTACTTGAGACTGCTCCATGAACGAAGACAATAAATTACAGAAAATTCTAAGATAGTGTCATTCCTTCTGTAAAACTGAAGCAACAATAATAGGTTTTCATACTATAATAATTGCAAGTTTTAGGCTTTATTTGCCATTATCATTAATCATAAACAGGCCCACACATTTTAAGACAGCTATTCTGTTAACTAATACACACATAGAAATAGATAGAGAGACATACAAATTATAACCAATTTTACACTTTATCTCATATAAATTTACGAAAATGAAAGCCTGAGAAAGTAAAATGCATACCGCTTTGTAAGTCTACACATAAATGTTTATCATTGTACAGAAAATGATATAAATATGAGGTATCATGAAATTGGAAAACCTACATATGGGCTAGGAAGTAAGGCCTCAAAAGATAATAATGATGATTTTCTGACATGGACCTAATATTACAAACTAAAAAACATTGTGAAACATTAAGAGCCAAAACAAATCAAACTTTGATCTCTCTGGCAAAGAAACATAAGTTAACTGCAGTTAGACAATCAATACTTTCTCTACTTGAGTGCAATGTGTGCAGCTGAGTAGATTTTGGCACTCAACAACCATAGATATCCACTTTCAATGAATTTAAAGCAACTGAAAAAAAGAAAAAGAAAAAAAGAAAGCAAGATAATGATGATAATAGCAATGTATTCATTGCATTTTCACACCAATAGTATCTGGTGATTCTCATTGAAGATCAAGCAAGTGTAAGTCTTCCTGATACTCCAATAACTCTCTACATTATTCTTTCTGATTTTGATATTGTTGTCTGGATGGTTTCAGTTCTTCCAAGGCTTCTTAGGACTGTTTCAAGCACTCACTTTCAGACTGAGACAAAAAAATACATAACTATCTTAATAGTTTGTTTTATAACATGTA
Source organism: Sepioteuthis lessoniana (assembly GCA_963585895.1). Taxonomy (NCBI): domain Eukaryota; kingdom Metazoa; phylum Mollusca; class Cephalopoda; order Myopsida; family Loliginidae; genus Sepioteuthis; species Sepioteuthis lessoniana. Next base: position 97,016,342 of record OY757912.1, read on the forward strand.
ACTTTTGCAGAATTTCAGTAAGAAACTGAATAAAAACTTTTAGAATAGTATGTAAACCTTTGTACATTATTTAATACCAAAGCCATCCTTGTAGAATGGAAGCATTGCTATTTAACTGCTAGCTGATGTGACACTATGAGTTAGATATATGCACATACATGTATACACACGTGTGTGTGTGTGTATATATATATATATATATATATATATGTGTGTGTGTGTGTGTGTGCATGCACACACATATACACACATATGTATGTGGCAAGATGAGTTAGATTCAGCCTGGGTATCAAATTTCAAATGTTAGGAAAACCCATTAACTAGATTAAGGAAATCTAGATAAGAAAATGTTTATACATATGGCCACGGGCATGGGTAAGTGTTAAGTATTTGTCGGGTACTGGTCAAAAACTTAAAAGGGTCTGAATTTAATGTCCCCCGTATCAGAGACGGCCAGTCTAGGAAATATTTTTATGTCCATTTTTGTTTTAAGAGAGAAATGGCCCCCCAAAAAGTTATGGGTTTATTCATGGGTGTCCCTTAGCCAGAAATAATAATGAAATATTCTGTATATATACAGGTGCATTTTGGGTCCAAGGAGTTAGACTTAGTTTGGGTTTGAGGAAAGTTGATTAGGCCGGAACAAAGGAACAACGAACAGCGACATTACCAGCCAGACCCAGTTAGTTAAGATAATCTTTTGCCAGCTGAAACTCAAACTAGAACTAATTATCCACAAAGTGTTACATGCTCCCCACCCTCCCTTGATGTTTTAACCACAAAGTTGTTGTGTTTTTGTTCTTTTCCCTGTGAACCTGCTTCTCGCTTGATCCGGCCACACATAAGTTCTCGACGTGGACTTAGTAACTTATGCAATGAGTTGCAGAGGCGGGTATTATCACACTGGGAGGGATAAGGGAATTCATGTTTTTCCCAAGGGTATTAATCTGAAAGTGAATGGAGTTCAAATTCACTTACTATGATGTCATAATCCAGCACAATAGCCATCATGCCACAGGAACTCGCTAAACCAAAGAGAATATTCTAAAATGTCCAGTTAATCACTTAATTCTCATAAGCTATCTTATTGATGACTTATATTTTAAGAGAAAAGTAACTTTATGCAAGATGTCAGTCCTAACTACCATATTTTCTGGCATATAAGGAGTACTTTTTTTTTTTCAAAATAATGTGTCATATATGTTCAAAGTCAGGGTCAAATTTAAGCATTTTTTGGAAAATTGGGATTTTCAATGATGTAGTTCATGTAAACAGACCTGTAAACACTTCCTTTACAAAACTAGTACACTGATTTTACTTATTATAAGTACATGTATAATGAATCAAATTTAGAGCATATTAGAATTACTCTTTGGTATAGATTTAAGATTCTGTGAACAGAGTCACTACGATTGATTGGGATTTAAGATTTTGTGAACATATTCAGTGACTACTATTGATATATATGAAAATCAAAGGTTACATTCTACTAACCTATAAATAAACTTACAGCATTATATATAAAAGATTGTTGTTAGTCCAATGAGAGAAAAGTAAATATTTCAAAATGAATAGGTCCACAAATGATTCTGAATTTGGTACTTAGGCTTTTATTATTTCATATACTTGTGCTCTATACACATTTCAGATTTTATATCTATGGGAATTGGTTAGAGTAGCCTTCACTCACTGCTTTTATGATGAAAATTGTTTTGATAGGAGTGGGATCCTTTTTAATTCCAGGATTTGTGTCTGTAAATGTCCTATTAGAGTCAATTGTTCATGAAGGCCTCTGGTCTCTGCAGATGTTTTTATATATATATATACACACACACACACACACACACACACACACACACACACACAAGTATGTATTCTGTGTATGTACATTCATATACTTACACCTTGGTACACCCCCTCCCATATACACATATTTTCGGATTTGTTTTTTCCTTCCTCTCTTTCCAACCACTTCCTGAAGAAGATGTAAAGTCTGAAACACAAGTACAGCACCTAAATACCTGATTCAGAATCATTTGCAGACCTATATATATATATATATACTTAGTTTAGTCTTCATAGAAATAGGAAGATTGTATTATGCCAATTTTTCAAGAGGAATGAGCCTTGTATACCAGCTAACATTTGATTCCTAATATTTTAGCGGAATTTAATCTAAGCAACAACTGTGTTGACTTCTAGGTTTGTCTGTGAACAAATGCATGTATGTATTTACCGAAACTCTGCCACCACAAGCAGGATGTGACACAAGATAAATTTTTAAGTGAAGTACAGCTGGTTTGAATTCAGTTTTCCTTCTATTAGACTGATTGCCTTACCAAGGCTAAAAAACCCAGTCTGCTCTACTATTTACCCAGAGCTGAAGGGAAAACAGATTAATTCATGCCTTTTTCATGGGTATTAACACAAAGAGTTTCATTCAGGATTTGAACTCTGGTCGCTGATTCCATTTCCTACAACAATAACCATTATACTAAGCACACTTTAAGAGCTATAAATAACTGTTATCTAAGGTAACAATACGTATCAATAGTTCTTTTTTTAAATAACCATAGTCGGATAAACATGAATGATGTATCATCACCAGAGACCCAAACTGGTAATTACTTGAACACTGTATTAACACAATGGCATCCCATTTTGACTATTACAAAATACATATATCATATTACAGTACAGTCCTTTGGGCTCATTTTAGTTTTCAGGTATATTTACAGAATCCTGCAAAATTTCAAAAATTTAGAAACATAATCTGAAAAATATAATAGGTATATTTGAATATTGTTTCAAATCTTCCAAAATAACCTAAAAGTAAAGAGAGTTTTGAATATAAAAAAATTTCTTTCTTTGTCTTAATATGCCTGCCAAAACTGGAGTGAACCAATATATGCCTAAAAATACAATAATCTACTAAACCTGATACATAAAAACTTTTTTTACATACTGAAGTCTGTATATATTTGCACATAGTGTGCAAAAGTGCAACCACATTTTTGTAACAAGTGAAGTGTGTTTATATTTGCACAAAGTGTGCAAACATTTTTTTAAATACTGGAGTGTATATATTTGCACAGAAGCTACAAAGGTGAAATTAATTTTCTTTTCTTTTTAGAAAGTGAACATTTCTACACATTTTCAGTAAAATTTTATCAGAAAGAAAACAGAAATTTTATCATGTTTCAGTCAATACAGGGTGGAATCAATGAGGGTGGGTCATTAAGTCTGTAGCATGATGCAGTTATTAGTTGAATTTTGATCTGAAATTTTCACTGCATAATGTTCAGTCAATACAATCTATGAAGAATCAATGGGTTAAGGGAAATGACAGAAAGAAGACAATATTGAAAAATAAAAGCTTAGGTTATCAACTTATTGGGAGGTCTACATATATATAACTTGTAAATAAACATATACACAAAGGAAATTAACAGGCAAACATAAAGTCTAATAAAATAAAGAAATTTAACAGTTACTTTTTGTTTTGTTGTTTTAAAGTATTTTGATTTTATAAGCATATTTATTTACAATATGAATGAACAAAGAGTGAGCAACCATTTTTTTTAATAAACAAGATTACTGTTGAACCATGGTTCTCAAAGGAAGGAACTTGTCTCTAGGGAAGGGGTCCTAAATAGATGTCTCAAAGGGTGGTCAAGTAGCAAACATCAAAATAGTGAAACAGTGAAAATTCTACTTCCTTTCCTGACAACTTATCTGTGTTAAGTAGGATTTTCAGCTTTAATGTTAATTAAAAATAAACAGTGCAATAGACTTAATATAGAATGAGACATGAGACTTGCATTGGCACAGTTGGTTGCACCATAAATTGTTGTTGGTTTGTTTAATGGCATATCAATCAGCATGGGTTATTTAATGCCAATGTTATCCTTGTAGAAGGACAGCACTGATACGATTTAACCCATAATTGGATTGATGAGGGGATTTATACCTTTCCCAAGAGTATGAGCCCTTGTACCATGAATAGAAACCCTAGTAAAAAAAAAATGATTTGAGTTTATAAAAATAAAATGTCTCATGAGAATGAGGTTTTTGAAATTAATTGATGTTAATGGCATGTCAACCCATGCAGAGTTATTCTATCCCAAGAGGTTAGGGAAGCACATTCATTGTACATTAATATTTACATTTTTTATGTCATTGTCAAGAGGGTTTTTTTTTTTGCACAGTGGAATAATTCTTAAACAGATCTATTAGATCCATATATGGGACCATAACAGATACTGCTATTCCAGCCCAGAGTGGACCTGGAAGTCATAGTAATGAAAGAGTACTCCACACTCCCCATAGCTCCAAAATTACACCCTCAACAGTTGAGTCATACCTACTACAACTTTTTGTGTGTGTGGAGGAGACTCCTTTGCAGTGGTTATAGTCAGCATGCTCTAGGCAGGAAGAAAGGCTGAAGAGACAAAGAGGTTGAAACTTGATCTTAAAAACAAAAGAACAAGCAAAACAGTTGTAATAAAAACCAACTCATGTTTTATTTTAAATGTCACTCCACACTCCCCAGATCTCTAAAATTGAAGCCTCACCATCAGTTTACTGTTATACCCAAGACAGCTCTTTGATGTGAAGGTGTCTTACTCCTCTGCAGAAGAGTACAGTCAGTGTATTCTAAGATCAACTGACAAGGTTACTAAAATAGTTAGAGGCCTAGATCCTAGGTTTTGTCCACAGTCAAGAAGAAATGCACCAACAAAAAAAGTCTAAGCAGCAAGGTTATAGAATAACATTTTTATCTTAAAGGCTATTTTACATAGAACTTCTTTTTTTATGAGAATATTTTCCAGCTGTGCATAAAATGTTAAAATATATTCAAAACTGAAATCAGATACTTGAATATAAATATATAATCAATATAACTTCAAATTCATAGAAGAATTATTATCATTATTCCATGATTTGTTCAAACTAATGTTCTTATCCTTGCTGGTTTTATCAACTATCTTTCAGCTGATGCATTCTTTAGCCTTCCACAGTAGGAAAGGTTTCCTATTATCAATATTTATAGATTTGACTCTCAGATTTCTGCAGGTGGTGTTGATCATTTTTTTAATAGACTGAAAAAAAGTCTGACAAAAGACTGTATAAGCCAGGCAGAGGTCAACATAATGTGGATATCTTAATTCAGTACAGAAAGCAAAAAAAGCAATACAGCCACTACCACTGAAAAATGCTATCAGCAACCTCAAGTAAGTATACTTGAGAAGATGAATATATGTGTTAACCTACTACTTGTGTGTGTGTGTGTGTGTGTGTGTGTGTGTGTGTGTGTATATATATATATCACACACCTTGAGTTTTTCTCAGTCTAACTACAAAAGAAAAAATAGATTGCAGTAGGAATCTCTGACACACCTAAATCTAGAACTATCAAAGGTAGAAACCACCCTCCTACTGGATGAATTCTATAGCTGGTAAAAGTCAAAGAATGCCCAGGTTGAAATGTAGTGAAAAACAAAATAGAGAATATAAGGCTGAATAATTCATGGAATGAATAGTTATGTGGCATAATGACAGCAAGGAGTCATTTTAGAACCATAACTGAATTTTATCTAACTGAAAGAAGTTTTAAGATTTATATATATTTCCTTATATATATAAACACATATTTACATACCACATTATACATACATTTTTATCTATGTAACAACTCATATTTTCATATTATGTACACACGACAGAAGAATAACTTACATGTGTTAAATTTCTTTGTTTGATATTATATCAATCTTTGTGGGTTGTTTGGATTTTATGGCATATCAACTTTTGTAGGTTATTTAATGCCAAATTCATTTTTATACAAAAACAGTTCTATTTCAAACAATTCAGTTTAGCATGAGTACAAAGTTTAATTATCAAAAACATTTCTATTTTAAGCTATTCGGTTTAATCAAACAGTTCTAATTCAAACAATTCAGTTTAGTATAAGTACGCAATTTACATGTCAAAACAGTTCTATTTCAAGCAGTTCAGTTTATCATAAGCATGCAGTTTAAATATCAAAACAGTTCCATTTCAAGTAATTCAGTTTAGCATAAGTATGCATTTTAGTTCTATTTGACCCATTGATAGGACCCTATCAAGTGCTCCCACTCCAGGCTAGAGTGGACCAGAGAGCAATGGCAATGAAGGGGCGCTCCACACTCTCCAAAGCTCCAGCATCACTGGAACCTCACCATCAGATTGTTTACTGTCATATCCAGGACACTTGTTGGGGGGGGATCTTATCCCTCTGCAGAGGTGCATTCAGTATATCATACAGACCTAGCCAATTGGGCAACAATCTTAGATTATTTAATGCCAAAGACATCCTTTAGAAGGACAGTAGTGGTACTACTTAACTCATAGTTAGAGGGATAAGGAAGTTCACACCTTTCCTATGGGTATTAGTCTGAAAGTGAATGCAATTGCACAACTGAAATTTGAACTCACCTACAATAATGTTGCAGTCCAGCACATTAGTCATAACTTCATGAGGACTCCCTGACACTTACATATATGTAAAAATACTTCTCACCCATTTACACACATGTATGGATCCACATCCCACACACATATATACACACATTCGCATACATGCCACATAAACATCTATACATATGTATGCCCAAGAAAGACATATACACACAGATGTGTTTTTGCATGATAATATTTTTCTTTGACTAAATATAGTTAATGAAATGGACAGAAATATTACTAATGCTTATATAAAAATTGATAATAGAACAAAAACAATTATTAATTTCATGAGAGATTGGTTTAAAATGTTTAACTCTTTCCTGACTTTTGGGACAATCTTTACTTTCATATGTACATGTTAAAAATTACTAAAAGTTGTTTAGTTACATCAATAGAAACTTCTGTTTCTTCCAAAATTTGTGGATTTTAATAACATGTCAACCCATCTGATGTTATTGTATGCCTAGAGATTAGGGAATAGCATTCCTTGTACATTTATATTAACATTTTTTGTGTCGTTTCTTCACACTTTTTTGGCAGTTATATTATATCCAGTATTCTAGTCCAAATGCTTTGTGCATAGTAGTAGGGTTTCAAGTATTCCTAACTAATACAAATAATTATATGGTTTGGTTTGGTGGCATATCAACCATTGTTAATCATTTCATGCAAAATCTTCTTTATACATATATAATAAATCAATAGGATTGGTTTGGTTTGGTTTGTTGGGTTTTATGGCATATAGGTTATTTCATGCTAAATCTTGTTTATGTATATATATCAAATATATACGAATTGTAAGCGCATAATTTGTATTTTACCATTGTTAGAAAAACTAGAGCTCACTTGTTTACACACAGTAATACTTGGAGCTATTTTACTTAACACCAGTACTTCTATTTAATGTTAGTAATTTGTTTCCACAGTTAAGTGACTGCAAGTATGGAAAATACATCAGTCTACATTTTTGATAGAAGGCTGGTTCTTTTTAGAAAGTTAAATATCTGCTTAGGGTTGATAATTCTAAATAGTTTGTTCATATTGTCAACATAAAACCTTTGTCGAATGTTGGTTAGTTTAGTGCATTCAATCAAGATGTGTTTTATAGCATACTGGTTTCCACATGGACATCTTTTAGAATGAAGGAGTGAGTTAATCTTGTATTTCCAATGTGTAGCCAGGCAAGAGTGGTTTCTTCTCTTCTGCTATTATTAGGATTCAGCTTCCTTTCTTTTAAAATGGGCTGTACTTGGAAGAGCTTGTTGTGGGGATTTTTCTCCCATAATTGTTGCCATTTGGTAATTATTTGCCTGATTTTTGGTTTAAGGTCAGTATATGGCATTTTTTTTTTGTTTTTAAATCGGGGACCATATTTAGAGCAGCTTTTGTTAATGAATCCGCTTTATCATTTCCTTGGATTCCTATATGGATTGGGATTCAGCAGAATATCACCTTTTTGCTATGGTTTATGGAATTGAGTTTGTTTAAAAGCTTGGCAATGAAGGGATAATCAAATTTGTATTTTTAAGAGATTGTAGAACAGAGATAGAGTCTAAATGAATGATGAACTTTACCTTGTTGCTTGTTGAAACTAGTTTAAGTGCAAAATTTATTAATCAGATTTCAGCCAAAAATACGGAGGCCTCTTTTGGGAGGTGTTTTTTCAAGGTTTTCTTGAGAACTGCTCCACATCCGGTTCCATTGTTGTTTTTGGAGCCATCTGTGAAAATGTGTAAGTGAATGTTGTGAATGTGTAAGTGAATGTTGTTTAGTTTCTGGTTTGGTTTGGTTTGTTGGGTTTTATGGCATATCAACCTTTGTAGGTTATTTAACGCCAAATCCATTTTTACATAAATAGTCTGTTCTATTTAACACAATTCAGTTTAGCATAATTACACAGTTTAATTGTTAAAAACATTTCTATTTCAAACTATTCAAGCAGTTATATGTAACAATTCAGTTAGGTGTAAATACAGTTTTAATGTCGAAAAACAGTTCTATTTTAAATAATTCAGTTAAGCATAAGGACGCAGTTTAAATGTAAATACAGTTTAATTGTCAAAAACATTTCTATTTCTAGCTATTCAGTTTAGCATAAGTATGCCGTTAGTTCTATTTAACCCATAGATAAAGCCCTATCAGGTGCTACTACTCCAGGCCAGAGTGGACCTCGGAGCGATGGCAATGAAGGAGTACTCCGCATTCCCCAAAGTTCCAGCACTGCTGGAACCTCATTATCAGATTGTTCAGTGTCATATCCAGAACACTCGTTGGGGGGGGTCTTATCCTTCTGCAGAGGTGCAGTCAGTGTATTCTACAGCCCCAGCCGACTGAGCAATACACAGAGTTAAATGTCAAACAGCTTTATTTCAGATAATTCAGTTCAGCATAAGTACACAGTTTAAACGTCAAAATAGTTCTATTTTGAGCAATTCAGTTCAGCACTAGTACGCAGTTCCAATGTCAAAACAGTTGTAATTTAAACAATTCAGTTTAGCATAAATACGCAGTTTAAATGCAAAAATCAGTATAGTGAAAGAAGCACGGTTTAGTTCTATTTAACCCATAGATAGGACCCTTATCAGGTGCTACCACTCCGGGCCAGAGTGGACCCGGGAGCAATGGCAATGAAGGGGTACTCCACATTCCCCAAAGTTCCAGTATTGCTGGAATCTCACCATCAGATTGTTTAGCGTCATATCCAGGACACTCGTTGGGGGAGTCTTACCCCTTTGCAGAGAAGCAGTCGGTGTATTCTACAGCCCCAGCTGACTGGGCAATGTTTAGTTTCTCTTGGTAGGTTAGCGGATGAGTTTTATTTTTAGGGAGCTTGTTTAAATCAAGGATGACCACAGGTTGTTTTAGTAGCCAAGGAGGTAAGCTTAGTTGTATGGTATTGTGAATGTTTGTTAGTGAAATGTCTGTCTTCCAGTATGTGTTTCATGCAAAAACCTAATGTTTCTATGGTCTTTTCTCTCTGCTCAAATGGGTTTTGCTGTTTGGGATTGAAAGTACAGTCATAAGCCGGATTGGATGGTGGTGATTTCAGTTTACAGTAGTATCATAGACCTAATTTTGTGAATCTAAGTTTTAGAGGTAGTTCGTAGGCTTCAGAATAAAGGCTCTCCACTGGGGATATTCTAAAAGCCCCAAAGACGAGTCTCAATCCCTCATGGTGGACTGTCTGTAATGATTTAAGGTAGGATTTTCTGGCTGCTCCATATATGAAACAGCCATAGTCAATTTTTGAGTGGACTAAGATTCTATATAATTTCAGTAAGGTCTGTGGGTCTGCACCCCAGTCTTTGTGGGCTATTACACGAAGGAGTTTTAATGTTTTGCTACATTTCTCTTTTAAATATTGAATGTGTGGAATGAAAGAGAGCTTTTTATCAAAAATAATGCCAAGGAATTTGTACTGGTCAACGACTGGAATTTCTGATTCATCCAAATTTAATGTTGGGTTATTATGCATTTTTCTTAATTAGCAAAAATGCACACACTGAGTTTTTGTTTTGGAAATTTTAAAGCTGTTTATCATTGCCAATTTGTTTATTTTGTTGATGCCCTGTTGCAGTTGATGTTTTGCCCTATGTATATATTTGAATGTAGAGATGATGCAAAAGTCATCGATGAACAAATACTTACCAATTCCAGGATTCAGGCAATTGGTTATGCTACTGATTTTTATGTTGGGGAGGGTTACTGATAGTATACTCCACAGAAGGACTCTCTCTTCTTGATTTTGGATGTTTGATAGGGTTGAACCAATACGGACACAGAATTTCCAGTCCGAAAGAAGAGCTTTGTTAAAGTTAGGAAGTCTGCCTTTCAATCCCATGTTGTGTAGGTCATTCATGATACCATACCTCCAAGTAATCTCGTATGCTTTCTCAAGGTCAAAAAATATTGCTATGAGATGTTGTTTTTGTATAATTGCCTCTCATATGGAGGTTTCTAATCTGACCACATGAGCCATTGTTGATCTTCGGCTCCTAAAGCCACATTGGAAATTGGTAAAAAGATTATTGGATTCTATGAACCAAACTAGCCTTTTATTGACCATTCGTTCCATGGTCTTGCACAGGCAGCTTGTTAAAGCTATTGGGCGATAGTTTGATGCATAAAGATTATTCTTTCCTGGTTAAGGTATTGCGATGATGGGAGCTAGTTTCCATGATTCTAGGAGTTTGCTATTTTTCCAAAAGTTGTTAAATGCAGTAAGTAGGTATTCTAAGGATTTTGAAGGTAATTGTCTGAGAAATTCATCGTGAATTTCATCTGGGCCAACTATAGTGTTGCAGGATTTTTGGATGGTTTCTTTTAGTTCTGATAATGAAAAGAGTTTGTTGTAGCTTTCAGTGTTGCCTGATTTAAAATTAAGCTTTTGTTTTTCTTTTTTATCTTCATATTTGTGAAATTCTGTGTTGGAGTTTGTGGAGAAGGAATTTTCTGAGAAGGTCTCTGCTAGTGTGTTGGCAATATCTTTTATATTGGTGACTTGAGTATTATCTTTAATGAGGTGTTTGTGTCGAGTAGACAGGTTTTTGCCAGAAATTTTGTGGATCATTTTCCAGACTGTGTTTGTTTTGGTGGATGAATTAAGTTTATTTACATAATTTTGCCAACTGATCTTTTTAACTTGTTTAATGGTTTTCCTTGCCTTTGCTCTGAGCAGTTTAAAAGAGTTTACATAGCTTGTTAAGGGTTCTTTTTGGAATTTGCGGATGGCAGCATTTCATAGTCTGATTGGTTTAACAATGAGTGCAAAATAGCAAACTGTGTTGCGTCTATTTGAGGGTAAGATTTTCGGTATAGTTTCATTTACTATTATAATTAATGTTTCAGTGAAATGTTTTATTAGAAGTGTGCTATTTGGGTCATGAACCAGTCTTCTTTCTATTGCATAAGGTTTTAAATTGTTGCCAATAGGCCTTATTTGTTTTCTAGCAGGGAGGTCCGTTGTTGTCATGGATAGGTTGTGTGATTTCCAATATTATGGGAAAGTAATCACTGCCACAAGGATCGTCATGGAACTTCCATGTGTAATCCATGTAGCTTGAAGGATCAGATAAAGTGATGTTGATAGCTGAGTAGGAACCAGTAGATGGGTTGAGATAAGTTGGAGAGTTGTTATTTAAGATACAGAGAGTGTTGCTATTGATTATCTTCTCCAGATCAGTGCCCTTTTTGTTGGTTTTCAGGCACTCCCATATAGTATTGTCACTGTTAAGATCACTTAGTAATATGTGGGGTTTAGGAATTTGTTCTATTAGTTTATCAAGTTTTTTTGTCGTTTATGGGATCATGTGGAGGTATATAAATGGAGCAGATATTTACTGGTTTGTGAAGTGTAGATTTAACAGCAATCACTTAGAGTTCACTGTCAATGTTGATTTGCTGTTGGGATATGTCCTTCCTAATGAGGATAGAGACACCTCCAGAAGCTCTGTGTCCATCTTTGTATAGGTGACTGTATGACTGAAAGTGTGTTATGTTCAACTGGTTCTTATCTTTGAGAAATGTTTCTTGAAGACATACTACTTTGGGGTTATATTTATTTAGGAGTAGTAGTAGTTCTTTGTAATTAGCTTTAATTCCTCTACAGTTCCATTGTGATATTTTGTCAGATATTTTTTATTGTATTTAATCCAGACAGTTCCACAGAGTTATTTAGTGGTTCATTATTAGTCCTTTGCTCCGGGCTGTTTGTTGGTTTGTTCTTTTGGGTTTTAGGTTTAGTTAATTGGGGGCTGCTCTCTGTTTCCATCTTTTCTAATAGTCTGAATTTATTCATTGTTTCTATATTTTCTGTTTCTGGTATTTTTGGTTTTGATGTAGGTTTTTGTTTGTCTTTAAGTGTTTTTTTTATTTGGAGACGAGTCTGTAGAAGTGAGAGATCATATTGGGGATCTTTTGTCTTTTGATCTTTTAGTAGGAGATTTTGTTACAGGGTGTTTTATCAGCCATATGGTTGGTGTTATTACTGGTTTCTCCTGAATATCAGTTTTCCCCAATTGGGTCTGAGTTTGGTCAGATGATTTCTCTTTGTTTTTTGCAAGATCCACTGATGTAGTTGATGCATCTGCAGCACTGGTGGTATCAAATGAGGCTTTGATTTTATTGATGAAGCTTTCCTAATCACCTGGCTCCACTTGGATTAAGGTTTTAACTATCATCTCATACTTATTGTATGGATATTTGTTATGCTGAACTACTTGGGAATATGTAGTGGTCTTAGAGCCTACTACTAATCTACGGGCTTCATAGTAAGGAATATTATTCTGATATTTTACTGTTAATACTTCCTTCTCTTGCCTCCAACTCTCATAAGATCTTGCTTACACTGGATGATCGCCGCCACAATTGGCACATTTACATAGGAATTGATAGTCATTAATGTGGTGGTCAGGATTTTGTTGACCACATTTCCCGTACACTTCACACCCTCTACAATTATCCTCATGATGGCCATGTTTTTTGCATTTGTAACATCACAATGGGTTGGGTATGTATTGCTCAACCCTCTCCATTGTATAACCAACTTTTATTTTTTCGGGTACTTTTAGGGTGTTAAAATTCATTATGTATATATTCGTCTCTATTGTTTTCCCTTCTTTTTCAATTATTACTCTTTCCACTTGAGTCACACCTTGCTTTTTTAGCTCTCTTTTTATTTCTTTGATGGTGTATAAGGAGAGTTCTTTATTCCTCACAACCCCCTTGCTTACATTCAGGGATTTGTGAGGGTAAGTCTTGACACTGATGTTGTGAAACTGTCACTTTCAGTAGAAAATCAGCATGTTTCCTCTTTTCCACCTCAACAAGCAGAGTTTTTAACTTTTTGACAGTAAGTAGCAAAAGTAAAGTCGGCAATCATAGTCGAGGGCAACCAGAATTCTCCCTTTTTCAATAGCTAGTACACCTAGGTGTAAGGGAGGGCACTACTTCTTTCCCTGGATTGCTCCACTTTACCCTTGATATGTACCTCATATTGCTGATGTTAAAACAAGGAGGTATCAAGTACCATTTTAAAAGTCTTTGGTATGACACAACCTGGCATTGAAACCAGGTCTCCCAGACCATTGGCGAACACTCTATCCACTTGGCCAAATTGGCATTAAATTTGTTGATATCACTTTTTCACTTTTGAAGGGGGATAAATTAGCAATGTTAGATTTAATGATTATGAATCTAAGAAAAGGTGCTTCTGTTTCATTATCTGAAGAGTCTGATTCATTTAAATTACGTTTGAATTTTTTGTGTTATGTATTTTTCACTGGTCCTATGCTCCACCACCCACCACGGAGTCCAACTTGAGAAGAGAATGAACCAAGGGAAAACCCATTTGCCTTGGCTGAGACAGGGATACAATACCAGTATACTCGTATTAAGAACAAGATTTCGAACCTCTGCCAAATTCTGGTTTTTATAACTTTATCTAACAGGGTTAAAAAATCCTTTCCTCTTAACACAATTGACACTCAGCCCCCACCTTCTAGCACCTAAAAAATAAAGGGTTGGGCATTGTTCTGCAAAAGCAGATTAGATAATACATTTGGGAGAAAATAAACATGTGCTAGGGCATGACAGGACCAGTCGATTGATCGGGGACCTATCCGACTGCTCATCAGACCAAGTAAGGGCCAGAGTGGTGTTTTGTAAGCCATTGACCACTCTGTCACCGAATCAATGAGTGCTCAATCACCAGGGTTCCATCCTAGCACTTTACAGGTCGTCACCCACAGCCAACAGGTGGCCTCATTGGGGGGGGGGATCTTACCTCTTTGCAAAGGTGCAGTTGGCGTATTCTACAGTCCCAGCTGACAGGGTGGGTTGGATTGGGTTTTATGGCACATAAACCATTGTTGGTTATTTAATGTCAAATCCTCTTTATACATATATATTGGTTTGGTTTGGTTTGGTGGCACATCAACCATTTCAGGTTACTTAATGCGAATCCATTTTTATACATATATAAGTACAGTTTGCTTTACACTCAGTAAAATGTAAAAACAGTTCTATTTCAAACAATTCAGTTTAACATAAGTACGCAGTTCAAATGTCAAAAACGGTTCTTCGTAGGTTGGTTTGGTTTTATATCATATCAAACATAGCAAATTGTTCAATGCCAAATCCTGTTTAGACTGATATATTTAATACACATGGTGTGTGAGCATTTTTCTAATAACATTTTTAAATAAACCTGATCTCATTTTTCTTCATGATTTCAAGTATTACTTATTATACGAATCCTTCTATTTACTTTTCCTCATTTGTTTGCACACAGTTGACTGATTTCTAGAGTTGCTATGTAACAGTAACAATTAAACATCAGTCATTTGTTTGCACACATTTAAATAGATATGTATGATTTTTAAGAGATTAATATTTTAAAGGTTAGCGAGCTTATAAGTTTGCCCACAGTTGAATAGTTTCAAGTATTATAGTTATTTAATACTTCTTTAAGATTAAGACTGGCAACTACATGGGCTGTATCACTATCCATACTTTCTATGCTATAGGTTTTTCGTGGGGGTTTTGCCGGGCCCAGACCTGGGTTGAATCCCAGGTCGAGTCATACCAAATACTCAAAAAATGGTACTTGATGTCTCCTTGCTTAACTCTCAGCATTATAACGTACGGATCAAGGGTAAAGTGAAGCAATCTAGGGAAAGGAGTAGTGCCCTACCCTACACCTTGGTGTAATAGCTATCGAAAAGGGAGCCTTCAGGTCACCCTTGACTAAGGTCGCCAACTTTACTTACTACTATTGATTCTTATAGATAACTTTGTTCTTGAGGGCATTTTGAATGTGCTTCCTGTTTTTTTAATTTTTCACTTTGGTGTTCATCTGTATTTTCCCAGCTTGGCTAATGGAAGCATCCATTTCCTTTGTTTCCATGAGCTCAAATTTGTACTTTCTTAGGGTACTTCTCGTTCTTGAGCTGGATCTATTTTTTCCTGTTTTGTACCATGTCCCTGCCCATCAGGGGTGGGGGTCCCAGAAGTTTCCCTTTTGGGTGGGGTCTGTAGTGGCTTAGCAACAGAAATCAACACAGAAGTGAAGGCCATCAAGCTCTTCCTGTTTGGCTTTGCCTGTCTCTCTTGACTTGTTGCTACTCTGGTGTTTGGGTCTTTGGAGAGTTTTTCAATGACTGCTTCTGTGATGGTTTTCATCTTCTGGATCAGCATTCTCATTTCGTTTACAAGCTGGGCAACCACCTCGGGTTTTGTGGTTGCACTTGTTTCACACATGACAGTTTTGTTGGTTGGTTGTTGGGATATTTTTTTTGTCACTTCCACGTATTTTGTATTCTCTACCATCCTTCTTGCTTATGAATAGGTGATATTTTGAGTATGTTTTAGTTTGGTCATCTCTTTTCTTTCATCCATATCTCACAATCTCAAGAATCAGTGCCATGGTTTCCATGACAGTTAATATATTTGTAGTCTTTATGTATGTCATATCTTCCGCATACTGGTGGTCATGTACATAGGTCCTGGTGGTACCCAAACCTCCGACATTTGTAGCATCTTAAGTGCCTTGGGATATAAGGTTCTACATTTATTTTTTGTTATCCAATTTTAATTTCTTTAGGAATTTTGTGGGTGTTAAAGGTCATTATATATGTATTTGTATCTATTGTTTTTCCAGTTTTTTTTTTATTTCTATTCTTTGGATTTCCTTGACATTCTGGTCTGGAAAGTTGGTTTTGATTTCATCTAATGTACATAAAGAGAGTTCATGGCTTTGTACAGTTCCTTTACATGTATTCAGGGAATTGTGAGGATAGATTCTCATTTTTCTGTTATCAAAGTGTATTTTAGTTTTTCATAAGCTTTTTTTTTTTTTTTCAGATTTCTATTAGTAGTGTTCCATTTTAAAGTTTTTTTTTTAACTGTTTTTGGTTTTAAGCTTTTTGATAATATTTTTTCAATCTTGAATGGAGACAGTTTACTTAGTGGAATTTCTTCAGCTGATTCATCGTAATGAAAGATGGGAAATAATTTGGTTTTTCTTCTGTTTCACTGTCAGAGCTTTCCCAGTCTCTTTTTTTTATTAGCTTGGGTTTTGTTTGTATTATCTATATAATTAGATATGAGTTTCATTGAACATGCTCCTCACCCAACTTGGAGCCCTATGCAGGGATATGCCTCGGGGTAAACCCATTCACCTAGCAATATCAGGGCTACATGTTCAGTATACGCATGCCGATGTTAGACAATTTTATTTTGTCCCTAAGTTTTTGTTCCCAAGATAACTACTTGCCCAGGTACAGAGAGAGCTACGAGTCTTTCCACAGCATGAATGACCCTACATCCATCGTCCTCATTTGGATTTTTATACAAATCCAAAAGAGGGCTGACATGACCAGCCAATTGATTGAATTGGGCCTCTCCAACTACCCAACTAGCCTGGTAATGGCCAAAGTGGATTGTTGAGAGTCACGTTGCCAGGTCACAGACTGCTCAGTCACCAGGATCCCATCCTGAAGCATTACATGTCACCACCCATGGCCAACAGGTAGCCTTGTTGGAGGGAGTTTTACTCCTCTGCAAGGGAGCAGTCAGCATGTTCTACAGCCCCAGTCAATTGAACGAAAAGAATATGGTTTTAAGTAATTATTTCTATTTAATAATAATCGTTTGTTTACACATGGTTATGTATCTTCAAGTAACTAATAACAATACTCAGCAAATAATTAAAGCTTTAAGTAACCATTCTTAATACAAATAATTTACACACAGTTATATGGCATAAAGTATTATTATCAAATACAAACATATCTCATCATCATATCGCGCTGGTAGCACGGATAACCCTGACCCTCTCTCGCCACTCCTCCCTATCGTTCATCGCCCTAGGTAGGTCTTAAGGACAACATCCAGTATCCTCACATAGCTGCTGAATGTATGTTCGTGCTGGTCGTCCTGCTTTTGCACGGCCATGTGTGGGGGTCCATAAGAGTACATCTCTTATGAGTTCGTCCCTGCTTCTCCAGCAGTGTCCTGCATGTCTGGTTCGTCTAACTTGAATAGTTTTCGTGATAGGGGGCAGGTGGCCATACAGTTGGTGTCTTGTGGGGTGTTGCCGCCAGGACTTGTTTAAGATTGCACGTAGCATTCTTGTGTAATTGCCGTCTAGCTTCTTCTCCAGCCGTTTTGTTAGCGTCCATGTAGTGCAGCCATATAGCAGTATCGATGTGACCGCTGCCTGGAAGAAACTGCGTTTTATTTTATCGGTTAGGTCTGATTTCCATATAATCTATAGCCTATTGATAGCTGTCCATGCTTTCACTAATCTTGTTTCGATGTCCTTTTCGGTTGATTCGACGCTGCTTCCTAGGTAAGTGAATTTGTCTACTAGTTTAAGAGGGGTTCCTTCTAGAGTGGAGATGTCCCCCGTTTGATTATAGCACATATATTCCGTTTTGTGTGCATTAACATAGAGGCCTATGCTTGCTGCTGCTCGTTCCAAACTATGCAGTAGTGTTTCGGCTTGGTCAGGTGTATTTGCCAGTATCGCTATGTCATCAGCATAGTCGGCGTCAGTAATTGTTGTTGCGGGGTACCTTCTGCTTTTTTCTTCATCAGTTTGAAGCCATTCTCTTTGATTTTGTCAATCGATGTTCTAAGTACATAGTCTAGACAAATGATAAAGAGGTACGGAGCCAGCATGTCC
>OY757912.1:97039531-97162031 GCA_963585895.1 Sepioteuthis lessoniana
TACGGTCTACCAAAAGAAACCATCACAGCCAAAATGATTCTCTATAGAAACACCAAAGTGAAAGTGCGTTCTCCGGATAGAGACACAGACTACTTCAACATTGTAGCTGGAGTACTAAAGGAGACACACTTGCCCCATACTTCTTTATCATCTGTCTAGAGTATGTGCTTAGAACATCGATCGATAAAATTAAAGAAAACAGTTTCGAGCTGACAAAGAAAAGAAGCAGAAGGTACCCCGCAAAAACAATTACAGACGCCGACTACGCCGATGACATAGCAATTCTGAAACCCTACTGCATAGTCTGGAACGAGCTGCTGCAAGCATTGGCCTCCATGTCAATGCACATAAAACGGAATATATGTGCTTTAATCAAACAGGCGACATTTCCACACTAGACGGTAGCTCTCTGAAACTAATAGACAAGTTCACCTACCTAGGAACCAGTGTCTCATCGACCGAGACAGACATCAACACGCGACTAACAAAGGCATAGACAGCTATCAATAGGCTATTGGTTATATGGAAGTCAGACCTGACCAATAAAATGAAACGCAGTTTCTTCCAAGCAGCAATCGTGTCGATACTGCTATATGGATGCACTACTTGGATGCTAACTAAATGACTGGAGAAAAAGCTTGACGGCAACTACACAAGAATGCTGCGAGCAATATTGAACAGTTCCTGGAGGCAACACCCCATAGAGCAGCAGCTGTATGGCTACCTACCAGCCATCACGAAAACTATCCAAATTAGATGAACAAGACATGCAGGACACTGCTGGAGAAGTAGGGATGAGCTCATAATTGATGTATTCCTATGGACCCCTTCACATGGCCGAGCAAAAGCAGGGTGACCAGCTTGAACCTACATACAGCAGCTCTGTGAGGATACGGGGTGTAGCCCTGAGGATCTGCAGATCCAATGAACGATAGGGAGAGGTGGCAAGAGAGGATCAGGGCTATCCGTGCTGATGGCACAAGATGATGATGATGAAACCTGCTCTGTTGAGAAACATCCATTGATTTTTTAACTATTTTTTCTATAAATTTATTTTTGCCATTATTAATTATAAATATACATATATATATATATATATATATATATATATATATATATATATATATACATACACAGAGTTAATCTCACGTATAGGTCAACCCTGATATAGTGAAGAAATCATCAATTTATGAAATTAATGTCTCAAACCAAATGTTGCTTGTAGTCCTTTCCATTATATTTGAATTTCAATGCTACAAAATTATTACAAGTTCACATTTTATGCTTAAAAATTAACTCTTTAAATTTGCTCCATCACTGAGTATACAGGCACACAAATCCATAGTCTAATGATAAAGAATATTTATTCAATACAAATATTTATTTAAAAACAAGTTCTGTCTTTGTCAATGCACTTCACCCAGTATTTCACTGCAAAATTTCCTTAGATGTCAGATAAGTATTCGTGAAGGATCATAGTGACTATTTAGTGATCCTGATGGTAATACTAATGTATGAGATACACCTGAAAATTTTGGCATTAAACAGAATATTATCTATCTCCAAGATATCATTTTCATTGGCTGATTCAATCATATCAAGATCACTGACTTGACCTAGATCTGGAGACATTTCTTCACTTCCCTAAGATCAGTCAATATGGACCATATCCATGGATATTTTGCAATTAGTTCTTTGCCATTATGGATCAACCAAGCACTGTTTCACAGTCTAGACTGTGATCATGTTACACTTTCATTCAATATTTGATAATGCCTTTCTAATAGACCACGGCTTCTAAGTGAATACGCAGCAGTAGTCATGATCATTAAAATTTTCAGCTATATCTTGTACATCAGGATTATCAAACTCACCATCAAGATACATAAACAGCTGGTATGGTGCTCCTGGAACACTTACCCAATTCTTTGTTTTTTAAATTCCCATTTTTACATAGACCATATACATTGAACATTATAATCAGTTAACAATCATCTCACTTATTGATACACTTATTTAAATCTAAGTTAGTATAGTATAGGCATAAGTCTAAGGGGAATTGGTAACTAACAGTCCCCAAGCACTATTGACCCTATGTCTATTCTATCCTAAC
This sequence comes from Sepioteuthis lessoniana, assembly GCA_963585895.1. NCBI lineage: Eukaryota > Metazoa > Mollusca > Cephalopoda > Myopsida > Loliginidae > Sepioteuthis > Sepioteuthis lessoniana. The sequence goes on from OY757912.1 coordinate 97,041,645, forward strand.
TTATATATATATATATATATATATATATATATATATATATATGTAATCTATCACTAATATTGAGCACTATTTATTTATAAATATAGCAAAATATTATATATATATATAATGTCTTTAGCTAACAATTTAATTTCCCCACTTTTTATATAGGATTGAGTTTTTCAAGATCTTCATTTTTGTATTTAAGAATAATGCCAAAAATGACCAAAAAGATAATAATTATTTAAAAAAAACAAACTCAACAATGGTCAAAAAGATCAGATTCAAGTAGTCAAAAAGACTCAAAATAGCCTAAAAACATATTCCTTTCCCCCCACAACCACACACACACACTCATAAACACACCCACCCCAGCTCAAATGGTTGTGATTCCATGTAAGATGGTCCACTTTAAATCACACTCCACCCTTTAGAAATCTGGCTACAATCCTGCATCTTACTTTATCCTTACTTCAATAGTGAACAACATCACATCCCGGTAATTTCTGAATTTTAATGTTTTCAGATGGCCTAGAAAAAAAAGCCATTTCCAGTCTTTTCAATAAAAAAATATTTGCTCAAAAATATTTCTGGAATCAGTATCTTTTTTTTTTTTATCTTGGTAGTTCTAAAAATAAATTAACATTAGAAATTGCCAGTGAATATATAAACAATGAATTAAGACATTAAAATTACAGTTGGAAATTTAATTTCCCGAAATTTACTCTGGTTTTTGTTTTGATATATTGGTCCTCAGCAAATTACATTTGGTTTGATTTCTTTGTTTAATGACATATCAACCTTCATGGGTTATTTAATGCCAAAGCTATCCTTGTAGAAGAACAGCAGTGATAGTATTTAACCAATAGCTGAGGAGATAAGAGGGTTCATACCTTTCCCAAGAGTATTAGTCTAAAAGCAAACATAATAGCTTGACTAGAGTTCTAACTCACTTACTTTGAGGCTGCAGTCCAGTACTTTAGCCATTACACTATGGGGACCTCCGCCCAGTACATTAAGAAACTGTTAAGGATTAATTTTAGCCTAAATAATACTCAGATCAGGTCTCTGAATAAAGAATTAGGCAGCAATGTTTTGATATGCACATCAAACATAGACTTCCCATAACCTGGTTTGGTTGTGAGAGCACTACTTGTGTAGTATGTCTTGGGCAGAAATAGGCTGGTGGAGCCCATCTCTCTCCTGTACATCAGACATAGGGTAAGCACACAATCAAACATTAAATTATTTCTTTTTAAAGAAAAGCAAGACTGTTTTGAACTATTAGATATCATTTAAAATTTTATCTATCGGTCAATATGCCAGTTGGACAGGTAATATTTTACTAGCCATTAGTAAATTAACTGACTTGGAAAAAAAAACTAGTTATTTAGTTTCCCACCCAATAAAAAATCTTTATAGCACTTTAGTCACCAGATGAACAACATTAAATTGTAGTAGTGCCACTACTATTGCTACAGATGGGTAATATGAAAAAAGAAAAAGAACAAATTTATTATCTAAAGCAACAGTCTTTTCTCACTTCTCTATTCTCGTTTGCTTAAAATGTTTTGATACAAATATTTTACAAAAAAAAAAAAAACTATCACAACTACTACCACTAGTTTTAAATTTTTTTCAGTACAACAAACAAAATTGAAGAAGAATTCAAGTTCAGCTTCAATGGAAAAATAAAATTAAGTTTTCATTTGGAATTAGTTGTTAAACAGTGAGAATGATAGTTAACACCCTCACACATAATCATCTTTTCAACCTAAATTATTATTTATTATTCAATATATAAATACATATATATATATATACACACAGCCATTTACATGCACGTGTATCCAGACAAGTCTGGTGGTCAAGACAGTTGTGTCTTTACCACTGTCAACAATGATGCCACTCAAGTTCAAATTAAAAAAACTAGGTTTCAAATGTTAACATGCAAGGTTCTTCCCACTTGAAAAACTGGTACAACACAATATCCCTACTTCTATTGTGTAAGACTAAATCAAGCGTGTGTGTGTGTATATATATATATATATATATACATACAAACACACACATGGATGCTAGGGGATAGTAGATCTTCTACACACTGACCTACTGAACAAATTTTTGCAAACTGATTAGGTAGTCAAGCTAATTATTATTCATCCTCCTCAGGTTGTTTTATGCACTAATTTGCATATATTTAATATTTTTAGTACCATGCAAAGCAAATTAGTGATAAATCTCCAATTCATTTATTCAGGTTTTTTTAGCATCATTTTTTTTCAATATTATGGAAGAACTTGTCTTTTTGCTGGTATTTATCTGATATCCCACCATGAAAGAACAGGGCACAAGGCCATTTTAAAATGGGGGTCTCACACAGATCAAAACCTATGTGAGACAGGAACAAAAATTCATGAAATAATTTCAATGGTATTTATCTGATATCCCATTATGTCAGAATATGGCACAAGACCATTCTATAATGGGGGCCTCATACAGGTCGAAACCAATGTGAGACATCCCATCATGTCAGAATATGGCACAAAGCCATTTTATGGTGGGGGCTTTGCACAGGTGAAAACCCATGTTGAAGTTTTTAGAAAATTTCATCAATGCTACCATTCTTCTTTCTTCAATTGATTAAATGTATTTTGTAGGTCCTACTCCATATATTGGAACCAAGTTATTACTTGTTTTGATACATTTTTTTAATACCTGAAGGTTTTATTTTCTGACTTGGTTATTTTGGGTTTTACCTCACTCAACAGGCCAGTATTTGAGCACTTACTTGATTTTAATTATATATATATATATATATATATATATATATATATATATGTGTGTGTGTGTGTGAATGAATAGATCATTTAAAAAATGTTTTCCTTAAAATCAAGTAAGTACTCAAACATTGGCCTGTAGGCATAAGATAAAACCTTAAATAATGAAATAAGGAAAAAAAAAAACAATCCTCAATCATTATATATATATATATATATATATATATATTATGATTGAGGATTATTTATAGGTTAGTGAAATGTATGTAGCCTTTCATTTTATCAATACTAGTCACTCTTAATATGTTCACAAAATCTTAAATCTAGACCAAAGAGTAATTCTTATCTAATAAGCTCTAATAAACTTCACTCGTTATGGAGAAAGACCACCTTAAACACACATATATTAGTAAATCATAAATTCTAAGTTTATTAGAAGATTTAATCTTTTAATTTATATGTCTTTGATTTTTTTTATTTTCATTATTCCAGATGAAAAGGTCAAATATGGGTCAGAGATGACAACTTTTGCTTTTACATAATATTGGAAGTTTTCAGCTCTACCAGGTTAATCTAAGATTATCTAATTTAATGTGCGTATTTAAGTCATCTCATAATTCACTTGTTGCCCAAAACAACCAAGATGAGCTTAGCTTGAGACAGCCAGTTGATATTTAATGATAGCAATTAATTTTCAATCCTTGGAATAACAATAGCCAACACTGAATTTTCAATTTTCATTATTATACATTTTACTTAATCTTATCTAGCTCAAAACAACATATTCATGCAACCTGTGAGATCAAAACTGTGATTTATTAAACAAATACATAAAAACTTTCATTCATTCTAATGATTATGTCTTAAGTGACACAGTAAATACTAAAAGCACATACAGGGTATAAGCAGATGCCAACATTTCCCTGTTTAGCATGCGAACAGATATAGCAAATATACTACGAATTCAAAAAGTTCACATCATTAAATTGAATTATTAATCATATCATTATTTGATACTATTAATTATTACTTAATTGCAGTAATCCTTAGAACTCTGAACCTTCCATGACTCACAACCTCTTCATCTAAGGAGGTTGAAAAATAGTTGAAAAATATAAAATTTTGTAATCTGTTATTTAACAACTTGACAAGCTGTTAATTAGCAGGTTATAATATTCTATAGACAATTTGAAATATATTAAAAAATAATAGAATTATATATATATATATATATATATATATATATATATATATATAAATAAAATTGAAACATTTTATTGGCAATAGCAATGTAAAAGTGGATAATACACAGTTGAAAATCTAGCAATACAGGTTTATATACTTCTAGTTAGCAGCTCAAATATCTGCCACTCAAGTTCAAAAGATTAAATAATCAACATTTTGATGTCAAAATATATATATTGAATTTACTATAAATTCAAAATTTGATCATTTGATAATATCTTATGCTAAAAAAATTTTAAATATTAACTTCAAAGGAATGACTTAAGGATAGAAAAATATATTTTGGTCAACTTAACAAAATAATTTGTAATAGCCCACCTTTAATAATTAAACAAATGCCATTATCATATAATCATTGCATTATTCAATCATAGAAAACTATGACTATTTTTCAGAGCTACAAATGAATGAAAAATACTTCCAATAGACACATACAAAATATAACAAAATGAATTTTAAAAATTACCAGACATTATCAATTATTTAAAAAATGCTAACTTCACAGTATTTACTTGAATATAAGAAATCTATAGGATCTGTTGTTAAAAGTCTGCAGTAAATTCTTTCTAATTAGGAAGTTTCAAGGGAGTCTCCATGGCACAGTGGCTAATGTGCTGGACTGCAATATCATAGTGAGTAAGTTGAAACTCTAGTCATGCTATTATGTTCACTTTTGAACTAATACTCTTGGGAAAGGGATGAACCTCTTCCCCACCCACCCCAAGCTATGAGTTTAAACGGTACCATTACTATTTTTTTTACAAGGATGGATTTGGTATTAAGTAGTTCATGAAGGCTGATGTACCATTAAACCAAACCAATAAAGTTTTCATATTGATTAAGAATAATCATTTATTTTATCCAAAATATTAAAATATAAAGATAAATTGTTTGTTTTTTAATTTAGAAATTATGTTGAGAACAAGCAAAATAATTTTTGTTTCAGTAAGAAATAAACTTTGAACTGTTTTGTAAACTAAGAAGGTAAAACCTTTTTATTTTCTCATAAATTTTGGTTAAACCTAAGACAAATTGCATCAGATATATTCACCCATTTATTTTTTGTATTGAAATACATTACTAAACTTTGTAAATCAAATGAGAACAAGAAATGCCTTTAAGAGTAAAAACTATACAATATAGCTCATTCAATAGCACAATGCAGTTACACAAACTGTATGCATGTATGAATAAAGGCTGTAGGAGGAACAAACCTAAACCTATTTAATCAAAATTATTCAACATATATAAAAATGTTATGAAATTAATGTCCTAAATTAAATTATTTCTTAAAAATAAAAAATGTAATCAAATTAGTGATAGATATTAAATTTGAAAATAATGACAGTCTTGCAATGAAAATTCAAAGAAAATATTAAAATTCAGGTTTTGTTGTTTTGAATTACTATTATTTATGGTCTGCACAGAAGGAATTGAACTAACTTAAAAGTACAGATAGATTATGAAGATCAAGGTAATTTCATTAAATCACATTTTTTTTAACAATATTTATCCTTCTAAATAATGAGTTTACTGTTATGCTTGCAAAAAACCCAGACATGACAACCACTGCCCAATTGACACTTTAGAAATATCAGCCATCAGATGGTCTCATTGATCTTAAGTGTTAATATCACTCCAATATCTCTTCTCAAAGCCTAACTTATTAATTTTCATTCATTTAAGTGAGTAAATTTATATTCAATACATATATTGTCAGTAACTGTAGAAATATATGAAACAACTGATATCTTGTCAACACCTATGAAATTTGATTTTAATGGCATGTCAACTAGTCTAGGATCATTTTATGCCAAGAGGTTAGGGAATCACATTCATTGTTTACATTTTTTATGTATTTGTTTTATAAGAGATTTTTTAGCACACTGTCCTATTGACTACAAATAATTTTCAAATAGATCATTTGAATGTACTGATGGGACCCTAACAGGAACTACCATTCCAAGTCAAAGTGGACCTGGGAGTAATGGTAATGAAGGAGCACTCCACATTCTCCAGAACTGGAGCCTCACCATCAGATGCAGTTTGGTGTTACATAGCCAAGACACCTCTTTTTGGCATGATTTTACCCCTTTGCAGGAGATACAATAAGTATATTCTCAGCTCTGTCAACAGGGTAATGAAATTTCTTCAGGTTCTGCTAGCAATAATAAAATAAGGTAACACACACAGAGAATTCTAATTAATATCAATTGTGAGATTAAAATTTTATTACCTTTTTTCTAACACTTTCTTCAGGACTGGAAAGTTTCAAAAGTACCGGAGTAAGAAATTTTCCAAGTGCAGTTTCCAACTGTTCATCACTTTCTGCAGAACCAATACGCAGGAACACACGTTCCAAAAGCACTAGAAAATTCAAAATAAAAAAGAAAGAAAGAAAAAAAAAAGACTTAAAACATAAGCTTCTGTCAACTAATAAAAAAAAAAAAGAGAGAGAGAAAATAAAACACAAATCTAGTAAAAAGCTGAAGACTTCAAATAAATCCTTTAGATTGATATTCCTTGGAAACCAATGGAATGAACTTAAATGTTAATCTTAACAAAATGTGGTACAATATCAGACAATATCATTTCATCCTAATTTTCTACTTTAAAATTGATATTTATTAACTTTCCTTGCTTTATAACGGCCACCTAAAAAAAAACTAACCCTACAGGTGGGATTTTAAGTTATAGGAATTAATCAAATTCATTTATCCCAAATTCTATCCTTTTTGAGAACTTAAAAGTTAATAAACATCATAAAGAGGTTAATGTTTATGCTTCCTCAATGCCCACTGCTCAAAACTACAAAAGTAAAGACAATTTTTTTAATTCTTGATCTTCCAAGTGACAGGGGAAAAATTCTAGCTAATATCTATAGTATACAGTTAAACAAAAAGATAAAGATTTAGCTTTACTAACATGACAGACAGAAAGTAAGGGTTCAATTTAACATTATGCTTATATTGTAAAATAAACCTTTAGCTAACAACTTAAATTTTGAAATTTTCTAAAACTAATATGCTAAAAAATTAGGTGGTCTTAGGTCTGTGTGTTCTTGAGTTATAAACGAATAAAAAAAAACATTTGGTGACTTAAAGTGAGACATGTAAAGAAAGCAATTCTGTCACCAAGATTATTTCCTTTTTATCTGACACCAATACATCAAATATAATTTGAGCTCTCTTAAATTTTGTTATAATTAATTTGATTGGTTGGGTTTTATGAGATATCAACCACTGTAGGTTATTTAATGCCAAATCTTCTTTATACATATATATTAAATATATAGAATTTGGTTTGTTTGGGTTTTTGGCATATCAACCATGGTAGGTTATTTAATGCCAAATCCCCTATATAGATATATATTGAATACATATGAATTTTAAACACATTTTGTAGATAACATTTTTCAAACAAGCCAGAGCTCATTTTTTTTTTGTTGCAGGCAGTTAAATGGTTTAAAACATTTCTAATATGAATAGTTTTATTTACTATTAATCATTTGTTTGGATATAGTTAAATGAGTTCAAATATTCCTATGCAACAGTAAAAATTTAACATCTATCTTTTGTTTGCACACATTTAAAAGTCTCTCTATATATATATATATATATATATATATAGATAGATGATTTGCAAGTGAATAGGTTTATAGGTAATTTCCTTTTTAATGAGTTAGAACGAATTTGTTTGCAAACTAGTATTGCTATTGTTTCTACACAGTTAAATGGTCGCAATTATTATGATCTAACTAATAATTCTATTCACTATTAATCATTTTTTTTTGCACAAAGTCAAGTGGTTACAAGTACTGATATTTAACAATAATTATTCTGTTCAACACAATTCATTTATTTGCACTCACTTAAATGGTTCCAAGTATTGCAATGTAATACCAATAATTCAATTTAGTTACCACTAAATAGTTTTAACTACTGCTATTTAACACTAATAATTCTATGACATTACTCATTCATTAGCACACAGTTAAATGGTTCCAAGTACTGCTATGTATCACAAACAATTCAATTAGAAAGTCATTTGTGTATACAGTTAAATGGTCAAACAGATCTATTTCTAACAATTTAACATAAGTAATTTGTTTGCACACAGTTTAAATGTCAAACATTTCTATTTAACCCAAAGATGGGATCCTATCAGGTGCTACCACTGCAGGTCAGAGTGAACCAGAGAGCAATGTCAATGAAGGGGTACTCCACATTCCCCAAAGATTCAGGACTGAAGATCACTATGAGGACACTTGTTGGGGAGAGGGGGTATTACCCTTCTGAAGAGATGCAGTCAGTGTATTCTATAGCTCCAGCCAACTTGAGCCATTAATTTGATTAGATGATTGGCTGATTGATTGATTTAATTTAACAGCATATCAACTCATCTGGGGATATTTCATACCAAACAGTAAATTAAGGAGGTTGGTCAGATTTATTTTAATGTTTTTTCAAGTATCTTTCTTGATTTGATAGTGAATTGTATACAGTTGTTTGTTGCTAAGTAGATTTGGGTTGCTTTTGAGGAGGTCTGTAGGGTAGAGGTCAAGTTTATGGTTATACTTTTGAGTATAATTTTATTTCTTTCAGATAAGATGTTATCTATACTGATATTTTTAAATGTGTCTCTTATGTTGTGCTGTAAAAGCATTTTCTTATAACAGCAAAATCACTACATTCTATTAGAATGCATTTAACAGTATAGGATGTTTGACATACTATGCATTCTGGTTGTTTTTTTTTGTTTAAGTAAAAAGGAGTGTCAGTCTTGAGACTGATACATAGTCAGGATATAGTGACATACTTTTCTGGACTTTCTGAAGCCTGGTTTCCATTCTCTTTTGCTAGGTTTTATTTGGAAGAATTTGTTGTGTATGTTGCTATTTTCTAGGGAAATGTCTAAAGGATTTGGAATCTGTCAGGGACCATTTTTAGTGTTAATTTATCTGCTGAGTCAGATTTGTTATTTCCTCTTATTTCTATGAGGCTTGAAATAAGCAGTTGGTTAGTTGGTTTTAAGGTATATCAACCTTCATTGGGTTATTTAATGTTGAAGTCAGTCTTTTTTATTGCAAGCAAATAATTTGCACACAATTATACAGTTTCCCGTATTCCTATTTAATACATGTAAATTATACAGAATTATATGGCTTCAAGAAACAATTCCAACTAAATAATAATTTGTTTGCACATAGTTATATGGTTTCAAGTATTCCTCTCTAATACTATTGGCCTAGTGGGTAGAGTGTTCGCCAATGGTCCAGGAGACCTGGGTTCAATCCCAGGTCGCCTCATACCAAAGACTTTAAAAATGGTACTTGATACCTCCTTGCTTAACACTCAGCAATATAAGGTACGTATCAAGGGAAAAGTGGAGCAATCCAGGGAAAAGAGTAGCGCCATCCCCTACACCTAGGTGTAGTAGCTATTGAAAAGAGAGACTTCTGGTCGCCCTCGACTACAGTCACCAACTTTACTTACTTTATGCCCAGTCAGCTGGGGCTGTAGAATACACTGACTGTAGTGTCCTAGATATGACATTAAACAATGTGATGCTGGAGCTTTGGGAAATGCGGAGTACCCCTTTATCACCATTGATCTCAGGTCTCTTCTGACCCAGAGTGGTAGCACCTGATAAGGTCCTATCTATGGGTCAAAAAGAACTGTTTGACATTTAAACTGAGTGCAAACAAATGACATGCTAAATTGAGTTATTTGAAATAAAACTATTTAACTGTGTGTAAACAAATGAGGGATGTTTAATTGTTAGTGATACATCACAATACGTGGAATTATTTAACTTTGTTGACTTATGCAAAACTGAATTGTTAGAAATAGAACTTTGATCATTTAATTGTGTATATTGACAAAATGTGTTTACAAATCATATATTTAATATATATGTAAAAACAGGATTTGACATAAAATAGCTAACAATGGTTGATATACCATAAAACCAAACAAAACAATTATATGATTGAAAGTTATTAATCATAATAATCATGAGTAAACAATTAGTTTCAAGAAACTATTCTTAATACAAATAATTCCTATCAAATACTAATAATTTTCAAACAGATTTATTTGACCCATAAATGACACTTAAACAAGTACTACAATACTGGATCATAGTGGACCTAAGAGCAATGACAAGAAAGAGGTGAATGCATATTACCCAGAGCTCCAACACTGGAGCCTTGCCACTGGATGCAGTTTTTACTTGTTGTAATCAAATAAAAAGCAAAGATCTAATAAGATGTAATTTTCAAAATTTCCTGACAGAATTTCGTCCATGTGGATATTGACTGTTCAGGCTTTGGAAGAAATTGGACAAATCTATTCTCATTTTCACTTTACATATCATTCAATTGTAGAAACAGTAAACATCCAGAAGCTAATGTGCAAAACAAAAAAGCTTATTAAATAACACCTACATAACACCCAATAAAACATCAAGCAAGATTTATGGATTGGTTCCAAAATTACCCTTTCCAGATGGACTAGTCAGATCTGACAAACATTGGTTTACAACCAAATCTAATAATATGACCTGCAATTGAAATAGCCCATAGTAGTGAGAGTGTGCTTCAAAATAACTGATTTTACAATTATTAAATTTCAATACCAACTAAGCATTTATATATTACTAAAATGCTCATGTTTGTATGCATTTACCCAGCCACTCCACAATAAGTAGAATGTAACACAAGGTTAATAATTAAACAGAGTACAACTGATTTGAATTCAGAATTTTCCTTCTAGACTGGTTGCCTTACCAAAGCTCAAGAACTCAGCCTTCTCTACAATTTACCAATAGCTTGGGAGGGAGGGAGGATGAATCTATGCCTTTCCCATGGGCATCAGCACAAAGTGAAATACAAACAGTCTTGTCCAGGATTTGTATGTATGTAACCCAATTTAAATGGCAGAACATAGCAAGATTTTTATTCAAGTAATACGCTTAAAATGCTATAACTTAGAGAATAAAGCCATTTTCACTTCACTTTGCAAATGAATTATAGAGTTTGCATTAGTGATGAATGTCATTTTTTAATCAACCAAATTCTCAAAATAACAGAGATACTTATGAAATGCTAATCATAATTTTCCCCTCCTTCTTAAATAGTAGTATCAATGTAATCATGGACTGCTGTTACAATCGGAACCCATGGGTTCAAAGGTCATCTAGTTGACTTATAAATTCCCAGGAAACCTTATAACCCATTTTTGACTCTGATAAGTTTAAAACAAGAAAAATAGATGAATTTAGATCTAATGATGTTACTGACATGTTACAATTTATTACAACTTCATCTTTGTTATAGATATATTTCCAATATTATATTTTGGATTTTACAGCAATTTTGTAGCATTTGGTTCCCATGGAAATTATCAAAACCAGATATGAGTAAAAATATCTATAATATAGCTTAAGCATAAACCAACTAAAATACTATATAAAACAGTGGTGTGTCTAAAAGATATGTTGAGTAAGCAAAAACTTATGACCTTAGATGAAAATGATTGTTTTTATTAACTTAACATATAATAAATCTTTGCATTTATGATTATCGATCTTTGAGTAACTTTCAAAACAAAATTAAACAGACTTGAAAAAGCTTATAGCATTGAATTATAATAATTTTTATTTGTATTATTAAATTACTTAGGTTAATGTTATCATTCAAGAACTCTGATAATAAATAATGAATTCAACAAAAAAATAAATATTTACTGCAGGTAAAAAATTTCAAAAGAAACTATATACAGAGGCCCACTTTCTTTTTCATCAAATCAGTAACAGCTGAATATACTGTATATTCTCTGAAAAAGTCTTTACTCAAATTTATTCTATAATTCATAGAAGTGTCGCATAATCATATTAGGGAAAGAAATTAAAGCAAATTGAATTTTATATATCAGATTTTCAAAGGTGAATGTCTGCTTACAATTTGCAAATGATTTTTTACAATCAGTATAAGTTTACTGAGTCTTCTTAAAGGGATGTATGATTAAACTGGATAAGTAAAAATATTTCTAATTTTTATAGGGTAAGTAATGCATATCTTGCTTCTAGAAAATACACATCACAGGTATAAAGGGGGTCAACTTGTGTTTAAGTAAATTTCTGTTACCTTAAAACTGATAAAATTTGAAAATAAATTCAGCCTGGAATGGATTAAACTAAAACATGGCATTATTCTATTAGATATACAGAAAAATATCCTCATCTCTATTCTCTTCGTTACAAAATTTCAGCTCATGTGTTTTCATAAGTATATAATGTATTTGATAACACTAAATGCAATCAAGAATAGATCACCTGCAAGAGATTAAAATAATAAAGATGAGGATACTAGTCTAAACATACAATACAAACAATAAGATTACTTACAGATAAAAGAATATGTTAATAATACAAATTGTTAATTTCTATAAACACCACTTATTTGTTACATAGTAAAACTATAAGGACATTTTTGTCCCATCCTTAAAAAATTAATTTGCATTTAAAAGCACAATTACTGATTGATAGATTTTAAGGTCATGGAACCTCACCATCAGATCCAGTTTAGTGTCATAGCTAGGATATCTATTTTGGAGCTGGTCTTAACTCTTAGCAGAGGATACAGTCAATATATTCTAAACCCCACTGACAGAGTAGAAAAATACAATGGAGCTCTAATCCATTTTAAAATCTTACATCATACAAGTAATACCAAAACATATCAAGCAATCAAGCATCAGAAAATTAATTTGAATGTAAACAGTTTGGTGTCATATCTAGCTATCATAAATAAACTATAATTACTACAGGTTTACTCTTAACTTGCTTTTACTTAAGTGCATGAGGCCAAACCTTATTGTGACTGTTAAAGTTCTTGCTGAAGATTAAATACAGGAATGTAAATGATTTTCTAATGTTTCAATAAGTACATGGGTCATGTAATATTAGGTTTCATTTTCTTTCATATTCATTTTTTTGTCTGAATGAATATAAGCCAACAAGATTATCCTTTTGTTATGTGAGCCTTTATGAAACTGTAAACAAAACAGAAAAATGTATAAACTGCATCTTCAAAAAAAAAAAAATCTATGAGTGCATGCTTGAAAATGTAACTCAGAAGATAAATGTCTCAGAAATTTCTTCATAACTAGGCACATTTAACAAGAAAGTGCTATGTTGAACCAGCAAATCAAAAAAAGAAAAAGAAAAATTAATCTTTGTAAACATTGTAGCAAAGATGATCCAACTGAGAATAAAATTAGCAAAAGAAGTTCAATCTCTAGCTGGGACACCATACATTCATATTTACATTTTTTGTGTAGTTGTTTCACAAGAGGTTTGCTTTACACACAGTCCTATCAAATACAAATGATTTTTAAACAGATTTATTTAACCCATAGATGAGAGCCTAACAGATACTACCACTCCAGGTCAGAATGGACCTGGGAATAATGGAAATGAAGGGTACTTCATACTCCAAAGAGCTCTAAAATTGGAGCCTCATCTTCAGATGCAGTTTAGGGTCATTAACAGGACACCACTTTTTTTAGGGGGCTTACCTCTGCAGAGGATACTGCATATTCTAAGCCTCATAGACAAGGTGTAGTGTTATTTAAGGTATTATAAATTCATTAATATAAGAAAAATACTTTAAAAAAAAATTTTAAAAAAAAGAGGAATTGTTCATACTAAAGTCTGATCAACCAGTGGAATGTCATATACACAATTTGATTTTCAAACAAATGTACTTGGGTAAATCAAAGGTTTTGCAATATTTGGGCAGCTCAGAAAGTTTTTACTGATGTTGTGAAGGTGATGAACCACATTGGACTGAGTGACGCCAATCTTGTATGATACTCAAGTTTTATTTAAATATAAATGTTGGTACATCTATATTTTGGGCATTTCAGAAAGATGCTCTACAAGTACTATTCACTAAATTTACCTCAATTGTTTGGAGTACAGCCTCAGAACCGACATTTTTAGGCCTACCTGATCTTGCCTGATCATCAAGGTTTTTACAACCCGAGCAAAATTTCTTGAGGCATACAACTTTCAAATCACAAATGGAATGAAGCAATGCAATGTGACAGCGAACCGGCTATCATGGTACTATGAACCACAGTGGATACCTTCTATGCATTCACATGGTTTGGTCAAATAAGATACGCACTGCAAACTAGCATGTATGAAAATATTACAAAACTTTTGACTCACCCAATTATATAATTGTCAATTTCAGACCAGTGCAGCCGATAATTTAAAAATAATCAATAACACAGCCTACTCAGTCATATTGCATCAAAACAGTAAATGAGTTAAAACTAAATTTACCAACAACTTTAATTCATGTGCTTGTCATATACAAAATGTATAACCCAGTAGTTAATTAACTAATTAACCTCTCAAGAGATTTTAATCCATTTTGAAATCTTACATCGTACAGTTAATCCCAAAGGATTTTAAGCCATCAAAAAATGGTCATTATTGAATCTGAATGTAACATTAAACTATGTTATACATTTGATGTCACAGTTTCAGCTAACCAGAGAAGAAATGAAAAAAAATTAAGTCAGAAAAATATCCCATATTTACAAAAGAACTGAAGAAATTGTGGAATAAGAAGGTAATAGTTGTAGCTATCATTATTAACCCATTTGTCAATTCTTGTTAGGTTATTTAATACCCAAGTCAGTCTTTTTGTTCTTCACAAAAACTATATAGTTTTAAAAAATTAATCATTAAAATCATTTGTAAACAATTATAGTTTCAAGTAACCATTCTTAATACAAATAATTGGCACCAGTTAGGGTCCTATCTATGAGTCAAATAAATCTGTTTGAAAATTATTTGTATTAGATATGAATATTTGATGTAAATTATTTGTATATAGAATAGTTATTTAAAGCTACAATTCTTTACTAAGGCTTATTATTATTAATTACTTGAAACTAAATAACTGAGCAAACATTAAATAGAAATAGTTGCTTGAAACCATATAATTGTATACAAATGATTAGTATTAGATAGGAATACTTGAAACCATACAAATGTGTGCAAATTATTTGCATTTGATAGGAATACTTGATATCATATAACTATGTACAAATTTGATAGGAATCCTTGATATCATAACTATGTACAAATGAAAAAAAATGTAATTTAAAAAGATGCAATCAAACATTAAAAATATAGTTTTAATTGCAACCAAACATCTAGAAATAATCAAATTTCAGCATTATACCATAAAACAAATAAACAAAATCACTTATTAAAAAACAATCTCAAACTATGTTGACATATTGTCAAAGAGAAAGAACAACTCTCAAGAAAACAACACAGAAAATGATATGTACATGTGTCCGTAACTTTAAGGCATAAAATACCTCACAGATTGACATGCTGTCCAAATCAATCAATGAAATAATTTGCCCACATTTATATGGTATCAAATATTCTTATCTAATACTAATAATTTCCTAACAGATATATTTAATCCATGAATTAGACTCAAAAATGTACTAAAACTGTGTTAGAATAGACTTGGAATAATGGCAAAGAAGGGGTGATTCCAGAACTGAAGCCTCACCACCAGATTCAGTTTAGTATCATACCAAAGCCATAACTTTTTCATCAAAGTGAGGGTCTTATCCTTATGCAGGGAATGTAAGCAGAATATTTTAGGCTCTACAGACAAAGTGGAAATCCAATTATTACAGTCCAAAAGAAGTTTGCAAAAAATCATAAATCTGAGACAAAATAGAAACTATCCAGACAATAGCATCACTAAAATCAGCTATAATGACAAAAAGAATGAGTGAGTAATGTGGATACTTTCTTTATCTTCTGTTAAAGTTACAAGTCACTATTGGTATAAAATAAGTATTATTATGATAATAAAACTCTTCAATAATGATAAAATTGAAGAAAAAAGATATGAAGTAACACAGGAAGAAGTATATATACTTGATATATAGAAAGTTATGAAGGAGAAAAAAAGTGTAAAAGAATTAAATCAAGTAGTGTAGCCTTCCTAGTTTTTATACATGAAAAATTCATAGATATATATGAATTTCTATAACTTAAAAAAAGTAACTAAATGACATTTACATATATTTACTGTAGGTTGACAATTTGGTTTGGTGATATATCAATCTTTGTTGGCTATTTCATATCAAAGCCATTCTTGTAGAAGAATAGTAGAGGTACTAACTCATAGCTCAGGGAATAAGAGGGTTCATACCTTTCTCACAAGTATTAATCTGAAAGTGAACATCATAACATGACAGGAGTTAAAATTCACTTAATACAATGTCACAGTCCAGCATGTTAGCCAATAAACCATAGGAACTCTCCTTTCACTATAGGTTGAGTAATACCTTGTGTTGCTATAACCATGGAATAGCTACTGACATTTTAATGAGATAGTGCAATCAATAAATTTCATACATATATATATATATATATATATAACTGGCCTGTTAGTATAATGGTTAAATATTTGCCAATGGCCCAGGAAACCAGGGTTAAATCCCAGATTGTGTCATACCAAAGACTCAAAAAAAGGTACTTGATGCGTCCCTGCTTAACACCCAGCATTATGTGGATCAAGGGTAAGTGGAATAATCCAGGGAAAGGAATACCGCCCTCCCCTACACCTATTGAAAATGGAGCCTTCGGGTTGCTCTCAACTACAGTTGGCCAACTATATATATATATATATATATAAAAGGCTTTTGCATAAAAAATGCTTGATGCTAATGTTGCAGAGCAGGTATAAAAGTTCCTTTACACACATTTCCCACTGATGATTGCACACACCACATAAAACTTCTAATGTTCATAATCAGCCCTCTAAGTCATAATAATGTATTTCATATAAAAGATTATTTACATAGGAAACACAGTAATAATATTAATATTGTCCACATTAAATCATCTATTATAATGAAGGGATCACTCACAAGAAATGTTAGAAAATTTTGCCATTTCAAGTCTTAAAAATAACAATTTGATGGAATAAAATAGAAAATGCAGGGCTTGTATGATCAAGGCTCTTCACAGCTTATGTTGTATTATTATAAATCTCTATTACTTCTTGGAAGAGAATATGATATACTGATAGAGAATGAACAAATTCTATGAAGAATGAAAAATATTAGATAAGTTTATGAGAATGTATTATCCAATAGTTAAAAAAAAAAGTTTTCAGGACCAGCTTCTTATCTTTTTTAAATGGTCAAGTTTTCGGAGCCATCTTTTTTAAGTCAGTGTAGAGCCAGTTTCAATCCAAATTCAGAAAATTTAAGAGTCTTTTTAAAGAATTATTTTGGAAGATACAAACGTGTGATACTTAAATTCCTATGATTTTTTATTCATTGATGATCAAATAAAACAACAAAATGAATGAATTTAATCTGACACATTAACACCTACATAAGTTTAAATACAAATAAATTTTAGAAGTAAACTAGCTAAAGTACCTATTTACACAGGGTGAAAGTTCAAGACTTAAATTCAAGACAGAGAGAGATTGACAAAAAATTGTCAAGAAACCTTTCCAACTATTAATTATTGTTTTAAACAATGCCTATTTTAAAATCCTTCTCATCAATTAAAAATGTTCAAGAAATAGTAATTGTTACAATGAAAGATAAATCCATATAATAGAAAAGATATTTACCAATTGGATTTTGTATATTATCCAATGAAGTTAATATTTCTTGATAAAAAATTTCATAGAGTTTTGTAAAGAAATAATAATTAATTTAATTAAGTTACACTTGAGAGATTTATGGATTTAAAATTTTTGGTTTCTTGACCAATTAGTCCTAACTAAGGAATAATGCTATGTATTTAATGAACATTTCCAGCTTAAAAAAAACTATCAATAAAACTAATTTGTAATGTTTAATTAAATTATTTTAGTAAGACAATTCTTTTTGTTTTTAAGTTTGGAAATGTAAATTCTTCACTGTGAGTTGCAATATGACTTCCTGTGATAATTTGTTATTTTAGAGACCCCTTTTGATTAAGAGCCCCTCTTTTCCTCATGAAGAACACTTTCTTTGACATTAAAATTTTTCCCTGAGTTTAATAAATATATATACTAAATTTAGTTTGGTTTATATGTTTAGTGGCATATCCACCTTCATGGGTTATTTAATGTCAAAGCCATCCTTGTAGAAGAACAGCTGGGGTACTAGTTAACCCATAATTAAGAAGTTAAAAGAGTTCTTGTCTTTCCCTAGAGTATTAGTCAGGAAGTGAATGCAATAAGTGTGACTAAAGTTTGAACTCGCAAAAATGTCAGAGCCCAGCATGTTAGAAATTACACTATAGTGACTACTCCAACTAAATTTGGTAGCTTTATATCAGACTGTTCAATTGCCCCTAAGGACAAACTTATAAGGTATTCACCCTCGCCTTAAATATCCAAGGTTTTTTTTTTTAATTATTTAAGACGTTGAAATGTTATAACCACTACACTATTGATGAGTGTGTTATACTCTGTATAAGGTTGACTTGCAATGATGCAAAGCTAATATTCAATTACCTTGAATTATTTTAAGCCCATTGTAATCTTTTTGTTGATTCTCATGAGGATACACACTATGCACAACTTTTTTTTTTCTCTGTAACTAAATTATTAGCTTAATTTCTTTAATTTTTTCATTATTCTGTGAGAAAGGAAGAATTTTTCATTGCAGGAATAAAAAGATTTTCCTTATTCACATTTTCAGCACTATTTCATTTTTGTTTGCTTTAAAAGTATATCTGAGAAAATAAAAGTATATTCAAAATAGCTCTATTCTCTCGGTAATACTTGCCTTTAATTCTTGACCCCTGACTATCTCCCCCTTTGTTTAGTCTTTATTTTTAAAGATACAACATAGTGTTCTGAAATGTGTTAAAACTAATCCCCCCGGCCCGCTTTCCAAAATCAAAATCACAAACTCTGGATTTAAAAACTTTTTTTTTTTTCTTTTGGGTGGAGGAGTGTATTCATAAATTTAAAAATCTATGTTTTTAAAATCCTAGGATAAAAGAAAAAAATTTCAATTTCTATTTTTGAAGTTTGTTCCCTTACACAATATACCTAATAAACCCAGCGGGCCAATGTTATCTTTTTTAAATATAAATAATTAAAAATAAAAAATAAAAACGGCATATGGCTTCCTTCACTAAGCTTCTTGGAATTTTTTATCTGAAGAATTCCGATCGCCTTAGCAAATGACCTTTACATAATGTTTTTTTGTTTTATGTAGTAATAATAATAATAAACATTATTCTATGGTTCAAATAAAATATTATTATCTCATGGGCCTTAAAAATAGTTTGAAACTATAAAGGACTGTTTATTAATGTTTAGATTTAAGTTACTAACAAAACTAAACAGATAATGAAATAATTCATTTTTAAAGCTTTCTAAATAAGATTTTCTAACAATATCGAGGTGTGTTTGCTGCACTTTATTAGTAAAAATTAAAAACTAAACTTAAAAAATATACGGTTGCTTTTTTAATTTTTTTTCCAAATCAAACGTCTTCTCCACAACTCGACTTAGATCTTTCTTTCTTTCCATAAATAACGAAGAGCTTAACTTTTTAGCTTTCATACATGTCGTTTTCCCTTTGTTTATTTTATTATCAGATAAGTTCTATTTTTTTCTTATAGGTGAAACAAGTTAGATAATTTTGTGGGCTTGTGACTTTACTAAAATCATGTAAAATTTTTAAAAAAATAAAAAGCTTCCCAAAAAGAGAAATTCAACTTGTAGCAATGTTTCGTATACGTGACACGAAAACAATAAAAATGTTGCTAAAAAATAGAGAAATAAATTGATTAATTTTGTTTATTTTGTAAGAAAATTATTCAATGCGATACTATCCTTAATTATAATCTATAAAAACAATTATGTTTATCATATTATCAATATTTTGACGCTACTACGACAGTATTATTGAATAAATAGGTACTCTAAAACAGGAGGGAAAAGCTTGTATATAATGAGGGATAAGATCAAATAATTGCCCACTCTTCCATAAAGATAATTTCTTTTTGAATAGATCACATAAGAAAGTTAAAAATGGTCTTAACTAAATTACAACGAATAAATAAATATATATCTGTAATATTTCTCAATCGAGATTTTTAGTAAACTTAAACCAACATTGACATCTGCCGAGTCACGTGGTCAAATGCACTATATATTGAAAACATTAAAAAAAATATGCTTCTTTGTTTTTTACGATTCTTTTTCGGTTCATTTAGGGTATTCAGTGAAGCAGCCAGTGTCCACTTCAATATTGTGGCTAAACTGGACAATACTCACTTAACTCGTCCTGGCCTGACATGATGATGCTGTTCGGCTCTGGGTAAAATGAGTCCAATAGCAACTTCTGCTAAAGCATCCTGCCAGAAACGGAAACGGATAACGACGTAAACTGTTATACTGTCGTAAAAACAGCTTTACAACAATGCGCACTTTAATAACTCAGAAATAATTTATTTAAAAATAGACGTAAATAGATGTTTTGCCACAACGATGTAAATGTATATATGTAATATATGTAATATGAACTTTTAGATTTAGGCTGATAATTACATTGATCAATTGTTCTGACAATGAGAGAAGGAAAAAGGTACTTTTTGAAAATTAAATTAAATTTTCATCCCTCAAAATTAAAAATAGAATGAAACATTGACAATTGAATAATGATATGATTAGTAATGATAAAATATGTAGAAAATTTTTCAGTGATTTTGTAAGTAACTAAATGAAGAAAATACTTGAAAGATTTTTGAATTTTTTTTTTAGGAAAGAAAAATTTAGTAACTTTTTATGTCATAGTAGAGTTTAATAAAATAAAGTTATTAGATTAATTAAATATAGTACAGCACAAACTGAAACAGGAAGATTGTATCCATTTTCCAAATGAGGAGATTCTGTCTATTTTAAAAATTAGTCACCAAAGTTCTAACTTTCAATTGATAACCTGCTGATAATTTTAGCTTTCCATGAAAATAATTCCTTTGTTTAAATGCTCTGATGGCAAAAGATCTACTCAAGGGCAAATAATCCAAATAAATCAATAAGTAATTTCATTTATTGTCTTAATCAATTCAATATACTTTATTTAGCTTAGATTAGCACTAGAACAAAGTAGTGAAGCACCCAGTGAAGATCAAACTCACTCTATAGATAATATGCAAGAATGCAAGAGAAGCTTGATTGCTATTATGCTCCTGGAGTTATTTACTAAGCTTAGGTTAGTTGTGGTACCCAATAAGAATCTACTAGCAAGTCTGTTAGTAATGGTCTGCTAGACAAGCTCACAAACCATCTTTCCAATCAAGCCACTTATGCAGTTATTTTTTCAAAATGATCATTCTAATAATTATTTCTTATGAAAGTTTATGCTCTAGAAATTAATAATTTTTTATGTTGATTTTTGTTAGATGATAATAAATAACAAATGCATGCAGTTTTTACATGAAATCTAATTTTCACATTTTAGATTTATACAAAAAATATTTTTGAAAAACACATGTACCAAAGTATTTCAGCAAAAGACCATAAGATGGTGTTACCAAAGCCTAGTATAAGAAGAGACATGAAAACATCATTTTCTTTATTTGGAGAATAACCAAGAGACTAGATCTGTTTCATCCTCAGCGACAGGGATGTTTTTTTTATCCCCAGCATAACCTCAGGTATATTGAATACAATGCTATAAAACAACAGGCAATGCTCAATGCCTTAAACTTACTTTTATACAGACAGATATATTTAATAATTCCATGCAACCAACAGCTAAGGGAATCTTCTCAAATATGCAAATCTCTCACAAACTTTCATACCTCATTAACTTCACATATATCTATATATGATGAGTTTTTTCACAGACACATTATCGTACAGTTTTTTTGTAGCTCATTCATTTATGTATTCCCTTTTCTATTTAGTTTTGCTCTGGCATTAAGATATGTTAAGTTGTTGTATGTATTACGTATCCTCATATTCATTCTTGAGGGGAAACATTTTCGTGGTCGGGAACAAGAAATGTCAATGACTTGGAGATGTTTGATGTGTGAGGAGTAAGGATCTATGACTTCTCCCCAAATGAAAAGCGTGTGTTCCAAGTAATGATGGTGATATTTGCAAGGGAATACCAGTTATTTGGTCACTGACCAATCATAAGTTTATGTCTTATCTATAAAAGCCATTGCTTTTTGAACAGCAAGTAGTGTAAATTTTGGCTTGTGAGCAAGAGCGAAGTTGCTCCATGCAGATTTGATTCTGTTACCCTCTTTTTCTTTACATATTTGATAATGGATTTGCAGACTTGGGTTTCTGAACCTGAATACAGATCTTGTTACTGACACAATTTCTCAAATAAATATTCCACACCAAAATGGCATCAAGCACAAAGCCTACTCATATTAAAAATTTTCAACTTTAATTGGTCTACTATCCCAAATATGAGGCCTGCTATGAGGACCTATAGATTGGTCTGAGTTGTACACTGAAGACTATAAGATAAATATTGACGAAAAAAATGGAATATAATGGAATGAAATAAAATATCAAAAAATTAAATCATGATTACCTGCCCTTGACTAGTATCAGGGAATATTAAACCATGATGCATTTACTCAGCTACAAGTGTCCAAATTATTTTCTTCTCACACTCAAATAATAGTAGTAGAGAGTTATGGTACTAATATACAAAAAATATACCAAGAAAACCTTTGTTGTGGGACCAGAATATGTGAATGCATCAATCCCATGAATAGGTTGTAGTGTTGTTTGTGTGGTCTCTTAACAGAGGACTGGACAATGACAGAGGCAAGTGGATAAGTTTAAATTCAGGTTTTACTGAGCGAATTTTACACAAAAGGTATATAGGTGCAGAAATCATGGTTGTTGCATCACATCAGTTTAGTCTCTATTGGGTGTCAAAAGTCTGTGTTGTAGGAAGTCTTAGATGCAGCTGTATATCAGTTTGTGGCGACAGCGCATCTAGAAGGTGAGTATAGTCTGTGCTTGGTGCAGATATTAAGTGTTGCTGTATGGTCAGGTTGTAGATGTTGCTGGAGACAGTCATTGATGTGGACACATTATTTGCAAAGGCTGGATGATTGAAGACCCAGTTGTGTAGTACTTTGGTTAACCGGGGATGTGTCGATATGGCCTTGGTGTGTTGTGTTAGTCTGAGCAGTGGTTGCTTGTAGACTATGGTGATACAAAAGTCCGCTGCTGGGTGAAGCTGGAGCTGGTCTGCAGTTGGTGCTGTTGTTTGTTGGTGCAGGACTCGTTACTGGTTGAAGCTGGAGCTGGTCTGCAGGTGCTGGTAGGTTGAGGGTGCAGGAACTGCTGCTGGTGAAGCTGGAGCTGATTTGCAGTTGGTGCTGGCTGCTGCATCATCATCTTGTGGTATCTGCCAGGAAAGATGTAGTGAGCTCTTAGATCTGTTTGATTGTATGACTTTCTGAGATTTGCTCTGAGAAGAGCTGTTTGAATGAGAAAAGGGCAGCTGTGATTGGTCTGGTAGGCTGTTCTGGGTCCATGGCTATGGTTGATTGGATTGCACATCTACTGCTTTGGCTGGTGGTAAGGATGTATATCCTACTTTTCACAGCTTGGTTCGGTGGTGACGACACAGACCCCATGCTGCTGGAAGAGGTAACAGATTCCTCTACTCCCTGCTAAGTCCAGCTGCCAAGTTGATATTTGTCTCTTTCTCCCACCAGATAGGACTTGACACAAAGTCAATGACTCAAAGGTCAATTATAGTGGGGGCTGAAGGGAAGGGAGGTCGGACTTGAGCCAAAACTCAAACCCTGCTGGACTATGCTGGTCATTGGCTCACTCAGTGCAATGTGAGCTTGATGAGCCTAGCAGGAAATGGATCCAAATATGAATCCAGGCATGGATGCCTGATTATAGCTTAAACTGGAAGCCCAGCTGCCAAGTTGATTTTTGGTTGCTGCCTGGGTTTATATAGCATTAGCCACAGCTACTTTGCTGGACAAGGGAAGTATTTCTGTACACAGGAAGTTCCCTGATTAAATGTAAGTGATAATGAGATACTTCATTATACTTTGAAGAGGAACTTTTAAATATAATAGATTTTATCCTGTGGTAATGATTTTTTCTCAGAAAGGCTAGTTGAATTAACTCCTTTTGAAAAGTAGTTCATGTGTTCATAACAGAAGTTCAGTCATAACATATGTACAATATTTTGTTGTCTGACGTCATGGGTGACTCAGTGTTTTTGCTAAACTGGATATTTTAGGTTTCATAGACAGGACAGCTATGATACCTTCATGTCAATAACCCACCTTACAACAATCTCAGTATGATTTGGGACAATGAAATGACAACTTCAGAATCCCAAATCATACTAAGATAAAAACCAGCTAGTTTCATTGCAGTTCAAATCATTTCCAACAAAAAATGGGCAGATTAGTTACAACAAAAAGTACATATTTGGAATGCATAAAAGGCTTTTTCTATTTTGAATCTCCAAAGAAGCTTCTTTCATCTTATTTTCATCAGAAAAATTTGGCAATTCAGAATCTCGTTCGGTTTGGTTTGGTTTGGTTTTATAGCACATCAACTATTGTAAATTATTCAATGCCAAATCCATTTTTATACATATAAACAGTTCTATTCAAAAAAAAAAAAATCAGTTCAGCATATGTACACAGTTTAGTTCTATTTGACCCATAGATAGGACCCTATCAGGTGCTACCACTCCGGGCCAAAGTGGACTTAGGAGTGATGGCAATAAAGGGGTACTATGCATTCCCCAAAACTCCAGCATTACTGGAGCCTCACCATCAGATTGTTTAGTGTCATATCCAGGACACTGGTTGGAGGAGTCTTACCCTTCTGCAGAGATGCAGTCAGTCTATTCTGTAGTCCCAGCTGACTAGGCCAAATCAGAATTTAATTTGATATACATAAAGCAAGAAATCCCTATAATGTTATAAAAAATACAAACAAGAATGATGAAAAATTATATTGTTAAAACAACTAAAACATTATTAGATAAAATTTAAAGATAAAAGAGTAAAAAAAACTTTTTAAATATATAAATATATTCAATTCATTTTTTTCATTTTTCTTAGTATATTAGAATGCTTGGTGGTAGGAAAATATTTAGTTGAGTACCCATGCACCAATGATTGATATTAGTAAATCCATCATATACAAACATTGAACACTATAAAAGGAAAGACAAAATGACTTCAATTATCATATTTACCCAACCCCTCCGCTCAGGCAGGATATGACACAAGGTCAGTTTTTAAGCAGAGTTTCACAGGTTTGAATTCAGAGTTTTCCTTCTCCTAGACTAGTTGCCTCACCAAGGCTGAAGAAATCAGTCTATCCTACTATTTACCCATAGCTGGAGGGAGAATAATTGGATTCATACCTTTCCCAAAGGTATTAGTGCTATGTGAAATGCAATCAGTCTCGTCCAGGATTTGAACTCGTGTCGCCGTGTCCATTTCCTGCGATGATAACCATTACACCACGGGCACCTCCAAATGAATTCAATTATACATACAAGAATATCTAATATTCCATATGCACTACATACATGCAGGGTTAGAGTTAGGGTTACAAGGAAAGAATACACAAATATATCCCATGACAGGATTATCCATATATTGTTCCATGGATAAGCAGTATGTAGAAGGGTTACAAAATGGAAAAAAGGCTTATTTGATAAGTTTGGGTAATATAGACATGTGGCTTTACCATTCCCTGGTAGAGTCAGAAACAACATCTTTACAATTTAAAGAACAGAGGAAAAAAATCAAGAAGGCGTTTCTGCTACCATCATGTGACACTTTATGGGAACCAATCAGACATACCAATTATCTAAGAAAGATAATCATTAATTGTATTTCAACAGTAAATAGGAACCAAATCTCCCATGTGCAAGATTTAGAGTCAAATCACAATTAAAGCCTTTGTTTTTACCAGATTACCAAAGTTAGCATCAATGAGCCTCTTCAGTATTTACTGAATGCAAACCTAAGCAGAATAAAGTAAACTCTATATTATCCCTGCCCTGTCAGCTGAGGTTGTAGGGGAGTAAAACTCCTCCAATGAGTGTTCTGGGTATGATACTTAACTGTATCTAATAGAGAGACTCAAGTCTTGGAGATTTGGGGAATATGAAGTACCCCTTCATCAATTTAACTCTCAGGTCCATTCTGACTTGGAGTGGCAATACTGATAGGGTCACATCTATGAGTCAAATAGAACTTTTTCAATTGTTTACTAAGGATTATCATTATTAGTTATTTGAAACCATACAGCAGTGTGCAAATTATTTGTATTAGATAGGAATACTTCATAAATAGAACTGCTTATGTTAAATAGAGATACTTGAAACCATTTAATTTTGTGCAAACAAATGATTAATATCAAATTGAATTATAAGTGTGAGATTGGAATACTTGTAACTATTTAATTGTATGTAAACAAACAATCTCTAACAACTCCTTTAAAAATGAAGTTACCAACTTATATATATATATATATATATATATAGGATAAAAATAAATGTAAAGTGGATAATCCGTTGTCCGTGTTTGGTTTATCCACTTATTTACTCATTTTTATCATTTTGTCAGATTTACCAAAATCTAACATTTCTCCATATATATATATATATATATAAATTTGGTATTAAATAACCCACAAGGGTTGATATACCATTAAACACCAACCAAATAAGTTACCCCATTCGTATTTTTAACATGACTCTAATATTTAAGTATATTATTCAACCAATTATGATTAAATAAAAGTTATTTTAAAACCAATAACAAGAAACTGTGTATGCATGTAGATGTTCATGTAGACAATGTAGCAAAGGTCTTTAGATAAAGAAACAAACCATTTTTGTCAACTCAATACCTAATTGCTTTATTTCGAAAAAAAACTAACAAAAGAAAGTTCCAAGAGTATAGCGGTGAAAAGTCTCTTTTTTGTCAGGTCAACTTTAAGAAGTGATTGTATGGAAGAAATTGAACACTTCTAAAGAAATAAAACTGAGCTGAAGTCAGTATTGGTATTCTGCTAAGGAAGATGTTTACTCAAGTCTACAATGACCAATATTAGCATTAGAATATCTGTGATATACTAACACTTAACACAACAGAAGGAAAAACAAGATAAACACATTTGTACGTGCAAAAACAGTTAAGCTTTTATATGCATAACATACATACCAATGTTATTAAGAAGAAAGAATAAACAAATGTATCCCAATAGATAGAAATGTGCACATATTGTGCCATGAACAAGCAGTATGTAGAAGGGGGTTCAAAAATAGAAAAAAGCTTACTAGAAGAGGGAGTGAAATAGCCATATGGCTTTATCATTCCTTAGCAGAATCTGAGACACATCTCTCCTGTTCAAAAAACATAGGCAAAAGTAGTTGAGAATGGATCTGGTGAGTAGAATTTAGGGTTCATCAGGCTATAAAAATCAAATAACTCCCCAACTCATTTCTGTCGTCTGCAAAAATCACACTGGATTTTTCCACTCCAAGAAAATGTTTAAACAGTTATGAACCAGTAAGAAAAGATTGACTTGAAATTTTGTCCCTCACTAAACATTTACCAGAAAAAGTTTGACTGAGTGAATGATGTCAACTTCTCTAGGGTTATTTTATGCTGAAAGGTTAGGGAATTACATTCATTGTACATTTATATTTACATTTTATGTGTAAGTTGTTTCATAAGAGATTTTGTTGGGTTTTTTTTCTGTTCTTTTGCACATGGTTCCATTGTATACAAATAATATTTAAATAGATATATTTGACCTTAAAAAGTTCTACCACTCCAGGTCAGAGTGAACCTGGGAGTAATGACGATGAATAGGTACTCTATTCTCTCTAGAGCTCCAGAATTAGACCCTTTTTTTTTAAGGGAGACTCTTACTCATTAGCAGAGGATGCTGTTGGTGTATTGTAAGCCCAGCCAACCAGGCTGTCAATCTACAAATTACAAATCTTTGCTCAGAATCAATATCGTTCATATTTCAGTTCAATACCTCCCTTACCTTCAGTATCCTCACCAGCTGAGGGGTAAATAGTACCACTACTGTTCTTCTATGAGTATGGCTTTGGCATTAAATAACCTACAAAAGTTGATATGCCATTAAACAAAGAAATCAAACCAAAGGGGGAAAATTTACATTAGCCCTAATACAAATACAAAACTTATGAGCAATTAAAAAAAAAAGTTAATAGTAGTAACTTTGAATAATAAGAAAAGGTTTAGTAGAATATAAAAAGCTTATTTATTTGCCTGACAATTGCAACATATGCAGGGTGGTGTAATGGATACTGCTGTAAGAAATGGACACTGTTAACATCCTATCTTGGCTTATGGGACGAGCAATTATCTCCCCCTGGAGGAAGAGGGAGCTGTGAGGAGAGGAAGGAGGAAAAGGAGGGTTGACCTCTTTTTAGAGGGATCTCTTCGAGACAAGTCACACATGTCAACTCTAAAATAAAATATATATTTATCCTATTCTTGCCTGGACCTTATTTATCTTAATTAACAGACACGGCAACTCAAGTTCAAAACCTGGACAAGGCTATTTGCATTTCACATGATGCAAATACTCTTGTGAAAGGTACACATTCACAGTCATCATTGCATAGTCTTTTTTCTGTCTTTTATTCCAGGTTTGATCTCTGACATCAACCCAGCCACAAATATCATGTAACTCAGCTGTCTTTCATTTCTTACATAAAGTAATAAAATGATGAGGCATGTTCACCATAATGGTTATCATCATTAAAAATGGCATTGGCAACAAGAGTTCAAATTCTGGACAAGGTTGTTTGGATTTCACTTCATGTTAATGCCCTTAGGAAAGGCATGAATCCATCTCTTCTTCCCCTAGCCATGGACAAATAGTAAAGCAGGTAACTGGTCTAGGAAAATGAAAACTCTAAATAGAAACCAGCTTTACTCAGCTTAAAAATTAACCTTGCGTCAAATCCTGTCTATGAAAGGGTTTGGGTAAATATAGGAGGGTCGGCTGAAAAGTTTATAGTCTGACAACAATATTCTCATGGAATGTGATCAAATGAAGTTTATTTTTTAATATAGTTCCTCTTACAGTGCACACACTTCTTCCACTGGTGTAGCAGTGCTTGCAACCCATTTATCAAAAACGTTATTAACAGCAGATATGATGTCAGCCCACAAACTTTTCAGCCCACTCTCAGATACATAATCTAAGGGGTGTGACTGTCTTTTATTCTAAAAAGGATGGGCAAGTTGCTAAATGACTTTTCTGTCATCCTTTTTTGTTGGTAGTGTATCTTAACTTGCACTTTTTATTTGCTGTGATTTCAGTCTAAAAAGATATTTCAATAATTCCTTTCATAGAAAAAAAAATTAAAACCATGAAATGCAGATTTGCTTACATACACAAAAGTTGTATCAACTCTTTCCATTAATGTGAAAAGAACCAAAAAAACTATTACAAATATTGGTACATCTCTAGTGTTTTCTAATACCAATAAAACTTGTTGATTTATTTGTTTAAACACGTTGAGATTTTTTACTCCTTTCTACCCTTTGATATCTCACAACTCTGTTTATGCTTGTGACTTGTTGCTAGGGTTGTCAAAAGAAAATGATCAAATTTATCAATATCAACACCTAAAAGTATCAAATCTTTTAAAAAGGTACCAAATTTATTATATGTGATTATATATCTATTCATACACATACAATAATTATAAGTCGCTATATCACTTTTATTGAACACTTTAAAAACACACAAACACACACAAAAGAAATACCTGTTTTTAATTAAAAACTTGTATCCTCTACTTCTTTCTCTTTGATATTATACCAATTCTTTTCTTTCATCTTATTGCAGTGATCTTGTGATGTTTGGTTAGTTTTGTGGCATATATTAAATTTCTTTGCATTTCTTTTTCTTCATACCAGACTTTATAATCTCTTTGAGAGACTTCTCTGTCATATACAAATACTTTGCCAATCTACACTAACATAACAATTGAATTTTGACGAATATTGGGAGATTAATAAGAAATCAATGGGGAAATACAATGCAAATAAAAAATATTGTATAAAAAATGTAAAACATACCAAATATTTCAGGTCTAGAACAAAATACACAAACAAATGCCATGGTGTGTTTAATGTAATGATTATCGTCATAGGAAATGGAATCGGCAATCTGAGTTCAAATCCCAGAGGATTGTGCAGACAATATTTTTTTGATGCTGCTTTGAAAAAGTTGTTGATCGTACAGGTTTTTATGAGTGCAACATACAGGTTCTTTTTATTCCTGGTAAAAATGCATTCCTAATGGTGATGACTATAAGAAAAAAATAATGTTTTGCAACTGAAAACTTGCCCAGTCTGATGGTATTATAGTACTTCATGTATTTGCTGTAGGTTTTATAGAAATAAAAAAGAGGCATTAATTTTAAAATGCCTCTCATGGACTATCACACATGGCATAACAGGTATCATCTTAGATAATGGACATAATGACTCAAGTTCAAATTCTGAATAAGGCTGTTTGAATTTAATTTTGCTAATGCCCTTGGGAAAGGCATAAATCCATCTCTTCTCTCTCGAGCAACAGGTAAATAGTAGGACAGATTGTGTTCAGTAGCCTTAGCAAGGCAACAAGTCTAAGAGAACAAAAAGTCTGAATTCAAACCAGCTGTACTCCATTTAACAAATCTGTTCATGGTGGAAGGATTCAGTAAATACATAAAAATGCAAAATCCTAAATTTGGTGCAAAAATTATGTAGTCAGATTTGATAATTTTTGAATGAAAATGTTTTCAGCAAAACAGAGGATAATACAAATTCAACACCTTTCCATATTCATCAGACATCTAGCTCTATGCAAATTTTTCTTATTTCCTAGACTAAAATTGATATCAAACATAAGATTTGAAAATATTGATGACAGTAAACAAAATACAATGGCCCCATATCAAAAGAGGAGTTTCAGAGATGCTTTAAATAATGTAAATCTCACTGGAACACAAAGGAAACTATTTTGAAGAAAATTAATGTTTCATTCATTGTTTATTTATGTCTTGGGAAGTACAGCTACACTCATGATACTTTTTGAATATGTCTTGTATATAATTCAAAATATATTTAAGAAGAAATGATTAAAAGAAAAATTTAGTTAATAATTAAAGAAATGGGTATACAGAGATCATAAATGACACCAAAGTGTCACAACACACAGGCTAGAAAGCTCTGTACCCTACATCCTTTGAGGTAGAAAAGGAGTTGATTTGATTTGATTGATTGATTTTTAACAGCATGTCAACATTTTTTGTGGAGTTGTTTCTTAAGAGTTTTTTGCACAGTTACAGGATATCAAGTACTGCTATCCAACACTAATAATCATATGGTTTCAAGAAATTATTTCTATTTAATAATAGTTATTTGTTTGCCCATAATTATATGGTTTCAAGTATCTGATAAAATTCTTAGTAAATAATCATAGTTTCATGTAACTATCTTTAATACAAATAATTTTCCCAGTTAAATAGCATCAAATATTCTTACCTAATATAAATGATTTTTAAACAGATCTATGTAATTCTTAGATAGGACCCTAATATGTATGACCACTCCAGATCAGAGTGTATCTGAGAGTAATGGCAATGAAGAGGTACTCTACACTTCTTAGATCTTCAGAATTGGAGGTTTACCATCAGATGCAGTTTAGTGTCAGATCCAAGACACCCTTTTTTAAGGATGAAATCTTGCTCCTGTACAAGGGATATATTTTAAGCCTCAGTGACTGGGAAAAAAGAAACACTATCACCCTTGTATGCATCTACTGTTTACTAAGTTCTGAGTAACATGTAATAAAGAGTTCAACCAGAAGTCTATTAAGTTTATATGAATTAGTGAGAGTTCATTTATTGGTCATGGGTTTTGAGTTAGAAATATCAAGTCACATAGAGTTTTTGAGTGATAAATGATATGCTAATAATTACCAGACAAGGTAATCTCACTTTCAGAACACTTATAATCATATATTTTGAATACTGAATTGATTTTCTGATGGCTATTAAAAGTTGGACTTTTATAATGATTTTGCAGTAGATTTTGCAATATAATACTTTTTTATAGTTATTATATGGGGGCCTTACTTTACAGTTTTCCAGCTTTATAAATATAGGTCATGTGCCACAATTGGTCTATTATATATGGTTATAATCCTTACACCATGATCAGTCTGCTCCCATCTTATTTCTCTTTTGTTCGTTCTTCCTTCACTTCTCTTCTTGTCCTCTTGGTCACTCTCATGTTTCCTTTATGTTGCCATTCTTGATCTTGTTCATTGATGAGGGACCTGACACCCATTTCATGTGCACATCTTACCCTTTTATTTCTTGATGACTTTTCATTACTCATTTGGCCAAAACAACAAGTCAGAGGGTAAGACAGAGTATTTGACTGCTCACATTGAGAGTTTCTTACTGACAAGCTTATTCGAACTTCAGAGCTGTTTTGGTCATCTAACTGAAACCATCTAATTAGAACAATAGTCTCAGATTGACACAGAGTTCAATGGCTGTCAATCAAACCTATTGACTTCTATTTTATCTTTTCATTGGTTTTAAGGCTCAGGACCTAGTTTAAATGTTACACTACATGTAAAAAATAGATCTCACAAATCTATTATATAACAATCCCTCATTGAAAAAAAATTATTAATACTCACTTATAAAACCACAATAGGCAATAATTTTAAAGATGAAAGAAAATGTCTAATTTCTGATTTTATATGACTTGAAAGTAGATTTACTTGTTAATTCTTGCTTGTAAAATATATTTTTATTTTATTTATTTTCTTGTTCAGAATATTTGATTTTTTTATTTATATTAAATATACCAACGACTCATAAAATGGTACTTGATGCTGCCTTGCTTAACACTTAGCATTATAAGGTACGGATCAAGGGTAAAGCAGAGCAATCCAGGGAATGGAGTAGCACCCTCCCCTACACCCCAGTGAAGTAGCTATTGAAAAGGGTGCCTTTGGGTCGCCCTCGACTACAGTTGCTAACTTTACTGCTTAGTAACTTCAGATGGCAGTTTTTTAGAATACACCAAATAACTTCAATAATTTCAATAAAAAGTATTGATACTAACAAAGATTTTAACTCAGTCTTTGTTTTGACTTCTAATTTGATTGTTTAAAATTTGACAATTTTTTCAAATCAAATTTGAACTATTGAAGTTTATGGGATTTACTTAACAACTTCAGACCAGGCGTAATAAAAAAAATTTAAATTAGATCAAATTGATTTAAAAGAAATTCAGTTACACTGTCTTTTTATTTTAGATAAATTTCATACTGTTACACGCCTATGAATATAAGTAAATTATATTTTTATTGTAATAATTATATTAATTTGTTAATTGCCTAAATTTCTTAGATGAAGCCTGATAATTTTTATCCCTGAGAATATTTGGACTATTGTCTTCATCTTAATTGTTATACTCACAACATTTCTTCAGGTGTATTATGTCTAACTTGGGAGCCTACACAGAACTTCAAACTGAACCCATAATTTAATCCACAGGGGTAGATTGTGCTAATTGCATTAACTATGACTAGATAGAAGTGTTAAGTTATAGTAAGTATTCTTTGTTATTTTATCTGGAGGTGGGATTGAACAAGAGATCCCCAGATGATTTCACTCAGAAGCACTTTCAGGCCAACACTTTATCCATTGTTCCATGTGTCTTGTTCAACATAATACACCTAAAGAATGCCAAAGGGCATATTGGCTAAAATGTAGTGAGCATAACTATGAAGATGAAAACAATAGTATGAATATTCTAAGTGATAAAAGTTAATTTGTTAAACTGTTTTGTCTCACTCCATAAATGTCCATTTTTTACATGAAAAAAAGAAACAAAAGAAAAAAAACGCAACAAAACAAAGTATATTTATTTATTTTGTGTAAAAAAAAAATTAAGATTAAATCACCGTAGTATAACATAACACCAGATTGCATATTGTAAAAAATCTATACTTTTGAAATGAATCAGTCCTGGGCTCAATAATGGATTGGATTTGACCCAAATCAGGAATACTAATAATAGCAATATGTTACTTGCTTCATTTATAGCCCAAAAGTCAAGTGATAAAATAGTTTCATTCAAAATAATTCAATGTAAAAAGTGAGATTATATAATACATTGTTGTGCATGAAATATTTGATTATCTGCCCTTGAGCAAATCTTCTTTGTTACCAGTCTTTGAGTATTAAGAAAGAGTATGCTTTCTTATATATCAAGATTGCTTAGTACTAAGTTTTTGTATGTTATTAACATGGGATAAAATACATTTAATAGTATCTCTCTCTCTCTCTCTCTCTCTCTCTCTGTTTATATATATATATATATATATATATATATATATATATATATATACAATTTATTATTTTCAAGTATTTTTATTCATTATTCATTATTATTATCAATTTTATTATTTCACACTTTGTGAGTTTTTTTTACAATAGTGTCTGCTGGTAGCCTTTTACTGGAATCTGAGTGATAGAAAATATCTCCGGAGACTTACTGAGTATTCTAGCTAATCTCAACAATACTTTCCTCTGTATAGCCTTGATTCTTCCTCTGATTTTTAATTCTGCCATCTTCTTTCCAAGTCCTTGGGGACTGTTCCTAGTGTGCCAACTATTATTAATATCCCCATCACCTCCATGTTCCACAGCTTTTTCAGCTCTCTGGCAAGATCCAAGTATTTGTCCATCTTTTACTTTTTTCGTTTTCAGTCTTTGGTCCACCGGAACATCAAAATCCACCGGATAAATTCTTTTTTTCTTGTTAATTAACACTAGATCTGGCTTTCTGTCTAGGATTTTTTCATTTAGTTTGAATAAATATATTAAATAATTTAGTTTGATTGAATAAATTAAACATAATAGAGTAAATAAATTAAGAAATCATAAAATTAATATAACCACATAAATAAATTAGACTAACCGTCCCCAAATGCTCCACAAACTAGATGATCCATTCCATTAATCCACACACAACAGTACATAAATTAATACCCACTATGTAGTAACCTTTTGGTCTGATGATCATATAGGCAAGAAATTGATAATCACCAAGCACCATTGATGCTGTGTCTACTTACCAATATTTCTTTATAAATATAGCAAAACATACAACTATATATATGTTACATAGTGACCTTGGACAGGCCAGTTAGTTTGTAGATTTTAAAATAGGATGTGCAGCCATGTCTTAAGTTAAACAAAAGACAGCAGAACTGCTGTATGAATTGTGTAGGAAGTGTGTGTAAGCATTTGAAAAATATATAAGGGAAGTTTTCAACCCCAAGAAGAGACCTGTCAGTCACCAGAGTCAGCAGTAAACAGTGAGCAGTCACACCATATGGGTGCTAATCGGGAGGGGGGCTAGATGGCCCTAGGTTGAGAGCCAGCCCTGTATCAGTCTCCTGTCAAAGAAACATGAAGAATTAAAACTCTCTATAGATGTATTTCCATCTGGTGTAAATCTGAAGATATCATATCTTAGCAGTTCCTAGTCTATCCATCTCTCTCTTTCATGCAACCATTTTGCCACGATTTCATAATAAACAAGAGAGAGCATATTTTTATACATAAGTGTTATTGTTTCCTCATTCTGGGCATATAACATATATACATATAAGATGTCTCTAAAAAATAACAGGACTGGTGTCACAATCAATTTATTTCAATTACAAACAACAAACCATAAGGTTTCCTCTTCAAAGTAATCCCTTTGAGTCTAATTCTCACCCTTCCTAGCCATTCTTCTATGCATTACTGGAAGGATTCTTCTGGGATGTTCCTCAGCACTGTCATTATGGCCCTCTTGATGGCCTATACACCTTCAAAATGGGTCCCCTTAATGATCCCTTTTAGCTTGGAGAAAAGAAAAAGTCACACAGAGCAAGATCAGGTGAATATAGAGGTTGTTCCAGTATGGCAATATTCCTCTAGGCTAGGAATTGCTGGAGGTTCAGAGCATTGTGAGTAGGTGCATTGTCATGATAAAGCAGCCACAATTTGTCTTGCCACAACTCACATCACTTCTCATACACTGAGCAATGCATACATGCAAGAACTATTTGTAGACTTTTTCTCATTGATCGTTTGGCCTTTTAACAAGAACTAGCAGTGGATTGATGCCTCCCACATCAAAGAACATAATCAGCATGATTTTGACTGTCTTGCTTTCTTTGGCTTCAGAAACTTGTATATATATATATATATATATATATATACACAAGTTTCTTATATATATATATATATATATATATATATATATATATATATATATATATATATATATATATAAGAAACTTGTGTGTATATATATATATATATATATATATATATACACACACACACACACAAGTTTGGTTAAAGACCATAGAACTTTAGTTTTTTATGATCTTATGTTTTTTCTCTAGCTTTCATGGTTGTTTCTTTGTATCAGGGTCCAATTGATAAAGAATTTGCTTTAAGTTTTTTTCCCAAGCATTTTAATCATATCAATTAATTTCAGAAGAACGTTTTTTTTTATAAATATTGTTGGTCTTAAAGCAAAATTGTTTAAATAATGACTGGCTATATATATATATATATATATATATATATATATATATCACCAATGAATAAATACTCCCCTAACAGTACTAAAAATAGTAAACCTTTTATATATATTTATGCAATTTAATTTTGGCTATGGAGATACTTCAATTTTATTTTTGGTCCAATATTGTAGAGTTTGGTAATAAATAATACCAAATAATATCCATTTTGATTGTAGTATATTTCTGTATTGTCCATTTTGATTGTAGTATATTCCTGTATTGTCCGGTCCAATGGCTTAATGAATAGACGGTTCACCAATGGTCTGGAAGACTGGGATTCAATCCCAGGTTGAGTCATACCAAAGACTCAAAAAATGGCACTTGATGCCACCTTGCTTAGCATTCAGCACTATGTTAAGGATCAAGGTTAAAGAGGAACAATCCAGGGAATGGAGTAGCACCCTCCCCTACACCTCGGTGTGGTAGCTATTGAAAAGGGAGCCTTCTGGCTGGTCACCCTCGACTAAGGTTGCCAAATTTACTTATATTCCTGGAAAAAGTGGCAGAGAAGCCTTTACTGGAAGTTGGATTATTAGGGAGCTAAGTAAAAAGGATCTTTGGTGGGTATTAATTAGAGGAAAATACATTCATTACTGTCATTTGCTCATTCAACCACTCAGAAGCAGCATAAAAGTGTGATGTTAAAATAATAATAATAACCACCACAGTAGTTATTGCTTTTCTTTCTAAACACCTTTTACTTGTATATACAAATTTCTAAATACCCTTTGTACATACAGCTTTCAAAATATCCTCTGTACATCTGCTGTGTCAGCACAGGCTGTTGAATATGCTGACTGCACCCCAGTAGATATGTAAGAAAAGTAGGAATCCAATTATTCTCTCTCCAGCTATGGACAAATCGTAGAGCAGACTGAGCTCTTTAACCAAGGTATGACATCCAGTTTCAGAGAAGGAAAACTCTGAATTCACACCTGTTGAACTCTGCTTAAAAATTGACCTAGTGTTGATCCTGCTTGTGCGGAGGAGTTGGTAAATACATACATAAAACTTTCTAAATACTCTTTTTACATACATGTTCTCATCATGAAATGAACATAGCATGTTTGCCGCTGAAGGTTGCTCACCTTTTTGTTTTTCAAATCACTTTCCCTTTATTTCCTTTCTCAACCAACAATTGCTATATCATGATACAATAAGCGGTGAGAGAATGTGAGAATATGCAGTACTACCTAAGAATGACTGCTAAAATATTTGATAACAGGAGATAGGAAAATTACTTTCCCATTATGATCTATGATTATATTATTGAGTGAGTCTAATATTTATCATCTTTATTAGGTGTGTGGACTCACCTATTACACTTTGAATATATGCTCTTGATAGTTAAAAAGAATTGCTTATTACTATATCCCTTGAAGATTTTTTCAATTTTTCTAACAAACCTTGGCCAATGTAATAAGAAATTATCAATATTGCATTCTCCTGACTGATTTTTTCTCCTCCTTGTATTTCTCTATTACCTCACCCTAAAGAGTGCAGCCAGTCTTTATTGATAAGTCTTGTGCACTCGCTTGGAACAGACAGTATGAAAACTTCAGTAGGATCCCTATTGATGTTTCAAATCAAAGGCATCCTGCATATAGATGGCATTAGTCTGTCCCTGTCTGCCAATATTTATTAATGCTAAAGTTGTCTGATGGTGGGTTCTCATATGCATTCTGCTTATCTCCCCTTTCAATACATGGTGATGAAAAGTTTACAAGTGGCAAATTCATAATATTGCTTTAACAGTGTATTAGCCAAAATCTGCATAAAAATCTATCAAGCAAGCTTTTAACTTTTTTCTTTCTTTTTCTTTTCTTTTATTGTTTGTAGTCAAAGAGCTTTATGCATAAGAAACACAAAGCTACCAAAATTTTTAATGATTCAATGAATTTTATGATGAGTTTGGACTTAACAATATTTCCTCAATGTTTTATTTGACTATCTATCTATCTATCTATCTATCTATCTATCTATATATATATATATATATATAAATGAAAAAAAAGGTCTTCCACAGAGGATGATTTTATTAGTAGAAATATTTGCCAACATTAAATGTTTCAGTTTTTAGACCTTCATCTGAGCATGTAAATTACTAAATAAAATGAAAGAGATGAAAAAGTTGTAAAAATTCCACTCCCACTGGTAGTGCTTTATTTTAAATTTGTGTGATATAACTGGCATTCTAAAATTTATCAAAGAAAAAAGATCCATATCATATCTATCTATCTATCTATCTATCTATCTATCTATCTGTTAATGTCTATATTATTTAGTTCATATCTATCTATAATCAACATTCCTTGATATTCCATCTTTATTCGTGTTGATCTTTCTGTCTCTGATTAATTTCACACACACACACACACACACACACACACACACACACACACACACACACACACACACACACACACATATATATATTGTTTACTTTGAATTTTAACAGGATTGTTGCTTGTAATGTGATTATTTTTATTATTGTATTTATTTTGATATTTCAAGCAACAAGTTCACACATCTTGCTTTTTTTTTACCCATCATTAAACCTTTTAGAATAAAGAGACTTTAATTGTAAACTTATAAAAAATCAGAATACTGGAAACATTAGTGTTTTTCTTATTTCCAACTAAAGTATATTTACAAGGTGAGTCTAGAAATTATGCAACTGTTTTGAATATCTCAAAAACCAGTTATATTGACTTCAAGTAACTTGGCAACTTATTAGAATAGAAATTTTACTATGAGATTACCATAATTATTTATGTATAAGACACACTATTTTTCTAGATTTTTCAACCCAAAAGTTAGCGGAGCATATTATACATGAGAACTGTATCATTAATGTTTTTTTTGTGGCCATGTGCCTTACCATATTCAGGACAGGATGACTGAAAATAAGTTATATCTAGAGACTAAATTAATGTGTTTTATGCTGCTACCAAGAAATTTCCAGAGAAACATGTGTTTGTTTATAATTTTGTTCCTTCTAATATTAACTTATTTTTGCCAAAAACTTGTTGCATTTTTGTGTAAACATGTCCATATATTTGCTCTAAATACAGTGTAAATTTTGTGTTTCAAGACAGAAAGTAAACTACATAAATTCTTATTTTTAGTTAGTACAAACTGATAAAATATTTTTAAAAATGTTAAATTTAGGTTAAATTTAGCTGCTAAAAATTCTAAAAAGTCAGTATATATTATACACAAATAATTACAGTACTCAGTCAACAGTGAGATGTTACTGAGTGAGCTTGTGTAATGTTTTACTGTTGTGCAGGTACACAATAAATTATTATCTCCCTTAGAGAATTGACATGTCTATTAGGGACCTCCAAGAAACCCACTCATAACCACTTTTTGTCTCTTTTCTTTAACCAAGAGAGACATTATCTCTGACCCTGTAAAGGAGAAATAAAGCTATATAGTTATATTACCAACACTTGACAATCAAGCCCTTTTCCATTTTGTACCATTTCTATATACTGCTTGATCATGGAATATTATGTGCATTATTCTACCAAAGGACATGTTTGTGCATTTTTTCTTTTAATATTTCTTGTATGTTTATGAATAGTTATATATTCATGCATGTATAAATAAGTTTATTTTGTCTTTCCTTGTGTTGTGTTCAGTATTAGTATATCGTGGATATGTTGATGCAAATATTGGTCTTTGGTGAGTTGGAAATCAAGTAAATATCTTCCCTATAACCAAGCATCACAATAATCTGTTTATCCCTGAAAAATAGTCCATCTTGGGCTTTGAGTTAACACTAGAGCTCTGTAAACATTTATAATAGTATAGAGTCATTAAATTTGTATATATGTCTAAAAATAACTGACTGTCTTTTTAAAAAAATCCCCAAGTCTCACATTTGAGCATCTCTTGCACCTACAACAAGAGTTCTCACAAGTAACCATTTATTGTTGGTACTGCTGGGTACCAGGGTCAGTGGTGATCGGATACAGGCACTTGATTATAATTTGCAGTAATATATTTATTAAAAAGCAAAATTAGTACCATTTGTATTACCTGATTTAATGCAATGACTTTCACTTACCTGAAGCAAAAAGAACATGCTGCTTCACAAGAACATTTGTATAAGAAGCTATGGGATTCATAAACAAGCACAGGTT
Source organism: Sepioteuthis lessoniana (assembly GCA_963585895.1). NCBI lineage: Eukaryota > Metazoa > Mollusca > Cephalopoda > Myopsida > Loliginidae > Sepioteuthis > Sepioteuthis lessoniana. Next base: position 97,082,576 of record OY757912.1, read on the forward strand.
CAAGTCCTTGATATTACAATCATTTATGAATATGCAGGAATTATTGTGTACACAATGATTCTATACAGATACTGGATGCCATTTAGAGATCTTGCCAATAGGGACGGATGGTGAAAGAGAATTAAAGGAATACACCTTGATGATTATGATAATGCAAATTTTTCAACCATGTTGGAGGAAGGGAAATCCTTCTTAATGTCACTAATACATACACATGGTTTGCCTGAGGTGATAAGCCTTCAATATTGAAGTAAAGGATGGTTGTATGATGGTTAATCAGCTTTCTCAACTATTGTTGACACTCAAGTTTCAGTTTTCTGGAATAGAAAATATAGAAGAGTTAAGAACTCGTAATTTTTTGAGTAATCTTTCAAAAAGTTGAATTATATAGAAATTTAATTGGAATTGTATAACACATGTATTTGTAGCTAAGGAGCCATGCTTAATATAATTGTTATCATTTTAACAAATGAAATCAGCAACTTGAGTTTAAATCCTAAACAAAGATATTTATGTTTCACTTTACACTAATTCCCTTTGGAAAAGGTATGAATCACACTTTTTTTCTCTCTAATGAGGAGTAAATAGTAGTGCAGACTAGGTTCTTTTGTCTTGGTAAGGAAACTAGTCTTGGAGATGGAAAACTCTGAATCTAAAGAAGCTTTATTACACTCAAAAATTGACCTTGTGTTGTATCCTGTTCATTCTGGAGGAGTTGGGTCAATATATTCTTGTATCTTTGTCTACAAACTTATCAATCATTCCTTGTATTTTTTTTTTCATGGCTAAATTTTGATAACTTTTGGGTAGCAATTTTTTTAAAAGTAAATATTTAACATTTTTAAAACAGATTTTAAACACTGATTATATCAAACAGAACACCACTAATAGAACAGCCCAGTCGGCTAGGGCTGTAAAATACACTGACTGTATCTGCAGATGGGGAAGACCCCACCCCCAATGAGTGTCTTGGATATGACACTAAACAATCTTATGATGAGGCTCAAGCCCTGGAATTTTGGGTAATATGGAGTACTCCTTTATTGCCATTGCTCCCAGGTCTACTCAGTTCCGGAATGATAGAATCTGATAGGGTCCTATCTATGGGTCAAATAGAACTGTTTAACATATAAATTGTGTGCAAACAAATGACTTACATTAAATCAAATTGTTAGAAATAGAACTTTTTTGACCATTTAACTATGTGGAAACAAATAACTGATGTTTAATTGAATTGGAGCCATTTAACCATATTTATCAACCCCTCTGCTCGAGCAGGATATGACACAAGGTCAATTTTTTAAGTGGAGTTTAACAGGTTTCAATTCAGAGTTTTCCTTCTCCTAGACTAGTTGCCTCGCCCAGGCTGAAGAACCTAGTCTGCACTACTATTTACCCATAGCTAGAGGGAGAATAATTGGATTCATACCTTTCCCAAGGATATTAGTGCTATGTGAAATGCAATCAGCGTCATCTAGGATTTGAACTTGTGTCGCCTTGTCCATTTCCTACGACGTTAACCATTACACCACGGGCACCTCCTATGACACAAGGTCAATTTTTTAAGTGGAGTTTAACAGGTTTCAATTCAGAGTTTTCCTTCTCCTAGACTAGTTGCCTCACCAAGGCTGAAGAACCTAGTCTTCCCTACTATTTACCCATAGCTGGAGGGAGAATAATTGGATTCATACTTTTCCCAAGGGTATTAGAGCTAAGTGAAATGCAATTAGTCTCAGCCAGGATTTGAACTCGCGTCGCCGTGTCCATTTCCTAGGATGATAACCATTACACCACGGGCACCTTGGAACCATTTAATAGTTTGCTAACGAATGAGTAATGAATAGAATTATTGGTGTTGATTAGCAATACTTGAAACTCTTTGACTGTCTGCCTAAATTAAATTATTACTGTTGCATAGCAATACTTGAAACCATTTAAGTGAGTGCAAACAAATGATTAATATGAAATAAAACTGTTTAGAATACTTATAACCATTTAACTGTGTGGAAACAATAGTAATACTTGTGAGCAAACAAATTTGGTCTGATTCATTTAAAAACACAATTTCCTACAAACTGTTGACTTAAAAATCATATGTATAACCATTTAAGTAACTGTGCAAAGAAATGAGTTCTGGCCGACAAATCATATACATATGAAGAGGATTTGGTATTAAATAACCGCCAAGGGTTGATATGTTATAAAACCCAACACACCAACCAATCATTCCTTGTCTCTTTTTCGTAGTTGAATTTTCCTAACTTTTGGGTAGCATTTTTTTAAGTAAATACTTTACATTTTTAAAATAGATTTTAAACACTGTTTACATCTCACAGTTCTGAAAAGAACACTATGAATGGAAATAGAATATTCAAAGATATCTAATTTCTTTTCATTTTATTTAAAAAATAAAAAAATTTATTCAAATAAAATTCAGAAGCTAGAACATCACATATTTGAATTCATATATATATATATATATATATATATATATATATATATATATATATATATATATATATATATATATTACAATTTGAAAATGCAAACATCTCAAACCCATCTGATAATCAAGTGATAATGGAAGCTTTTCTTTTTAAATTTGGGGGAGTTTTCATGACATAGATGTTAACATGCTGGACCATGACATCATAGTAAGCAAGTTCAAACTCCAATCATGCTATTACATTCGCTTTTGGATCAATACCCAAGGAAAAGTTATGCATCTCTTTATTTCTACAGCAATGGGTTAAACAGTATCACTATTGTTTTTATATAAGGATGTCATTGGCATTAAATAAGCTATGAAAGTTGATATGCCATTTAAACAAAAAAAACCCAGACCTTTTTCAAATTCAAAAAAGAAAAGCTTTAATTATCACTCTTATCCTTCGGCAGAAATTCAGTTGGTATATTCTACAGCCCCAAATGGGGTGTATGAAAATGGACAGTGGTTTTGACTCATATATAGGAACTACCACTCCAAGTCAGTGTTGACCTGAGAGTAATGAGTAGGAAAGAGAGATTCTACATTACTCAGGGATAATGTGGATAACTAGAACTTTACAATTGGATGAATTATGGTGTTATCCCCAGGACATACTGCAGTTGGCAAATCCTTGGCTCCACCAGTATGGTGTGAAAAAATTTACATGTGTTTTTATATTCAGTTACCACAATATCATTCAACATAATAACTAATTAACCATGTGAATACAATATATCTTAAAAGCCACTCTCTCTCCAAATCCAAATTAAAAAAAATTCTAGTCGAAAACACTACTATAATATCACATGAAATGAATAAGCCATGACTACAAATCCTAGAATCCCTACATATAAAAACAAAAAAACACAGAATTAATAGAATTAACTTTGAAAATCATGACAGATGGCCGCTGAAGGGTCTGAAAGCACGCAGGACAATTTTGTTAAATTCATCTATCAACTTCAACCTAAAACCAAAACACTTGTCAGGAAACTTGAAAGGATCCTAATAAAATGATATAGAGAAAATGTCTTTATTATTTAATCAAACATGTTTAAATGAAGGGCTGCTGCCTAACTACACACACACACACACACACACACACACATATATATATATATGAAAGTAAATAAAGGATTGTAATCCAACAATATGTAGAAAAATTGATAACACGGTAATCCAAGTGGAAGGAGAGATTTATTGAGAAGTCGACACTATAACGTTTTGGTTCTACTGAACCATCATCAGGACCGTGAGGGGTGATATTAGAGATGTTAAGTCAACAATGGATGTTTAAAAATGCAAAATACAAAGACCGATGGGAAAATTTGTATTATAAGAAAAAGTTGGCTGTTTAATTAGCAAATCAGCATTTGTTGTTTTAAATTACGTCATTTGACTTATTGGGAATATAGTATAGAACTTATGTTACATTTGTTTATCGAAAAAGATTTTGAGTGAAAAGGAAGAAAAAGAAAGACAAAAATAAAAATAGAAAGCATAAAAATTATGATATATGTGGAAAATATTAACTAAAGATGGAATATATTGTAGCTATTTAAAATGGATTTGCTCAAGTAAGGAGAAATATTATAAAAGCCAGGACGAGTATTTAGGAAATTAGAGAATGAGATAGCAGCGGCTTTGAAAATTCATCTTAGACTTTTATAATGGATGTAAATGAGCATCTTAGCAGAATTGAAGTCAAAGTTGTGATTAGATTGAGAAACAATGAGTTATTCCTACACATTTCTCAATATATATATATATATATATATATATATACGTAATAAATAATAAATATATAATAATAAATAATATATATATATATTGCATGATAAGCTATCTGAAGAGGTCAGTTTCTTATATGGAGTGGCCAGCTGAAATAAATTCATAATAACCAAATGACAATTTGTTGAGTTTTTTCCAATTATATGAATCTGGTCTGTATGAAATTTATAAATTTGTATTTTAATTATCCTACATTGAACACTCCTGGAGATTTATAAGAATCCTCTCATATATTCTCAAATTGAATCATCTCCAACTCATCTTCTTTGGATATCTCTCTCTATATATATATGCTTGAAGTAATTAAGATATCACCTTACTATTGTTTCATGTCAACAAATTTCATATGGCTTCTATAAAATAAAAGACCCATTCAAGTTCTGATCATTGTAGGCATGAAAACAAATTCCCACAAACCCACCTGAATACTAATTACTCCAAAAACTAAGAAAAAAGAAGTCAGTTAAATAAATAAATAGATGAATAAATAAAATAAAATAAAATAGAAAAATGTGCTATGCTAACAATGAGAAGCAGAAAAAGACAAATAACAGAAAGAATCGAACAACCAGAAGAAGTAAACTTACAAGTAATTGGAAATATTGGAAGTGGACACCATCAAACTAGTGCAAATGAAAGAAAAAATAAAAAAGAGTATTTCAGACAAATGAGAAAACTACTCAAAACCAAGCTCTGAAGCAGAATTCTCATCAAAGGAATAAAACTTGAGCTGTCACTCTTGTAAGATACTCAGGACAATTCTTGAAATGGATAAGGGAAGAACTTCAACAAATAGACCATAGGACAAGAAAGCTAATGATGCTGCATAAGGTTGTACATCCAAGAGATTATATAAATAGCATATATGTGTCAAGAAAAAAAGGAGGAAGAAAACTTGTCGGCATTGAAGATAGCATGGATGCATTAATATGAAAACTTGAAGATTACATAAAAAGAGCAAAGAAAGACTAATTACAGCAGCCAGAAACAGTACAGGCAACATAATGATAAACTGAACAACAATAACTTGGAAACAGAAATGGGAAGTAAAACAATATGGATATTTCAAGTGACAAGCTGGTGAAATCTCAAATGAGAGGACCTGGACATAGCTACAAAAGGGAAACCTTAAGAGAGAAACTGAATTTCTTCTAATTGCGGCACAAAACAACACCAGAAGGACTAATATGTTCAAGCAAAAATAGATAAGAAGCAACTAAACAGCAAGTGTTGGTTATACGGTGAAAGAGATGAAACAATTAATCACATAAGTGAATACAGCAAATTAGTCCACAAAGAATATAAGACTAGACATGACTGGGTGGGAAGGGGATCTACTGGGAATTGTGCAAAAAATTGAAATTTGATCATTCTACCAAATGGTATATGCACAAACCAGAATCTGTTCTAGAGAATGAGACACATAAAATTCTCAAGGATTTTGAGATACAAATGAATCACCTAATCATGGCCAGAAGACCAGACCAAGCAATAGTTAACAAAAAAGAGAACTTGCCAAATTGTGCTGTTTATATATATATGTGTGTGTGTGTGTGTGTGTGTGTTAATAATATAGTTTGTTATATCTATAAACGATAAGTGCTCAATACCAGTGGTAGAGCATATATACAAGTTATTATAGCATAGACTTAGAATCAACAGTGCTTGGTGACTATCAGTTTCTCATTGGTATGATGATTATATGGGCAAGAAACTGACAGTCACTAAGCACCTTTGACTTTTTGTCTACAATATCATAACATATATATATATATATATATGTATTTACATAAGAAATCTTATTCTGTTTTATATATTAGTAGATTTTTAATATTTGTATCATTTATTTGCAAGAATAAAATTATTCTTTTTCATAACCTTTCAGTGAAAAGATTAGACAAAAATTTTGGAATGTGTCATGATACAGATTTGATGATATTAGATGAAAGTTAGTCTATTTGATTTAATGGAATATCAACTCTTGATGCATATATCTTTAAGTGAATAGTTTGTGGATGATATTTTTTAAATGAGCCAGAGCTCATTTGTTTTTATATAGTTAAATGGTTTCAGGTATTGCTATCTAATAATTCAATTTAATGTCAATCATGTGTTTACACAATTAAACGGTTTCAAACGTAGTAAGTGATTAGATAGTTGTATTTGACTTATAGATTGGACCTAAACAAGCACAACCACTTCAAATCAGAGTAAATCTGAAAGTAATGGTGATAAAGGAGTACTACACATTTACCCAGGACTCCATGACTAGAGCCCTACCATCAGATAGTTTAGTGTCATATCCAGGGCACTCATTAAGAGGGAAGGTCTTATCCTTCTGCAGAGGGGCAGTCTGCATATTCTACAAGGTTTGGTGATGTACTCAGTAGGTTAATAAAATGAAGTTAAGTTCAGTTTCATGTTTGCATTCATCCTACACATTTGTTCGGGCATATAACATAAATTATATATAGAAATGCACCAGCTCTTACCTATCAGTATAGATTTACATGCATGTTGGTAGAAAGAATCTATTTGCATTCATGTAGAAACATTTCATGCATTATGCATTTATATTGTATTGCATTTAGAGCATTGCCTTCTCTTGTCACCTATCAGAGCAAAGATGAATGTGAGCTTGAATTACACACAGCTTGGTTATCATTGATTATTTTTGTTACCCTTATTTTCTTTCATTTATTGGTTTTGTCACTGAGTTGGTCGAAAGCTGAATCCTTGTTCTATTTGGCTAATTCTTTGATTATTTTCTGCCTAATGTTTTCTATGGCCTATTAGTTTTTTGGAGGTATCATGCCAAACAATTCTTCTTCATGGCACCCCTCTAGACAATGGTTCATTGGTTGGTTGGCTTTCTGGCATGTCAACCCTTGTTTGGTTATTTTATTCTCAGGTAATTTTTCTTTTTTGACAATTATCTTTAAATATATACATATGAAAAATAAAAAAATAAAAATATTGAGAGAATGTATTTTTATATATGAAAATATATGAGCATTTTGTTTTTTGTTCACCTATCTTTAAGGCAATCATCATCATCGGATATCCCTGACCCTCTCTCTCCACGTCTCCCTATCATTCATCGCTTTCAGCTGGTCTTCGGGGTTACATCCCGTATCATCACATAGCTGCTGTATGAATGTTCGAGCTGGTCGTCCTGCTTTTGATTGGCCATATGTAGGGGTCCACAGGAGCACATCACTTACGATCTCGTCCTTGCTTCTCCAGCAGTGTCCGGCATGTCTGGTTCGTCTAGCTTGATAGTTTTCGTGATAGGTGGTAGGTGGCCGTACAGTTGGCACTGTGTGGGGTGTTGCTGCCAGGACCTGTTCAATATTGCTCGCAACATTCTTGTATAATTGCAGTCGAGCTTCTTCTCCAACCGTTTAGTCAGCGTCCAAGTAGTGCATCCATACAGCAGTATCGACATGACTGCCGCCTGGAAGAAACTGCGTTTCATTTTATCGGTCAGGTTTGATTTCCATATGATCAAAAGCCTATCGATAGCTGTCCATGCCTTCATTAGCCGTGTGTCGATGTCTTTTTTGGTTGATGAGACGCTGCTTCCTAGGTAGGTGAATTTGTCAACCAGTTTCAGGGAGGTTCTGTCTAGTGTGGAGATGTCGCCTTTCTGATTAAAGCACATAAATTCAGTTTTGTGTGCATTGACATGGAGTCCAATGCCTGCAGCGGCTCGTTCCAAACTATGCAGTATTGTTTCGGCTTGGTTGGGTGTATTGGCCAGAAGCGCTATGCCATCGGCGTAGTCGGCGTCGGTAGTTTTTTCAAATGAAAAAAATGAAATCAAAAAACATGAAAAAATTCTTAGCATTCTATAATTGATAATAGCATTTTATTTCAAAATGCGTTGAAAATTTTATTGTTTTCATATTTTTTATATACATACCATTAGATTTATTTCCATTTTCTCTAATATATATATATATATATATATATATGAAAAAAATGTTTTTGATTTACACCAAAAGGGTTATACTTTGGGAAAATTTTTTGAATAATACTTATATCACGATATTTTTAAATGAAATGCTCTCAATATAAAATAAATATTAACACAATAGTAAAATACTGTTGATTTTTCATTTTTACCTTCATTTTTTCATTTGAAAATAAATTTTAGATGAAACATTTTAACGTTGTATTCGAACATTACCCTGAAGATGGTTTAACATAAAATAAAACGTTGGAACATAATCCTATATAAATAAATACATCCTCTAAATATTTTTTTTTCATAATTATATACCATCAGATTTATTTCTATTTTACTTCTGCCCAGTCAGCTGGGGCTGTAGAAACACTGAATGCTTCTCTGCAGAGGAGTAAGACCCCACCAACAAGTGTCCTGGATATGACACTATACAATCTGATGGTGAGGCTCCAGTAATACAGGAGCTTTGGGGAATGCGAAGTACCCCTTCATTGCCATTGCTCCCAGGTCCACTCTGGTCTGGAGGGGTAGCACCTGATAATGTCCTATCTATGGGTCAAATAGAACTAAACTGTGTACTTATGCTAAACTGAATTGTTAGAAATAGAACCGTTTTGACATTGACCCTGTTTACTTATGCTAAACTGAATTGTTTGAAATAGAATTACTTTGACATTTGACCATGTGCGAACAAAAAACTATACTTATACTAAACAAAATTGTTTAAAATAAAACTGTTTATATGCATAAAAATGGATTTGGCATTAATAACCTACACTGGTTGATATACCATAAAACCAAATAAAACCAAATCTATTTTCCTCTAATATATATATACTATATTTGTCACTGCTTCTCACCAGACAGGACTTGACACAAGGTCATGAGCCAAGGTCGGCTTATAGTAGGAGTTAAGGGAGGGGGAGGTTATTGGCTCACTTGGTGCAATGTAAGCCAGGTGAGCCTGCAGCTGGATATGGACTCACTAGATATATAATGAGAGTCTGGCATGGATGTCCGTTCATAGCTTGAACTAGACGTGGGAGTCTCATGCTATGCAATGCTACCAATGCAGCTCGTCCAGCCAAAGCCGGGGGCCTTTCAGCCCTGAGTCTGACATTGATCTTCAATATTCCATCCGGCACAAATGCCAGATGGTCCAGCTATATATATATTGGGAAATATAAAAGAAAATTTTTAGCTCTCTGGCAGTCTTTCTTATAACAGTGCTCAATATCCTGGACAGAGCTATTTGTGTATAAAATTTTAAAATGCAAACATCAATCACAAACATCAGTTTCTTATTTTCATAATCAATAGATTATAATTAAAGCTTTTATTTTTTTGAATTTGAAAAAGAAAGACTTTCAGTAGATGATAATGAAATCATGAAACAGATTATTTTTACTGAGATGTCAGCATTTTAACATTCATATATATATATATATACAAGGGTGACTCAGTAAATAAAATGAATTTTGACTAAGGAGTTCACAACAGGAAACATTGTTCACAGTTGCACCTTTTTCAAGCAAATCAACAGTTATAGGTCCTTTCATGTCCAGAAGACTGTCAGCATGACCTTCTTTATTGAGCACTGTAACCTGAAAAGTTTCCTTATTGGAGAGGACTGTTTTTTTTTACTCCCATTTCCAGGGGCAAATCCATATTTATCCCATTTGAAAATTTTTTTTTGCTAAAACATGCTTCTCTGTACACATTACATATTCTTCTGTAAATTTTACATAGATTACACTTCTCATACATCAGAAATTTGATGACAGACATCCATTCAAGCCTGGAGCACTCTAATTTGTTACCATTTTGAATATCCCGAAAATAAATATTTTTGTGAGATTAAAGTAATTTTTGCTATAAACTGACTCAAAACAATGCATTTATGTGAAAAATTCTGAAAAAAATTCATTTTGCTTTTTTAAAAAAAATCCCCCTTATTTATTGAATGACACTCATATATATATATATATATATATATATATAATGCAAAAATAAAAGATATGGAGTATTCAGTATAATTATAGAAGGAAAATCCTATACCTTCAAAACCTCCAAAATAACAATCATCATAAATAGATATTTAAGCTGCAATGCAAAAAATGTAGTCTACATAATTAAATGTTCTAACTATAAAAAGGTATACATTAGCTGTACTCAAGCACTGAACAATGGAGTCTCTTTACATAAAAGCAATATTGAATTACCAGAAAATAGAAAATTTGATGTATCAAAGCACCTTTATGAATGCAGTAAAGTAAGATTTAAAATAATGTCAATATAATAGACTGATGATTACTCATTACTTCGAATAAAAGAAAACTTCATAGATAAATTTAAACCAACATTAAACAGAGCCTAACTTCACACACACACACACACACACACACACACACAAACATAGAGAATTTAACTTCATATATGCAAACTCAAACATATACACACACACAGAGACTATCTTGAAATATATCTATCTCTGGAGTTAAATGCTTTCTCACACACATTAAACTCAACCCACAGCATTGAAAAAACATATATGTAAATATAGGTATACATTCATGAGAAAGTATGTATAGAGAGAGAGAGAGAAAGAAAGAAAGAACAATACTTTGAAAATATATGTGTGCGGGTGTGTTTATACATGGATGTATATGGATAGGTGCGAATATACACCCACACACACACAAAATATATTTGTATATATATATATACATACATACAAAAAACAAACATCTGCAGGGACCAGAGGACATGCAGATACAAATCCTGGAATTAAAAAGGATTACATCCCTATCAAAAAAATTTTCACTATAAAACCTGGAACTAAGGACTACCCTAGCCATTAAGAATCTCCTGAAGAAGATATAAAGTCTGAAACATATGTAGAGCACAAGTATATAGTATATTATACTTTTCTCTCATTGGACCAACAACAATGTTAATAATACTTACATCAATAGCATCATATATCTCTCTCATATATATATATATATATATCTATATCTGTTTGTGTGTGTGTGTGTGTGTGTGTGTACAGAATTGCTGTTCCAAAGTTAGAAAAATTCAACCAGGAAAAAATAATATGTAAGGAATGATTGATAAATTTGAAAACTAAAATACAAGTACTCGACATGAGCAGGATGTGACACAAGGTCAATTTTTAAGCTAGAGCAAAGCTGGTTTAAAATTAGAGTTTTCCTTCTCCTAGACTGGTTGCCTAAGCAATGCTAAAGAACCCAGTCTGCACTACTCTTTACCCATAGCTGGGAGAGACCAGGTGGATTCATGATTTTTCCAAGAGCATTAGCATGAAGTGAAATGCAAATAGCCTCATCCAGGTGTTGAACTCTGGTTGTTGATTCCATTTCTTATGAAAATAATGATTAACTGCACCTCTTTATATAGTTTCAAGTAATTATTTCTATTTAATAATGATAATAGTTATTGGTTTTCACAGTTATATGATATCAAGTATATATTTACCCAATCCCTTTTGCCACTGGCAGAATGTGAAACAAGGTCAATTTCTAAGTGGAGTACACATGGTTCAACTTCAGAGTTTCCCTTCACCAAGACCAATTGCCTTACCAAGGGTTAGGGTTAGACAAAAAGCCCAATCTGTCCTAGTATTTATCCATATCTAGGAGAAGAAGAGATGAATTCATACTTTTGAGTATTTCTATCAAATATCACTAATTTAAATAGACACATGGGAGCTTTACAGGTACGACCACTCTGGGAGTAATAGCAATGAACAGGTAACTTCATATTTCCCAGAGCTCCAAAACTGGAGCTGCCACTGGATGTAGTTTAGTATCATACCCAGGACACACCATGAGAGTAACTTGGTGGTGCCCATCTCTTTTCCAATTGATATGTAACATGTACTGGGTTACATGATTACAGAAACAATCCCTGACATGACCTATTATAAAATACAAATGGATTGCCTTTACAAAGCTAAAGTTCTATGCCTGCTCTACTATTTATCTATAGCTGGTGAGGAAAGGAAGAAGTGAATTCATGCCTTTACCTAAGGCTTTTGTATGAAGTGGAAACAAACTGTCAAGTAATTAATTGAAGCAAAAGGAAAAATCAAATTAATCAAAGTTATTAGTATGTTGAGGTGCTATAAATAGTAATTCTCCTCTATGGCATCTCTTGGAGGAATTGGAATTTCCTTAACAGCACTCGTTTTTTCTCCTCTGACTTATAGAATTGCTGGGGTGCTATGCCAAGTAATTCCACTTCATAGCATTTCTTGAGGTAATTGGGATTATTTGGCAGACTCATCTCCTCATCAAGTAACATGTGACAAACTATACTGGGTTACACGTTTACAGCAACAAGGAATGATCCTTGATATTGAAAGATGGATTGCTTTGACAAGAATAAAACTTTCCAACTTCTACATTTAATACATGACTTGGGGTAGAATTTGATTCATACCTTATTCTTTCATTAGTTCTGTAATCAGTTCAGTTAAAATAGTTATTACTATTATTATCTTGCAAAATAATTTGAAAACATTTTCCCCAAATATAATACAAGAGGAAGATGAAGATAGTATTGAAGTTATTGAAGAGGAACAATATGTTCTATCTCACCAATATAATCATATCATTGGAATCAAATTGCTGCAACTGTTCTTTCAACCCAGATTCGAGTGTCCAAGGCAATAATAAAAGATTGCAAATTTTATATAAAAATATAATGAATACATGGAACAGCATGTGTTTTTTTTTCTGTTAATTTGTTTTTCTTTTTTTTTTCTTTAATCCAAGCCTTTTCAAAGTGGTCCATAGAGAATAAAAGCATACAAGTCCACAGTGGGTGAATTCACTAGTTTGCATTTGTAAATTCCTTTATAACAGGAGAACAAAAATCACTGGATCACGTAGATTAGTCACCAAATATCATACACCTAGCAGAATTCCTGATTGGGTGTGATGACTACTAGTGATGTATCATTCATATACAACTCATTCAAAACATATGGGTCATTTAAATGACCGAATAATCTGGCACTGACCAAAATTATACGAGATCTTTTCTGCATTGTTAACAACACATATAATTTAATTTCACAAAATAAAACATTTAAAGATATTTTAAACAAATTATTTCATTAAAATATTGAATTCTAAAATAACTCTTTTTATAGTAGGTTATAAAATGTTTTTAGAAACAAAAAAGATTATTTAATAAGAAGAATAAAAAAATATATATAAAAAAGAAAGAAAAAAATGAAAAAGTGAAATCAAAATCCAATATGTGATATTCAAAATCTTATCCATGGTAACAGATTTTTAATGAATAAAATTAAGATTAAATTATTATTAACTAAAACTTCTACTCTGACCAAAGAGATCCAAATCTTCACTTGGTTAGTTAGTTTCAGTATTGCCTGGGATGTGTTGGTCTGAGTATTATATGATTTAATATTTCATTTACAATAACTTTTCTGTATTTTGTAGAATTTTTTTTTCTGGAAACTAAAAATATCTAAAAAATCAACCCTACGAAATCCATTCTTTCTATTAGAAATCCACTCAAGAATTAAAGGTGTATTTGCATTTATAGTTTACTATTTCTTTTCTCATATAAGAGTATAAAACACTGGCAGTTATGTTTTGTAATTTGATGTTCAATCAATTTATTTGTAAAAAGTACCCAGTGGATTTCTGCCAAGGATAAGAGTGTAGTATCTATATTGAATACTCATCAGTTAGAATTTGTCTCAGTTTGGTTGAAGCAAAAGCTTAATACTTTTTTCAAGAAAAATAATCTCTTCTTTTTATTTTACTTGGATGATCTTTGAACATAGAACTTTGCGTGAAAACAAGGAGAGCAAAAATGGAATGCAAACTGGAGAGGGAGTCAACCATTTCAACTCACCTATAATGACATCCCTGAGATTTTTCCAGTGCATCACATGTGCATATTATTTTTGTGCGTTCACTTGCAATCATTTTTGATGATGTGTCAAGCTTGTCTGCCAGTGGCCTTTCTGTCGTCATACCTCAAACCTGCACTTTGGTGACCTTTCCATTTCTAAGCTTTGACTCCACACTTGTGTGACCTCACTTCACCTGTGCTCAAAGTTAGCTCTCTGTTCCAATTTTGACATATGTTGTATAACATCTGTACCCATGGATATATAATCAAAGATTTACAAAACAACATAATAAATGAATAAATACAAGTGAAATTTTAAAATTAAAAATTGAAATAGTCATCCATATATTTATACATCTGGATTATTTTGTTTGTTTCTTTGTTTTTGTTATTTTGTATTTGTTTTTAAGGAAATATTAAATTCTATACTTTCTGAAAAAATAAGTTTTCATCTGCGTACTAATTTTTAAAATAATTGTGATTTTACAGTGAGCAAAAATGATCTTCAAACTCCAATTAGTGACTAATTGTGATGAACGAAGGAAGAAGGACTTTTTGGCTGATACTCAGATCATATAACATCATTTGCCAATGAAAATTCTTGCTAATATCCTCTTCAGTGGGAAATCTGAAAGTGTAAAGGAATTGTATTTTGAGAGGTTTAAACTGCCTAATAGAGAAAAAGAAAAAGTTGGTGAAGAGAAGAGAAGTAAAAGAGAGAAGAGAGGTTGAAGAGAGAAATTATCAGGAATAAGGTAAAAGAGGTTGATAGAAGAAGAAGAAGAAGAAGAAGAAGAAGAAGAAGAAGAAGAAGAAGAAGAAGAAGAAGAAGAAGAGTTGTTGCAGGAGAGAAAGTAAGAAAAGGAATACATAAAACAGAAAGCAGTTGAGAAGAAGAAAGAGATAAAGAGATAGAGCATGATGAAAAAGAAGGAATATGATCAATAGTCTGGAGGAAGGTTAAGTGAATAAAAACATTAAATGGCTGTAAAAAGTATGTAAAGAAAATAATAACAATAACAATAACAACAACAATAACAACAACAACAACAATAATAATAATAATAATAATAATGATAATAATAATAATGATAATCTCAATTAACAGCAGCACAAAATAATATCATAAGGATCAATTATATTGAAGCAAAAATTGATAATAGCAACAAAATAGCAAATGTAGATAATGTGGAGACAGAGATGAAGCAGTTAATCACACTCTAAGCAAATGCAGCAAACTAGCACAAGGTTAGGCATGACTGAGTGGGTAAAGTGACCATTGGGAATTGTGCAAAAGATTAAAGTTTGACCATACTAACCAATGGTATATGCAAAAACCAAAATCTATCCTAGAATATGAGATGCATTAAATTTTCTGGGATTTTGAAATATAAATCCTGGCCAGAAAACCAGACTTAGTTTTAATGAGAAAAAAAAAACCTTGTCATCAAGTGGATTTCGCTGTTCCAGTGGATTAGAAAATAAAAATGAAAGAAAGTAAAAACTTAGACAGATACTTGGAGAAGTGAAAAGGCTGTGGAACGTGAGTGTGACAGTGATACCAAGTGAAGTTGGTGCACTTGGAACACTCACCAAATGCTTAGAAAAAATATTGGAGGAATTGGAAATCAAAGGAAGAATACAGACCATAGCATTGTTAATACTGGCAAGAATACTTCGAAGAGTCCTGGAGATCTGAGGAGACTTTCTGTCAATCACTCAGATCCCAGTGAAAAACACCAATTAAAACTGGTATGAAAAACTTACTAGAAAAAAAAAAAAAATCTGAACCTTGCCCGAGAATTGAAAAAGTTATGGAATATGAAAGTGACTGTACTCCCAATCATAGTTAGAGTACTTGAAACAATTTCTTAGAACCTAAAAAAGAAAATTGGGGAACTAGAAGCAAGGAAGAATTGCTATTCAGACCACAGCACTCCTGAGATCAGTAAGAATTCTTTGAAGAGTTCTGTAGAATGGAGGAAATTTGCTGTCACTCAGACTTCAGAGAAAACCACTAGTTAAAACTGTTGTTGAAAACTAGCAAAGAACAAAATAATAATAAAGGTAATATTACAAAACTCAACAATATTATCGTTCAGTGATTAGAGTTACCTAAAATATCAGGACAAACTTTTTGCTTAGAAAGGAAAGTCACCCACAGTTTAAATTCTTAGCACAATACAATCTTCCAAATTAATTTTTGTTTCATTAGCCTTGAGATATACTAAGCTAAGCTTAGTAAATATCAAGGCATAGCGTTTTAGTTGAAACTAGTAATCATCATCATCATCATCATATCGTGCTGGCAGCACGGATATCCCTGACCCTCTCTCGCCACTCCTCCCTATCGTTCATCGCCCTAGGTAGGTCTTCAGGACAACAACCTGTATCCTCACATAGCTGCTGAATGTACGTTCGTGCTGGTCGTCCTGCTTTTGCGCGGCCGTGTGTGGGGATCCATAAGAGTACATCTCTTATGAGTTCATCTCTGCTTCTCCAGCAATGTCCTGCATGTCTGGTTCGCCTAACTTGAATAGATTTCGTGATAGGGGGCAGGTGGCCGTACAGTTGGTGTCTTGTGGGGTGTTGCTGCCAGGACTTGTTGAGGATTGCACGCAGCATTCTTGTGTAATTGCCATCTAGTTTCTTCTCCAGCCGTTTTGTTAGCGTCCATGTAGTGCATCCATATAGCAGTATCGATGTGACCGCTGCCTGGAAGAAACTGCGTTTCATTTTATCGGTTAGGTCTGATTTCCATATAGTCGATAGCCTATTGATAGCTGTCCATGCTTTCGTTAACCTCGTTTCGATGTCCTTTTCGGTTGATTCGACGCTGCTTCCTAGGTACGTGAATTTGTCTACTAGTTTAAGAGGGGTTCCTTCTAGAGTGGAGATGTCCCCTGTTTGGTTATAGCACATATATTCCGTTTTGTGTGCATTAACATGGAGGCCTATGCTTGCTGCTGCTCGTTCCAGGCTATGCAGAAGTGTTTCGGCTTGGTCAGGTGTATTTGCCAGTATCGCTATGTCATCGGCGTAGTCGGCGTCGGTAATTGTTGTTGCGGGATATCTTCTTCTTTTCTTAGTCAGTTCGAAGCCATTCTCTTTGATTTTGTCAATCGATCAAACTAGTAATAATTCAGTAATTTCACATTGAAGATAGTTTATATTTATATACAAATAATTTGTGCATAAACATTCATACTATAGCTACATCACTTTTCATCTTATATAATATTACATGACAGTGCCTGTATATTGAATCTAGAAGATCATAGCAGTAATTTATATGCTCCAGATTCCTGAAAGACTATTCAACAAGAAGTCAACTCATAAGACTTCATACCTTCTTTCTGATTCATACCTTCTTTCTGTCTTCAGACCTTGCTTCTTTTACTGCAAACAGGAATTATCTTGGCATAGAAGTATGACTTAAAAACCACTTTGATGTCAAAACGCAGGGCTATAACTCCAGAATATTGACTGAAATGGTGAAGGTATAAAGATAAAAAAAGGAAGGATTATTAAGTTGACGGGTAAGAAAAATATCAGAGTATTCAAGGTAAAGGGAAGGATTATGAAGCTGATGAGTAAGAAATATACCAAATAGGGTACTTAAGGTAAAGTGAAGGATTATTAAGTTGACTGATAAGAAAAATTTCAGATAAAGTAATTAAAAGTTTAAATTTCTAAGATGACGCTTGATAATTTTTTTATCACTTTAAGACTATTGTCTTCACTTTCAGTGTTGTAGTCACAATGTTTTGGCTGATACATCTTTCAGCCTTCTTGAGGTGTTTCATGTCAAACTCGGAAGCCTACACAGAACTTTGAACCAAACCCTTTATTTAATCTATAGGATAGATTGTTCTAATTCCATTAACCATGACTGGATACAAGTGTTAAACTGTAGTAAGTATTCCTTGTCATTAACCTGTTGTTGGGATTGAACCTGCAACTTCTAGTTGATTTCACTTTCAAACGCTTATATCTGTTATGCCATGTGTCTACAGTTGAGAAGTGCTTCTAAGTGAAATCATCAGGAGATTGTAGGTTCAATTCCAACTACAGATAAATAACAAGGAATACTTATTATAGCTTAATACTTGTACCCAATCATGGTTAATGGAATTAGAACAATATACCCCTATGAATTAAATAAAGGGTTTGGTTAGAAGTTGTATGTGGGCTCCTGAGTTCAATAAGAAACACCTGGAGAAGGCCGAAAGATGCAACAACCAAAACTTTGTGAATATAACAATGAAGATGAAGACAATTGTTCAAATACTCGAAGTGATAAAAACAAAGTAATTAAAGTAGAATAACAAATTATTTAGCTGAGAGGTAAGAAAAACATCAGAATTTTTTAGGTAAAGAGAAGGATTATTAAGTTAAACGATAAGAAAAATATCTGTGAGTATTCAAAATTCTCAAATGCATTAAAATGTAAATAAAAGTTGATTTCCATTTATAATAAACATTATTAAAACTATGAGGAGAGTTCAATTTTTGTGATTTAATTGGAAAAATATTGGTAATTTTTTAGTTTGATGTTTGATGTTTGTCCTTTATAGGTTATTGAACCTCAGAGCACATGAAGAGCAATTAGAAAATTATAGATGGATTGAGTCTTTTGTTTGGTATGAAGTGTAGTTTATTTAAAAAGAATTAAACTGTTGTGCTCAGAGCAGATTGTTATATCTAACTGAAATCAACTGAGTTTGATTGTCATATGGTCACTTCTGAGGTCAGTGGAGACCTTGGATCTCGTAAGGAAATTTTAAAGTCATGTAACTACAAATTTGAAAGTTGGAATAAGATTTTAACTTTCTTGTTAGTTAGCCTAAATCAACTGAGATTCACATTGCAGTAAAAGTTTGTGAGATGGTATTTTCTATCAGTATTCCAAGGTTTGATACTCAATTGTATAGCTGGTAATGTGAAAGACATTTGGAGTTATGAAGTTTAACAAAGGAATGTACGCACAAGAAGATGTCTTCATGTTTATTCAATCATCATCAGAAGGTGGCTAGATGAGTATCTAACAACAATAGAAATTAGATTTAAGGGTTTGTAAATGTTATATTTTGACCCCTCGCCCCGGCCTAAAAATGCTATTCCAAGGTGATACACCGGAAGGAAGTGACACATTCCGACAGCCAGTAATCGAAAGAGATCGTGTGGGCGGATTAAGGCTTATGATATAGGAAAAGGTGAAGGTCCCATTCTACCATTATAGTCATGCACTGGAAGAGAGTAACCTCTGAACTGCATGACGGTTATTTCCGCTTGATGACGATTAAACATTAAATTTCAAAGATCCAGTAGGCGATTGTGTGGGCGTTGAGTTATTATTTAACTCAGTTGAGTTTGGGTCCCAGAGCAGTTGCCAGCAGACGTCCTGAGAGTTAGAGACCAGATGTGGTAAGGAAGGCCACACCCGACCGAGGGGGCACTCGGAAAACCCCCGATGCAGTTACCAGCAGACTCCCAGAGAGTTAGAGACGAGATGTGGTAGGGAAGGCCACACCCGACCGAGGGGGACCTCAGAAACCCCCCGAGGCAGTTGCCAGTAGACTTCCAGACAGTAGAGACCAGATGTGGTAGGGAAGGCCACACCCGACCGAGGGGGCACTCGGAAAACCCCCGAAGCAGTTGCCAGCAGACTCCCAGAGTGTTAGAGACGAGATGTGGTAGGGAAGGCCACACCCGACCGAGGGGGCCCTCGGAAAGCCCCGATGGAGTAGATCCCAACATCAGGAGAACAATAAAGACACAATGTGACGGTCATAACAGTGGGGTCAAAATATGAAGTTTATGTTCAGTCTCCAGCATCCTCTCACACGCAAACCTTGCAATAAAGTGAGAGGTGAATATTTGAAAAGAAGTCTTCCTGTCGTTTCTTCATGCGTCGTTTCTTCATGCGTCTTTATCGTTGTGTCGTTGTGATGCTGCATGAACGTGTAAATGACTATATAACATAAACACTTTTTATTAACATGGTCTACTGGATCATCTGCCATCTTGAAAATTCCTGAGTTTAGTCCCTGAGTCAGAGAGTGCAGAAATATATACTGACTGAGTGAAATAAAAGAGTGCTATCAATAGACAGTCATAAGTTCTAAGATATTCTAGAAAGAATGACTGGTTGATTGATTTTAATGGCATGCCAACCCACCTAGAAATATTTTATGCCTAATGGTTAGGGAATTGTGCTCATTGTACATTTTTATTTACATTTTTTGTATAGTTGTTTCTTAAGAATTTTTTGCACACATATGATATCAAGTATTTCTATCTGAAATAAATACTTTGCACACAGTTGTGTGGTTTCAAATATTTCTATGTAATATTAATTATCTATGCACAATTATATGGTTTTAATTAATAATTTCTATTAAATAATAATCATTTATTTGCACACAGTTATTTGGTTTCAAGTAACTGATAATAACCCTTAGCAAATAATTATGGCTTCAACTCACTATTCTTTATACAAATAATTTATTTAGTGAGTATGGAGGCTAAAACATTGTTGTAACCCACCCCTGCATAAAAAAATGGAAATTGGTTTGAAAGCATCAATGTCTAATAATAACAAGACCTTGTCACAGAATTTCAGCTTTAAAAACCACTTGCTTAACTTTGCAGACAATTAGTAATGGTCTGCAAAGTCTGCAAATGTCACATATAATAAAATATGGATTTTATGTCTTGCTTATGGATGGATAAAACTCAAGTCAATAAATTCTGTGCTGGTTCTGTGGATAAAACAAGTGGTGATGTATCAGTTGATCAGCAATTTTATTTGACTTGAGAATCAAAGGCAAAATTTTCTTCTTTTAATGCACTGAGATACAGTATTGGTGTACTTGATGCAAAAGGATGATATTTAGTCAAGTAGCCACTCACCAAGGACCAATATTAGCACTAGCATATCTGTAATATACTAACACTGAACTCAACAGAAGGAATGACACGATAAATGCACATGTACATTCAAGAAAATTTAACCTCATATATACATTATATACATACCAATGGTCTTAAGAAGGAAGAATACACAAATATGTGCCAACAACTAGAAATAAGCACATATTGTTCTATGAACAATATGTAGGAATATAAAAATGAAAAAAATACTTATTTGCTGATGGAAAGTAAAATTGCAATGTGGCTTTATTGTTCACGGTCAGAGTCCAAGAGACATCTCCCCTGTTCAAAGAGCTGAGCCAAAAGAGACTGAAAAGGGGTTGTCATGTGATACCTTATGAGACCTTTAACGAATATGCTAATCAGTTAAAGGGGACAATAATTTATTATTGAAAATAGGTTTCTGACAGTGTCATTTACACCCCAAGAGGCTCTCAATGGACATGCCTGTCCTTTAAGTGAGATAATTATTTACTGTTTCCCTGCAACAATATTTCATCAAAAATTACAAAGAATAACAATTTAAAAAACTTTTGATAAAATATCTATATCAATATAGGTTTTCCCTTACTAACTGAAATGGAAGAAAACAAAAAATATATTGGCATTGTAGAGACTTGAATAAAGTTGATGGAGATAGAGATGATGATGAATAAAAGCAAAAGTCAGACACATGGTCACAGAAAAATACCACTCCCTTTATTATTGATGTTGCAACTTCCCTCTGGTCTCAAAGATAAGAAGTTGTGCAGTGGTATTCTTGAGTCAATGAAGGAAAGATCTATTGTTTCCTAAATCATAGCCCACTCCCCAGTGGATGCGAGGTGGGTCGCTAACCCTGAAATTTAAATTGTTTCTTGTCACTCTGCTAGTTACTAATTAACAGCAAGATCCTTTTCAAATCTCCCCAACTCTCAAGTGTGACCATTTCTCACACCTACCACAAGAGTTCTCATGTTAGACCTTTTAGTGTCACTCACACATTTGAGCACCAGGTGGGTGGTGGTCATTTCATTATACTATTGATTTTTATTTGAAAAAATTTCTATGTCAGTCTATGTCAATGTTGAATGTTCATCATCTACTGTGTTTTGAAAATCTCAAAACACAACAGTAAGCTTCACTGCTAAGCCTTATGAATTTTTCTACTATAAAGTTCTTTATAGGTCTTCTAACATCCCACCCTGTTAATGGGGCTTAGAATACTCTGACTGTATCCCCTAGAGAAAAGTGACACTAAACTGCGTCTAATGGTGAGGCTCCAATTTTAGAGCCCTAAGTAGTGTGGAGTATTCCTTTATTGCCATTATTCCCAGATCATAATTTCCTGGCATTCCAGGCAGCCTAATCAGCTGGGCTGTAGAAGACATTGACTGCTTCTCTGCAGAAAAGTACCCCCCCTGCAGGATATGATATTAAACCATCTGATGGTGAGGCTCTAGCCTTGGAGATTTGAGGAATGTTGAATACCTCTTCATTATCATTGCTACCAGGTCCACTCTGACCTGCAGGGATAGCACCTGATTTGTAGGTTTGTTTGTTTCTTTGTTTGGGTTTTATGGCATATCAACCTTTGTAGGTTATTTAATGCTGAATCCATTTTTATACAAATAAATAGTTCTATTTCAAACAATTCAGTTCAGCATAAATACACAATTTAATTGTAAAAAAACTTTCTATTTCAAGTTATTCAGATTAGTCAAACAGTTCTAATTCAAACTACTCAGTCTAGTATAAGTATTGTTTTTGTTTACTCACAGTTAAATGACAAAATAGTTCAATTTTAAACAATTCAGCTCAGCACAAGCATGCAGTTTAAATGTCAAAACAGTTAATTTCAAGCAATTCAGTTTAGTATAAGTACACAGTTTAGTTCTATTTGACTTATAGATAGAACCCTATCATTTGCTACCACTCCAGGCCAGAGTGGACCTGGGAGCGATGGCAATGAAGGGGTGCTCTGCATTCCCCAAAGCTCCAGTTACCCCTCTGCAGAGAAGCAGTTGGTGTATTCTAGAGCTCCAGCCAACTAGGGAACACCTGATAGGGTCCTATCTATGGGTCAAATAGAACAAACTGTGTGCAAACAAATGACTAATGTTAAATTGTGACTGTTATACAGCAATTCTTGAAACCATTTAGTTGCGTGCAAAAAAGAGCTCAAACTCATTTAAGAATGTTATCTACAAAATGTGTTTAAAATCATACATATATGTGATATATATCAATATATCAGATAAATCCATACTGCCAGGTCCACTCTGACCAGATTGTGGTAATACCTGTTTGTCTCCTATATATTAGTGAAATCAATTTATTTGAAAATTATTTATATTAAATAGAATCATGTAAAAAAATCCTTTTAAGAAATGATAATACACAAAATATAACTATGTATGTGATTCCCTAACTTCTTGGCATAAAATAACCTTAGATGGGTTGACAAGCCATTAAAATCAATAAATCAATCAAACAACCCACAAACCGGCCCTAAACCTAGATGCCCAATCAAAATTAACTTTTTACTTTTCTGCAATCATTTCAACTCTTTAAATCAAAGAAGTTTATTTCTTGGAGCATTGGAAGACTCAAAAAATGTTTCCTATATAAATGAAACATTTGTTTTGTTAACCTGTCTTCCTCTCATATTTTTGTATTAATTGATATAGCCCAAATAAAATCCATTAGACCAGAGTTGACTAATTTTTCCCATTCTTTACATTCATTTTTCTATACAGAAGTTTTGATGCACCATACAGATCCTTTGCTCCCATTGATTTTTTTGAAGTGATAACTTTTCAGTATCCTTTTGTAGCAAATAGTACATTAATAAATACTATATTCATACTCATGGAAAATTTAGATGTCAATGGGAAATAACCAAATGAGTATAGAATACTCACTTAAAATCTGATATCTTCAGAAATTTTTGATACACTTTTTTGTGCTTGTTTGTTAAGCTGATCTCACATTATAAGAACTAGCAGTAGACACACATCATGTTTACTCATTATGGAGGTACACATAACACAATGAAAAATGAACTTGGTGAGCTGAGTTTACATTTTGGACAAGACTATTTGCATTTCACTTTACACTAATGCGCTAGGAAAAGGTATGAATCCATCTCGATATGTAAATAGTAGGGCATAGTGGACTCTTTAACCTTGGCATTGTAACCAGTCTAGAAGTTAAACCCTGAATTAAAACCAGTTGCACTACACTTAAAATTGACTCAATGGTGCATCTTGTATGTTGTGGAAGGGCTGGGTAAATACACAGCCATCATGTTTAGGTTGTACCATGTTTGATACCTCATTTTCATCTCAAATATGTCTTGGTTGAACCTTCTCATTGATTAATTCACCCACATCCAGTAGAAAAAGTTAAGATGAGAATGCAGGATTTGGTTGATTGGTTGTTTGGGTTTTATGGCATATCAACCTTTGTAGGTTATTTAATGCCAAATCTGTTTTTATACAAATAATCAGTTCTATTTCAAACAATTCAGTTTAGCGTAAGTAGTTTCAATCTTGAAAACAGTTCTATTTCAAAAAATTCAGTTTAGCATAAATATGCAGTTTAAATGTAAGTACACAGTTTAATAGTCAAAAACATTTCTATTTCAAGTTATTCAGTTGAGTCAAACAGTTCTAATTCAAACAATTAGTTTAGTATAAGTATAGATTTTGTTAACACTCAGTTAGATGTCAAAACAGTTCAATTTAAAAAAAATCAGTTTAACATAAGTTCAGTTTCAATGTCAAAAACAGCTTCATTTCAAACAATTCAGTTTAGCATAAGTATGCAGTTTAAATATCGAAACAGTTCTATTTCAAGTAATTTAGTTTAGCATAAGTACGCAGATTAGTTCTCCGGGCCAAAGTGGACCTGGGAGCAATGACGAGGAAGAGGTGCTCCACATTCCCCAAAGCTCCAGCATCACTAGAACCTCATTATCAGATTGTTTAGTGTCATATACTCCTCTGCAGAGGTGCAGTCAGTGTATTCTATAGACCCAACTGGGCAATACACAGAGTTAAATATAAAAACAGTTTTATTTCAGGTGATTCAGTTTAGCATACGTACACAGTTTAAATGTCAAAACAGTTCTTGTTTAAACAATTCAGTTTAGCATAAGTATACAGTTTAAATGTCAAAACAGTTAATTTCAATTTAGTATAAGTACACAGTTTAGTTCTATTTGACTTATAGATAGGACCCTATCAGGTGCTACCACTCCAGGCCAGAGTGGACATGGGAGTGATGGCAATGAAGGGGTGCTCTGCATTCCCCAAAGCTCCAGTTACTGGAACCTCACCATCAGATTGTTTAGTGTCATATCCAGAACATTCATTGCAGAGAAGTAGTTGGTGTATTCTACAGCTCCAGCCAACTTTGATTCAGTTTAGCATACGTACACAGTTTAAATGTCAAGACAGTTCTAGTTTAGACAATTCAGTTAAGCATAAATACGCAGTTTAAGTGCAAAAACAGTAAAGTCTTGAAATCATGGTTTAGTTCTATTTGATGCATAGATAGGACCTTTATCAGATGCTACGACTCCAGGCCAGAGTGGTCCTGGGAGTGATGGAAGTAAAGGGGTACTCCACATTCCCCAAAGCTCCAGCATTACTGGAACCTCACCATCAGATTGTTTAGTGTCATATCTAGGACACTCGTGAGGGGGAGGTTACCTCTCTGCAGAGAGGCAGTCGGTATATTCTACAGCCCCAGCTGACTGGGCAAAAGAGAATGCAGGAAATGCATTTTAGGCAACATCTGGTATCCTATTCTTTGATATACAATTTAGTAAATCTGTTTTCATTCAGTTTTCATTTTCAATTCTATGAAATCCAGGAAAAGGTCTGTGCAACTAACATTAATGCTTCCAACTCAAGTGAGTTCAGTTTAGGTTGAACTTGCTCATCATCATCAAGTGATGCTGACAGCACAGATTTCACTGATACTCTCTCACCAACCACCCCTATCATCCATCACTTCTGGTAGGTTATTCAGGCTGGTAGGTATCCACACAGACCTGTTGTATGTAAGTCCTTGCTGATCAGCTTACACTGGTTGTCCATGTGTAGGAGTCCACAAGAAAACATTACTTATGAGTTTTTCCTTTCTTTTCTAGCAGTGCCCAGCATGTCTTGTTCATCTTACTTGAATAGTTTATAGGATGGGAGGTAAGTGGCTGTACAGTTGCTGCTGTTTTGTGGGGTATTGCTTCCAGCATTTGTTCAAAACAGTAAATAGCATTCTTGTGTAGTTGCTATCCAGCCTTTTGTGTTTTAAACAAAAAGGAGCCATCTCCACTTTGAATGGGAAGCCTCTGAAATCCAGTGAAGACCAGTTCACATACTTGGGCAGCAATATCTCATCTACTGAAAGCAATGTCAACATACACATAGGGAAGGTGTAGACTGCTATTTACAAGTTATTGATCATATGGAAATCTGATCTCTCTGATAAAATAAAACAAAATTACATCCAAGCTGTGGCTGTGTCAGCCCTACTAAATGGATGCATTACCTGGGCACAAATGAAACACTTATAGAAAAGCTTGATAGGAACTACACACGGATGAAATTGCTTCCAGATATCAATTCTCTGATCTCAGATCTAACAATTATTCCTGATTTTAGTTTTGTATCACTTTTCTTTGCATCAAATTATACATTTAAGTACTGGAATTCACATTAATCGTAATTGTTTTAAAAAATTCTTCATAAGACTAAGTCTGATTTGAAGAGATAGATGGAGGTCTTTTCTGGATCTACCAGTGGCACATGCAGTACATTACACAAACACTTAATGAGCAAGAACAATTCTGGGTAAATTTTTACCCTTTAACCAATCCTATTTTAGTGAAAACTAAAAATCAGATTCTACAATTTTAGTGAAAACATAAAAATCAGATTCTACTTTAGGGAAATCAGATAAGCTTATTTAGGGTGGGGATTTTTTTTTGCTAAATAAAAAAAAGAGGTGGAAACAATATGGGGGGAGGGATTTTTTTCTTTTTTATGAATGATGAAAAGTCTTTCCCTACAAAAAAATGAAAAAAAATTTGGTTACACATCCCTTTCCTGCTATCTCTGGTCGTCAGTAATACTTGCTGGTCCAGAAGTGGGTGATCATTTTATGTTAAATTTATATAACAAAGTGATCCTCCCTCCAAATTCTCAAATATTGGGGTTTTCTTCAAAATTTCTTCTTTGCATATATTCGCAAAAAAAGTAGAATTTAATTTTTAGCTTTCACTAAAATAGGATTGGTTAAAGGGTAAAAATTTATCCAATTCTGAGTATAGACAAGGGATCAGTATACAGAAACTATTCTAAGACATATGTTTCTATCTCTAGTAGCAAAGTTTTTGTTATTCAGTGTTATTGATAGAATAGGGCTATTATATATATTATGTAAATGCACCAGTGATGAGTTTGGTAAGTTATTAAACATTAGGAAGAAATAGATTGATTTTAGTATACAAATGCATTGACCATCAAGTTGAATGAGGCAGTCAGAGATCAAGAATTAATGCAGATGTAACCAATAGAACTATAATACAATAATTATATATATATATATATATATATATATATATATATACACCATCCAGGGAATGGAGTAGTGCCCTCCCTTACACCTCAGTGTAGTAGCTATTGAAAAGGGAGCCTTTGGGTCACCCTCGACTAAGGTTGCCAACTTTACAAACTTATATATACTATATAAAAGAAAAACCTTTAAAATTATTCATATTTTTTGTAATAAAATTTATTTCAGCAGACCCTATATTTATAAAATGCTATATCAGCATCTTCAGACAAGGAAATAAGAAGAAATTTCAAATGAGGATTTAGAAAACTCCACAAAATTCTGGCACAAATTCCAAATTTAATTTTTTTTTTCTAAGTAAAACCCAGACCATTTGTTTTCCTATCTAGTTGACAAATGACATTCAATTCCTGTATCAAGATGTATCAATTTTTGAATTCTCTTTCCTTTTCACTTCTTTTTATCTAATGGCAAACAAACTTTTAAACCTAAATGCAGAAAATAAGTAAAAATATAGAATAAAGAAATAAATGGATTTGGGGAGAGAAAATTATGTACTATAAATAACTTACATTAACAAAATCAAATTATATTATAAAATATTATATTGTATATTAATACTATTTTATCAAAAAATCTAAGAAAATTGTCATACCAATATTTTTATACTATTCAATATAATTGATCACATTTAAAGGAAAATAAAATTTATACCAGTTACTGTTAAGACTATTATCTAATATCATAAATAAATACAACATATTATATATCCTGAAGATTACAATTATATCTTACACATTATCATAATATTCATATTATTACTAAACCTCAACCCCTTAAATTTATTAATAAAACCATATCAAATATTATAGATAATACCATATCAAGAATTATCATCACAATTCATAAGGCATGGACAGCTATCGATAGGCTTTTGATCATATGGAAATCAAACCTGACTGATAAAATGAAACGCAGTTTCTTCCAGGCGGCGGTCGTGTCGATACTGCTGTATGGATGCACTACTTGGACGCTGACTAAACGGTGGGAGAAGAAGTTCGACGGCAATTATACAAGAATGTTGCGAGCAATATTGAACAGGTCCTGGCAGCAACACCCCACACGGCGCCAACTGTATGGCCACCTACCATCTATCACGAAAACTATACAAGCTAGACGATCCAGACATGCCGGACACTGCTGGATGAAGAAAAGACGAGATCGTAAGTGATGTGCTCCTGTGGACCCCCGCATATGGCCAATTAAAAGCAGGACGACCAGCTCGAACATTCATACAGCAGCTATGTGATGATACGGGATGTAACCCCGAAGACCTGCCGAAGGCGATGAATGATAGGGAGACGTGGAGAGAGAGGGTCAGGGATATCCGTGCTAGCCGCACGTCATGATGATGATGATATATATATATATATATATATGTATTTTACAATACAAATGAATTGATCATGAAGTTAAAAAAGGTTTTCATATGAAGAGATTTGCATTTTTTAATTAATTTATTTATTTTAATAAATAAATTTTAATGAATAATAAATTTTTAATAAATAAATGAATTCAAAAAATACAAGTCTCTTCGTGGACCTAACTATTTAAAAATATTTTTATTCTCTCTTTGGACCAACAACAAAAATTATATATATATATATATATATATATATATATATATATATATATATATATATATAGTGTAAGTTCATGTCTAATGATTTTGTAAAAATTATTTTTTTAATTAAGAGGAAATAGGTTATTTGTAATTTGCCTATAAAAATATTGCACAAGATAAAGACAAATGATTCTTTATAACTGGATTTTCAGCAATTCTATTGGTTGAGAAAGTCATTTTATGATTTTGCTGTTAAATTTTGTTTGATCTTTGATAGGGCTCTTTTAGATCCCTGTGAAATTGCAATTTTTTGCTTGAATTTTAAAGAGTGAACATGTCCACAACATCAGAAATTGGTGTTTTTTTGTTTGTTTGTTTTTTTTTAGTGGGGGAGGGTTCCCTTGAGTATGAATACCAGACTACAGTAACTTGAGAAAATTGAATAAGAAATCATAAGAAAATATGCAAAGACATTAGTATGATAACCTTAAACTCTTTGCTTTCTTCAGCTGGGTTCTTCTGTCGAAGCATCAGTCATTCACTGAAGATTATTGATGAGTCCCACCTCATTAATGAGGTAGGCAGTTTGAGGATGACAAATACTGCTGACCTATATTTTGTTTACAGATTAAGATTTATAAGAAATCAATAACCCATTTAACCAAATATTTGTTCGTACCAAGTAATTAGGGTTAGTTTTAAGATATAGTTTTATATTTATATATATGTATAATTATATATCCTACCTTTAACAGCTCGGTACAGACACAGGATCTAGGCTGGAAGACCTGCTAGGAGCAATGAATAATAGGGACAAATGGCAAGAGAGAGAGTCAGAAAAATGTGTACTAGCAGCACAACCTGATGATGATGATGATGATAA
Source organism: Sepioteuthis lessoniana (assembly GCA_963585895.1). Lineage (NCBI taxonomy): Eukaryota > Metazoa > Mollusca > Cephalopoda > Myopsida > Loliginidae > Sepioteuthis > Sepioteuthis lessoniana. The sequence continues at coordinate 97,112,745 of OY757912.1, forward strand.
TGATGATGATACACACACACACACGCACACACACACACATATATATATATATATGTATGTATGCATGTATATCACATATACACATCATATACATGTTCAAGTACACACACAAGTATACATACACAAGTATGTTGTCATCTTTAGACAGAAAGCTGCAAAAAGACACAATAAGCTTGCTCCTGGTGATTCTGATTTCAGAGCAGTACCTCTGCATTCTAATATAAGAGGATAGTAGAAGTATTCTGATGCCTCTGTGATGAGGAACTGAGTAGTTTTTGTCCTAGTCCAAACGCAGTTCAGATATGCACTTTGTGTAACAATTATCATAGTAGGAAATAAAAATATCACCATATATTATCACCATAGGAATTGGAATTGGAATTGGTGACTCAAGTTCAAATACAGTATGAGGCTGTTTGCATTTCAGTTTGTGCTTATGCCTTTAGGAAAGGTATGAACCCTTCTTTTCTTCTTCTAACAGCTATGGATAAATAGTAAAGTAAAATTGGTTCTTAAGACTTAGTAAGGCAGCCAGTCTAGAAGAAAAACTCTGTATTCAGACCAGCTATTCTCAGCTTAAAAAACTGACCTTGTATCTCATCCTAATCATAGCAAAAGATTTGGGGTAAATAGGTATAAGTGAGATTCTACATTTAACTGTGTACCACATTAAACTTTTCTGGTTCAGGTTGGGGTAGTTAGATATTGTATCAGAGTGTGGTATCTGTGCTAATGACATCTTATTTAAAAAAGGATAAGAATACCATCCCTTCCATCTTACTGCTTTCTCTACTTTACATGGATTCATCTAAGAAGAGGATTTCTTCTGATAGCTCTGTTATAATAATCCACATAATGAAAATATTGTACTGCTGTCCTGGAACTGATTTTGAGCACATTCTTTGTCACTGCTGCCACATTATAATGGGAATTTTTCTATTTCCATAAAACAAAATAAAAAGACATTCTTATGATGCAAATCAACCTGAATAAGAAAGGGGTTTCTTTTCTTTCATTAGTGAATTGCAGTTCAGGATGAAATTCCAAAACATTTGGATTTAGATTGATCAAAAAAAGGTTCTCTTAAGGTCTAACCATTCCCATGCTCTGGATTATGAAATACTTTGAAAAGTCTAAAGTTTTCTATCATAGCCAAGATGGTGACAAGAGCTAGAATCAGTCATTGTAATATGAAAGATTAATTGTGTCAGAGTGATCTGAGAAACTTTGCTCTGTATATTTTTCTCTGGAAAATATTCCATGGTCAGATAGCCCTGTTGATGTTGACATTGGTCAAATGAAAATATTACTGAAGAAGGATTGATTTTATATGACATGAAAAATAGCAAATATATTCATCATCATCTAGTGTGGAGTTTTCTGATTCTCTCTTATGATCCATCCCAATTGTCCATTGCTCCTGGAAGGTCCTCTAGACTGCATCCTGTGTCCGTACAAAGCTGATGTATATAAGTCTTTGGAGCATCCATATGTAGGAGTCCATTGTAGAACATTGCTTATAGGTGCATCCTTACTTCTCCAATAGTGCCCAGCATGTCTTGTTCATCCTAATTGGATGGTTTGTGAAATGTGAGGTGCTGCTTCCAGGATTTGTTCAAAACAGCTTATAGCATTCTTGACACAGTCACAGCTTGGATGAAATCCCATTTTAGTTTATCAGAAAGATCAGATTTCCACACTCGTAAAAGTGTATGTTGACATGTGTATGTTCACATTGCTTTTAAGTAGAGGAGATATTGCTTCTGAAGTATGTGAACTTGTCTACAAATTCTAAAGGTTTTCTACTTAAAGTGGAGATGGCTCCTTGTTTAAAACACATGAACTCAGTTTTATTTGTGTTCACATAGAGGCCAATGCCTCTTGTTGCTTGCTCCAGGCTATGCAGCAGGAATTTGGCTTGGGCAGGTCTATTTTCAAGTGCTAGATCACCTGCATAATCAACGTCTGTCATAGTTTCTGTGGGATATCATATAGTTTTTGTCTTTTTTTAGTTTGAAACCATTTTCTTTCATTAGATCTATTGATGTTCATAGTACATAATCTACGGAGATTATGAATATATATGATGCTAATGTATCTCCTGGCAAGACTTCAGTGACAATATCAAAGTAGCCAGTGTCACCATCGGATGAGTGAACCATTGCTTAGTATCATTACAGCAATAACAGTTTCTTTGGGAGACCATATGCTCATAGCATTTGCTTCATCTTTACTCTGTGCAAATAACTTGGCAAAATCTACAAGATTTTTTCATATACTCCTCCAATAATTCAATAGATAGTCAGAATCTGAGAAGTGGTGGATTGATTTCTCCAAAAGCCATTCTGATTCTTCCTAAGGATTTTCTTAACTTCAGGTGGGATATAATTGAGATAAAAAACCTCAGCAGCTATGGTAATAAGAGTTATGCCACTATAGTTCTTAGTGATTCCAAGGTCACTACAACACATTCAGTAAGAGAGTTCCCTTGGTGTAATGATTAAAGTGCTGAACTGCTACCTCAAAGTAAATGATTATATTGCCTTTTGAACTAATACCCTTGGGGAAAGATATGAAACCCATTATTCTCACAACTACTATCCTCGCAATTATAGGTTAAATAGTATCAATGTTGTTCTTATACAAGGATGGATTTGGCATTAAATAACCCATGAAGGTTAATATACCATTAAATAAAGAATCCAAACCAAATCAACACATTCAAATTAAGAGTTAAAATCATTTGCACAAGTAAGGTTATGACATTACCGCATAAGCCATTCTGTTTCAAATCTGTAGTTCAATGTCCTCATTTTGTATATTCTGAAAATATAATTGTGACAATGTATCAATACGAGCAATAGTATTTCTTTCATATATTCACTATCAAAATGAGCTTTATAGGTCATCTTAATATGCTTTTAGCAACTCTTTCCTTACATTGAAAATAAATTCTAGAGGCTTATGGTCAGGTATCAGAAAGAATTTTTTGTGTGAAAAAAATTGACAAACTTTGTTTGTGCTCCAGATGATTGCTAAAACCTGTTTTTCTATGTTTGACTTATTAGATTTGGCCAGTGTTAATCTTATAATAGTCAGTACCTACTCACATCAGGATTCTTAGGTATAAGTTCATCATGAACCCTGATATCATCAGCAAATGGAATTTTCCCCTACAAACCAAAAACTATTCTTAAGTATATATGAATCATGACCACCTGATGTCATCAGCAAATGGAATTTCCACAACAAACTGAAAACTATTGTTAAGAGCATTAATTCTGTAAGTTGTTTTAGAGATATGTTCTAAGTGCTATCTATAGCAAGTAATATTTGGAACCTTCTCTTGATCATATAATAGCCAGTTTCATTATACACAAAAATTTAAGAGAAGTTTTCCTGCCCAAATCTGAAGTTTTTGAATTCAGCAGAGAAGTGACCAGCTTTGCTATAAAATCAACTGTCATAGATGACATTACCAGATAGGTAGCCGGCCTGTTCCTTTCTTTCTTAGATAACCAGCTAGTTTCAGGGCAGCCAGTCCAATGCAGTGACTCCCAGTGTAGTAGAACTAACTAGCCCAGAGAATTCAGCAGTCCAGCTATAGTTAACTGCCTTTTTAGACCACAGCTGCTTAAAACTGCCCTCTTCAAAACAAGAAAGCCTTTCTTGCTAATCTGGTTTAGAGGAGCAGCCTGATGCAGTAATGCCTGGCATAACAGACCAACCAGTCTGATGGAGCAACATCCAGAGTAACAGACTAACCAGCCCAGTGCAGCAATGCCTAACAACTCAAGCCATATTTTCCCAGCCTACAAATTGATAACCTCATGCACTGATAACACCAGTTCACTAACGGTGATGAATCTACAGCTCTACTGGCAGATACCGTTAAAATATTTTGAACTTATTAATGTTGTCAAATTTATCTCAAAATAATAAGCTTTGTTATAACCTAATATCTTGTTTTGTTAGCCTTGCCCTTTCTGTGTCACTTCATTCACTTTTAAAATTTTGTAAGGTTGTCTGCCATAGATGGTTCAACAACAATTTCCAAGAAAGGTACACTACTGGGTCTCCTTACTGATATGGAATGTTAACTTTCATCAGTAGTTAATGACACCTTTTTTCAAGTCAAAAATTTTGCCAATGGAATTTGTATAAGGGCTTCTGATCTCTATGATAAAATAAAACAGGAATTCTTACAATCTGTAGCTGTGTAAGTATTACTGTAGGGTTGGACCACTTGGAGAAAAAGCTAGATGGGAACTACACAAGGAAGCTGCATGCTGTTTTGAACAAATCCTGAAAAACAATAACTGTGCAGCCATTTACCTTCCATCTTGCAAATCATCCAAGAAAAATGAGCAAGTCATGCTGGGCACTGCTTGAGAAGAGCAGGGTGTGGAATGATTAGGTTAATGATGTTTTTGACAAGATCTTTTAAATCCCTGCAATATATGAGAACTGTACGCACATATATACACTCTTGGCTGAGTATTATAGCTGTTTTCACTGTATTAAATCAGCACACTGTCTAATAAAAAAGAAAATCAATTTGAACTAACATCTTCGTAAAGATTTGACCATACTGGAAATTTCAAATACGTCTAGTTATATAAATAGCAATTAAAAGCATGAGCAAATCTTTATTACATTATACTAACAGCAAATAACAGGAACCTATATTGATAATTGGAAAAAGTTTGTCTGTCCTCCATAGATAGCCGAACAATTTGATACAGATCTCCCAAATTTGTTATGCATATTTTTACTAGACTCAAGGGAAGGTTTTAACACAAAAATTTGTCAGTTTCACATGGGGAAAGAGGAACTCTTATTAAGAGGAGGTCTCTAAGAATAAACAATAATCAATGGATACTTATATTACTTCATGATGTAGATAATTATGCAAAATAGATATTTCCAAACTTTGAAAGAAAAAATTTGAATAGAACTGAATTTGAATAAAAAGTATTCAAATTCAATTGAATTCAAATGGATTATATCAGTTCTTAAGATTAACAGGAACTCTTCTGATTGGTTAAGAATCAAATTTTAATTCTTTAATCTTATTTAACCAGAAGATATGTGTGGATCTTAGCACACAGAGACCAAATTTTGTTATAGAGCTTCCCATTAGATTGTTGCTTAAACTACACCCTCTACTGTGTGCGTACTCTTCAACAATATCAACTTCAGAAGATAATATGATTGCTAACTTTCTTTTATATTATTTTGATTTATCTTTTATTATAAAATTCACTGTTTGTAACTGCTTTTAATGGCAACAAAGATTGTAAAAGTAAAAAGTTGTAAAGTTGGTGACGGTAGTTGGGGGTAACCCAAAGGTTCCTTTTCGATAGCTACTACACCAAGGTGTAGGGAAGGGCACTACTTGTTTCCCTGGATTGCTCCACTTTACCCTTGATCCATACCTTATAATGCTGAGTGTTAAGCAAGGTGGCACCAAGTACCATTTTTTTAGTCTTTGGTATGACTCAACTTGGGATTGAACCCCAGTCTTCCAGACCATTGGCAAACACTCAACACATTAAGCCAATGGCAGATATTTTTAAAAAAATCAAATAAATAGAAGAGAAATTTTACATTTTTCTTTTAATTTCATCATGTCTATCTGATATTAAACATACATATTTACTGCTGTTCTTTTTGACAGATAAAATAACTTGACCTCTTACCTAGCATAGATGGGTACTTCAGCTAGTCTATTTATAATTTAATTCTCATATGGTAGTTTGTAACTATCGCCTTGGGCCTGACTCTTCTGGACATAAATCATAATCTATCAAAGCCACATTAAAAGGTATATACAATTAGGTATTATTTATTACTAAACTCTTCAGTACTGATATCTGTAATCAAAAATATATTTAGAAGTCTAAAAATAAAGTGCGCTCCTTATATATGCTCATACAATTTTATTTTTCCTTACAGAGTTCCAATGTTGTAGAGTTTGCTGATACCTCATAATATTCATTTTGACTAGAAAGGATAAAATCCAAATACCTTTGGTTTTGAAGAAAATTTACTTTAAAAAAAAATTTGTAGCAGTTTACTTATTTATCAGTAATACTCTGTGTGTGTGTGTGTATATATATATATATATATATATAACTTCGAAAATACATAAGAAAATTATAAGAGCCTTCAAGTTACTAGGATTTAAAATAAAAATATCATCTCACCTTAAAATAGTTAATTTCCTTGACATTACCTTTAATTCATCTAACACTACTTTTACATCATTTAGTAGAGATAACCAAACACCTTCTTACATTAATATCAACTCCAGCCACCCCAGATCAATAATCAAATATATACCAAATCTGGTTAACGTAAGGATTAATAGTTTATCTTTCAACAAAAAATTTTTGATGAAAATAATAAGATCTTTAATAAAGCCCTAAAAAAAAAGTGAATTCCAGCAGAGGCTAGTATACCAGGAACAACTTATAAACAATAAAGTTACTAAATTCTGCCACATAAACAATAGTAGCAGCACCAGCAACAACATGATAGTGACAATAATAGTAATTCTAATGATAAAAAACTAAGCACAAGAAAAGAAAGGTAATCTGGTTTAACCCCCACCTCCTTTCTGTAAACTTTCTAATATTTATATAGGCAAGTACTTCTTTAAGTTAATAGATAAACATTTTAACTAGGACAACCCACTGAATAAAAGTTTTGATAGGGACACACTAAAAACTAGTTTCTCTTGCATGCCTAATATATCTAAAATAATTCATAATCATAACAAGAATCTAATAGACAAATTACTAATAGATAATCAGCAAACAAATAAATTACTTTGTAATTGTAGAAATAAAGAAGATTGTACCATGAGAGGAATGTATAATTCCAAGAAAGTTGGCTGCCAAGCAACTATTTTCCATTGGAAAAATAGTTGCTTGGTAGCCCACTTTCTCAGTGAGGTGAAGGTTTATATTGGAATCCCAGCTGAATATGGGAAACAGAGGTTCTACAATTATTGATACTTTTTTTACCAACCCTCGACTCAGAAACCAAACAGCCATATCAAATCAGAATATGAGCACAGGTAAAAAATCATACATAATAGTAGTAATTCTAGTCAAGTAAGAACATTAAGTTTATAAGTCCCAAAAATTCCCTCTGAATTGTCCAGCAGGATGCATGGCGTAACAGTTATAGGCATTGGTTCCCTAAGCTTCTAAGGAGACAATTATCTGGAGGTTGCAGGTTCAATCCTCAATACAGGCGAGTAACAATACAGGAATACTTAAAATTTGTACTATGGCTAATGGAATCAGAATATGGATTCAATAAAGGACGTAGTTCGAAGTTCCGTTTCTGAGTTCGACAAACACCTGAAGAAGGCCGGAGGACATATTGGTCGAAACGTTGTGGAATAGTCCGAAAACCCTTAATGATAAAAAACATATCAAAGTGGTTTTGGAGTTTGAGAGATAGGGGTCTAACTTCACAAATTAAGTGAAGATTTATTAAGAAGTTTCAATAGTAAATTTAATCTTTGCTTGGAGAAAAAAATAAGCATCAATTGATATAAATTTACAAGCCAACTTTTGAATAAATGAAATGAACTCATATTTAAATGCTGCCATAAAAATAGATTTAAACTCATATGAAAAAGGTTAATAATAGAAAAATAGACAATAACAACAATAGCTGGATAAAATTAATGGTATTAGTATTACTATTGATGTTATTGGTTATGAAATAATGGTAACAATAGAACAAGATGAGATAGAAAAACTTAGATATGGTGTGGATTGACTACAAAAAGACATATGATATGGTCCCACAAAGCTGGATAGTAGACTGTCTCTAAATGTGCAAGATATGTGGTGAAGTCAAAGTTTATCAAAAATACTATGGAAAATTGGAGAGTCGAACTGACAGCAGGAGGAAAAAGCTTAACAGAGGAGAAAATCCAGAGAGGGATCTTCTAAAGTGATGTGCTATCACCATTACTATTTGTAATAGCGATGCACAGGAAATGCACAGGTAGATACAAACTTCATAAATTGCAAGAAAAAATGTAACCAAAAACGTGAAAGAATTTAAAACTCTAATACAGGCTGTGAGAATATACAGTTAAAATATAGGGATGGAATTTTCCATAGAAAATTGTGCCATGCTAATAATGAAAAGTGGAAAACGACAAATGATGGAAGGGATTGAACTACCAAATCAAGAAAAGATCAGAACACTTGGAGAAAAGGAAACTTACAAATACTTGGGAATATTGAAAGCAGACACCCTTAAACATGTGGGGATGAAAAAAAATAAAAAAGGATACCTCAAGAGAATAAGAAAACTACTTGAAACAAAACTACATAGTAGAAATCTCATCAAAAGGATAAATACCTGGGCTGACCCCTTATAATCAAAAGTATGGGAATTGCCTAATGACACATCATATGACATCATATGCCTATGACACATCATATCTTTTCTAAGTCTTTATGATGCTGTTTTGAAGCCGAAATGTTAAAACGCTGACTTTCTTTCATATTAAATTCTTCATTTTAGATTACTTTGTTTTTTTAATATTTTTCTCCACACACACACACACATATATATATATATATATATCATCAAAGGGATAAATACCTGGGCTGACCCCTTATAAGATGCTTGCGACCTTTCTTAAAGTGAACCAGAGAAGAACTCCAATAAATAGACCAGAGAGCAAGAAAATTCATGATGATATATAAGGCCTTACATCCCAGCAATGACATAGACTGTATGTGCCAAAAGAAGAAGGGAGAAGAGGACTTGCTAGCATTGAAGATGGTGATGATGCATCAATACAACAACTCAAAGACTACATAAAAAAGCATAAAGGAATACTGATTACAACAACTAAAAAACGATACAGATAATGCAAGGATCTACAGAACAAAAATAACTAGAAAACAAAAATAGGAAGAAAAACAACTGTATGGACGTTTCAAGTAACAAACAAGCAAAATCTCACACAAAAAAATCTTGGCTGTGGCTAAGAAAGGGAAACCTTAAGAGAGAAACTGAATCTCTTCTGATAGCAGCACAAAACAACACCATAAGGGCCAATTATATCAAAGCAAGAATAGATAAGATGCAACAAAATAGCTAGTTTATGTGGTGATAGAGAAAAAACAATCCCTCACATAATAAGCGAATGCAGCAAATTAGCACAAAAGGAGTATAAGACTAAACACCAACTGGGTAGAGAAGGTGATCCACTTGGAATGTGTGCAAGAAATTGAAAGTTGGCCATATGAACAAATAGTATATGCACAACCCGGAATCCATCCTGAAGAATGAGATGCACAAAATTCTCTTGGATTTTAAGATATAAACAAATCACCTAATCTCAGTCAGATGACCAGACCTAGTGATAGTTAACAAAAACGAAAATCTTTGCAGTCCCAGCTGATCACAGGGTAAAACTGAAAGAAAGCAAAAAGAAAGATAAGTACCTGGAACTTGCTAGAGAACTGAAAAAGCTATGGAACATGAAAGTGATGATGATACAAATTTTAATTGAGGTGCTTGGTACAGTCACCAAAGGATTAACAAAAGGATTGGAGGACTTGGAGATATGAGGAAAAGTGGAGAATATTCAAACTACAGCATTGTTGAGATCAACCAGATTACTGAGAAGAGTCCTGGAGACTTGAAGAGACTTGCTGTTACTCAGACTCCAGTAGAAGACCATCAGCTAACACTGATGTGAAAAACTCTCAAAGGAGTAAAATAATGATAAATTAGCAATAATTGTAATAACAGTTACTTTTTATTATTAATAACAAAATTATTAATAATTAATGATTATTATAATAATATTAATGATATTAATAGTAATTAGAATGGTAATATTCAGAATAAAAAATAGATAAAAATATCAGGAAATCCAATAAAAAGTAAATTTTAATTTTAAATGGAAATCAAATAAAACCTATAATTTTTTTTTTTAACTAAGCAAGAAAAGTTTGATATTAGTAATAATGTGTTATGTTTTGACCTTGACCCGGCCCAAAGAAATGCTATTCCAAGGTGATGCACCGGAAGGAAGTGACACATTCCAATGGCCAGTAATCGAAAGAGATCGCGTGTGCGGATTAAGGCTTATAATATGGGACAAGGTGAAGGTCCCACTGTGCCAATACAGACTGATGCACCGGAAGAAAGTGACCTCTGAACTGCATGACAGTTATTTCCGCTTGATGACGATTAAACATTCGATTTCAAAGATCCAGTGGGCGATCGTGTGGGCGTTGAATTATTATTTAACTCAGTTGAGTTCGAGTCCAAGAAGCAGTTGCCAGTAGAATTCCAGACAGCTAGAGACCAGATGTGGTAGGGAAAGCCACACCCAACCGAGGGGGCCCTCGGAAACCCTGATGGAGTTTGGGGTCCAGAGAAGATGCTGATAAGATGCAATAAAGAAAGCCAGCATCCAGCAGTGGGCCCTAGGCCTCTGGTTGAACAGCACTAAAGAACAAGAAAGACACAATGTGACGGTCATAACAGTTGGGTCAAGATATTACAGTTTATGTTCGGTCTCCAGCTCCCTCTCACAGGCAACCCTTGAACAACCCTTTCGAACCCTTGCAATAAAGTGAGAGGTAAAATATTGTTAAAGAAGTCTTCCTGCGTTTTTATCCTTCCTGCGTCCGTCTTTGTCACTGCGTCTTAATTATTGTGTCATTGTGATGTTGTAGATGACAATATAACAAATGTTTATTGCCATGTTTTCCTTGATAAATAAATAAATAAAAAGAGAGATTTTTCCTTAAGATAAAATAGGTTAATTTATTGACACACTTTTAGTTGCTGAGGGTTATGTGAGTTGTGTAAAATTTTTAGATACATTAGGATAAATGACACCTGACGATGACATTACATGTGTTTTTGACACCAACTTCTCACCTATGTCTTTTTGTCTCCTTTTTAAAAATTTTTTTAAACAATCCATGGAAAAAATATTTTTTAAAATTTTCTCTCTATCCTGGGATGGCTATCTGAAGAAGTTGGTTTCTCTTATGAAGTTGCCAGCTGAAATAAATTTATAATAGCCAAATGATAGTTTGTTGAGTTTTTTGAATTATATCAAAATTTGCTCTGTAAGAAATTTATACATTAATTATTATACATTGAGCACTCCTGGAGATTTAAAAGATAAATAAAATAGAATCCTTCTCAACTCATCTTCTTTTGATATTATATATATATATATATATATATTTTAGAGTATTGAATTAATTAATGCGAAATAATAATTATTTGAGTCTAATTAATTTCAAAGTAAAACTTCATCATCAGAAAAAAAAGTCTCTGACGTTAAAGTTTTACTTGAAATTAATTAGACTCAGATAATTATTATTTTACATTGCAATAGCTCTCTAAATTGATTAATTCCATACTATAAAATAAAATAATTTGTGCAATGCTTCAAGTATTACAAAATACTTTATATATATATATATATATATATATATATATATATATATATATATATATATATATATATATTTACCTAACCCCTCCACCTGGAACAGGATGCAACACATGGTCAATTGTTTACCAAAGTTTAATAGGAATGAATTCAGAGTTTTACTTTTCCTAGACTGGCTGCCATACCAAGGTTAAAGAGCTCAGTCTGCCCTACTATTTACCCATAGCTGAGGGGAGAATAGTTGGATTCATACCTTTCTCAAGGCTATTAAGACTATGTGATGCAAACTGCCTCATTTAGGATTTAAACTCAGTTCACTATGTCCATTTCCTAGGATGATAACCATTACATCACAAGTGCCTCAAATATATATATATATATATATATATATATATATATATATATATATATATATATATATATATATATACACACACTCAGTATCACTCATGAATAAATACACCACAAACAATTTTTATAAAAGTTAATTATATTTACATATATAACTGCAAAAAATGATAGCTGTGCAACCAACAAAGCCTTCATCAGATGATGACTGAGGTCAGACATGGTTTCAGTACCAATGCATCATTACCATAAATGCAAAGCACCTCAGTAGTATCTTCCAATACCACCAGACTTTATTGGTTTTCCATCGCATCATGAGAATCCTTGATCAAGATACAGCTACTTCTTGATCTGACAATCCATATATATATATATATATATATATATATATATATATCACTATAAAATTGATTTGACAGGTGTACTCAGATTAACCTAAATTCTGAAATTTCAGTGTCCTTGTACCTGATCTTTTGTAATTCTATCTGTTTGTACTACAGGATAGACAATTGACTAGGGATGACCCCCTTTTTCAGGTGTTTGTGTCACTTCACAGTTAGTGTTGGGTGACGATATCTATTTTACTCTTATTTTTGTTTTTATTAATAACCTGATCTCTACCTGTCTATTTCTGACATAAGTCTAATTTTGAACTGATTTCAGAGGATGCAGTCAGCTCGTTAACTCAAATTACTTTCATCAATGAGCATGTGATTCATAATTTTCTGATGTCTGATTTTTTCACCTGTTTGTTAAAGAAAAAAAAGATAAAACAAACAAACAAAAGGAAAAGGAAAAGGAAAAGGAAAAGGAAAAAGAGAGATGGTAAACTGGTTAAAAAAAGAAGTAAAGAACGGATAAAGACGAACAGATTTTTTTTTTTAAAGTGGGGAGAAATTGCAGAAGTAAAAAGAAAGAGAAAGGGAATTATGTTTTTTCATTTAGAAATAAAGAACTTGCTTGCTTTGATGTCTCAGTCTAGCATAGGAGACACTATGCTAACAGGACTCCTTCCCTTGCTAGAAATAAAGAAAAACAATATCAAAAACAATAGATTTAAAGAAATTAGTTAATTTCTGTTTACATACAATAGAATGCATGTCTGGATCTAATGAATATAAATATCATCCAAATGTCTGTGACTATATACTTTGGACTAGACTTCTGGACTGTGCCTTGTCAGTGGAGTAAGAATATACGGTCCGTATCCCCTGTAGAGTGATAAGATCCAGTAAAAAGGGGTGTCCAGGGTAGGACACTAAATTGCATCTGATAGTAAGATCTGAGGAGTGTAAAGTACTTCTTCATTGTTGTTACTCCCAGGTCCACTTTAATCCAGAGTGGTAGTGACTGTTAGGGGGTCCAATCTATAAGTAAAATAGATCTATTTAAAAAATTTTTTATCTAATGAGACTGATGTGCGAAAAAAAAAACAACTTAAAAAACAACCGCACAAAAAATGTAAATAATGAATGTACAATAAGTGCAACACCCTGTTTAAAAGACTTGTTTAAAAATCAATTGTCAGAAATGCTTGATATCACATCTTTTTAAATTATTTGTATTAGGAATAGTTAGTTGAAGCTATAATTGTTTACTAAGGATTATTATTAGATACTTGAAACCATATAACTGTGTGCAAACAAATGATTATTATCAAATAGAAATGATTACTTGAAACCATATAATTGTTAGTGTCAGATAAGAGTACTTGAAACCATACAAGTGTGTTGAAATTATTAGTATTAGATTGGAATACTTGATATCATCAATGAGCAAAAAACTGTTAAGAAAAAACTACACAAAAATTGTAAATCTAAATGTTAACAATAGAAACTAATATAGTTATTCCCCTTCTAAACTTAATAAACTGTTCCTAACAGCAACAGCAGCAGGAGAATGGACACAATTTAAATAGTTATTATTTGCCCTTGAGTAGCTACTTAGAAATTGCTGGGTGTCTCAGTTTGTGTAATGGTTAGCAAGCTAGACAAGCAAACCCTCATGAGTGATTTTGAGTCTCATTGGGTGCCCCATTCATACGTGCTACATGTGAGCAAACTGCTTACTAAATTACTACCTAGGAATTGCTGGATATCTCAGTTGGTGTAATGGTTAGCAAGCTAGACTAACGAACCTTCACGAGTGAGTTTTAGTCTCATTGGGTGCCCCATTCATACATGTGAGCAAACTACTTACTAAATTACTACCTAGGAATTGCTGGATATCTCAGTTGGTGTAATGGTAGAGCAAGCTAGACTAACAAACCTTTATAATTGAGTTTGAATCTCATTGGGTGCCCCATTCATAGAGCCTTGTGCTACATCTAAACAAAAATCTTAGTAAATTACTACATAGGAATTGCCTGGAGGCACTATATCAGAACTTTTCAACTATCAATAAATGTACAATGAATGCAGTTCCCTAACCTCTAGTCATAGAACAAATTCTGAACAAAGTTATTTGCATTTAATGCCTTTGGAAAAAGCATGAATCTATCAGTTCTTCCCCCAGCAATGGGTAAATAGTAAGGCTGACTGGGTTCTTTAGCCTTGGTACAGCAACCAGTCTAGGAGAAAAAACCAAGCTCTACTTTGCTTAAAAATTGACCTAGTCTCTCATCCTGCTTATGGCAGAGGGTCTGGGTAAATCCATACAGTATCACACCAGGATTTAATAATTTCTAATGGAATGTCATATGAAATAAATAAATAAAATTGTAACATCTCTGTTACCAAAACAAAAACTGCATGAATATATATAAAGGGTATACTTATTTTTGAACTGATATACATTGATATTTTTGTTTATAGAGTTTCTACGTTGTAGAGTATATTGATAAATAATACCTAATAATATTCAATTTGATTTGATAATATTCTACTAGAAGTAATAAAACTAGGTATTTTTGTTTTACAAGAAAATCAATTCTTTATGAATAGAATTGTTTGGAGAGTATTCATTTATTGGCAAATACCCGATCATTCTTGGTTCTGTGAATTAAACACTTGTTCTTGAATATATAAAAAAATTAAATTTTAGAGACCTTTTTTTCAAAAGTATCTCCTCCAGATGGAATGGTAATTGTTATGTGTCTTCCAAGATTTTTAATCACTACTCTCTACAGCCTTCTTTATCAGTAAACTGTGCAGTACAATGACTATTCCTGAGAGAGATAGTGAAATAGTTTCTCACTGCCTTTTCCATGGCTTTGAATTTAGTGTTATCTTTCTTCCAGGCTAGTGGCTCAGCACCAAGGCTAAAGAGCTCAATCTGCCTTCTGTTTTGTGTACAGAATAGGGAAAAATGGATTCATTCTTTTCCTAAGTGCATTAGTACAAAGTCTTTCTCTCTCCACAAAACCAATGTTGACCACAGGAAGATCAAAGTTTTATACAATTTGACACCAATATCATCAGCAGAGTTGCCAAAAAGGGTTGAAGATGCAGGACTGCTTGCTGGACTCCAGCTCCCTGGTTCGGATTTAGAACTATCCTTCTCATAGATTGGTTATCCACCATGGCTAAATAGTCCAGTTTCCGCTACTATTTTGTCTATAGCTGGAGGAATGTGAGGAGAAATAGATTCCTGCCTTTCCCAAGGGCATTAGGGAAGTGGGAAGATTTGATGCATGAGCAACTGCTGCTCTACCATACAACCTTACCCAGGCCTGTATAAGGATTTGGGTGAAGATACATGACATTGCAATATGTTCATAGTATAACAGTTATCATTACAGGAAATAGACCTGGTGATTTAAGTTCAAATGCCAAACAAGGCTGTTTGCATTTCACATAGCACTAACACTCTTGGCAAAAGGTATGAAACAAACTATTCTCCCTCCAACTATAGTAGGGAAGACTGGACTGTTTAACCTTGGTGTGGCAACCAGTCTAGAAAAATGAAAACTCTGAATTCAAACCAGCAGTACTCGACTTAAAAAATTGACCTTGTGTTACATCCTGCTTATCATTGAGAGGTTGGGTAACTACATACATGACCTTGCTAGATTGGTAGCTGTCATTTAGAGCTAAATAAATAGAAATGGACCTGATTGAAACTTGAACTCAGTTTGCTAACACTACTTTTCACTCTGATAACTTTCAGGTCGCACCACAACTCCCTCCTTCAGGTAAGCTTTCTAAAAATCACCTAATTTTTTATTTTTATTCATCTATCTATAAACTAATAAATGGTAGTAAACTAGTTTATTAGTTTCTCTAGCACACTGGACAGGAATTAGAATAAACTTTGCAATGTTGAGCTTCTTTTTTTTTCTTTCTTTTTTTGCCAATTCCTCATCGATAATGATCCAAGTGAAACAGATAATGCTACAACATATTCTGCCCGAAGCAGTGCACATGACCTGAAAAACAACATTGCCGTATTGATCCTTATATCAAAAGAGTTGAAAGACTTCAAAAGTGTTATTTGCTGAGAAGGTTAATAGGAAGAATCTACAAGGAGAACACTCAGGAGAACCAATATGTCAAAACACATCAATATATGGATTGGCTGAAATTCTCATTGAGCAAAATATATAACAAGACTTTATTTTAGACTCTTTAAGCAGATGAGGGTCTTCATCAGGTGGTAGGTGTATGTATTTACCCAACCCCTCCACACAAACAGGATGCTACAAAAGATCAATTTCTAAGCTGAGTTTAACAGATTTGAATCTAGAGTCTTTTTTCTTCTAGATTTGTTGCCATACCAAGTTTAAAGAATTCAGTCTGCCCTACTATTTATCAATATCTGAGAAAGAATAGTTTGTTTCAAACCTTTCCCAAGTGTATTACCATCATGTGACATGCAAACAGCTTTATCTAGGATTTAAACTCAGGTCACCATTTCCATTTCCTACAACAATAAATGTTACACTACCAATGTCTCCATGGGTGGCAGGTAGAGGGCACTAAAATCTTTTTTCTAATTTCTGAATTAGTCTATTTTTTTTGTATCACTGCTGTTCTAATTGGAACAGAATTAGTAATACTGTTATTATTAATTTTTGATTCTCATAATTTTTGATTACATAAGACACATTGATTTTTTCATATTTTTCAGCCCAAAAGTTTGGGGTGTGTATTATACATGGGAACTATATAATTAAGATTTTTCTAGCCACATACCTCCTCATATTTAGGATGGGATGATTGAAAGTAATTTATATCTATAGTCTAAACTAATGTGTTTTACATCGTTAGAGAGAAATAACTACTGGAATGTGTGATTGTACATCATCTAATTTCTCCTAATAGGAGCTTATTTCCCTACAAGCTTGTTGCATTTTTATGTGTACATGTCTGTGCGTTTGCTCTAAATGCTGGGTAAATTTTGTGTTTTAAGACAATGTAAACTATAAAAAAAATTTATTTTTAGCCAGTACAAGCAGATAAAAAGTTGAAAAAAGGTTAAATTTAGCTGCTACAAACTCTAAAAAGTCATTGCATATTAAGAGATTTTTTTCCAGAATTTCATTGTATAAATTTAGTGGGGGTGGGGTTTTACACAAATAATTATGGTAGTTTTGGTCAGGTATCGCCAGTGGTCCAGGAGGCCAAGATTCAATCCCAAGTGGAGTCATAACAAAGACTCAAAAAATGATACTTGATGCCTCCTTGCTTAACAAGGTATAGATCAAGAGTAAGTGGAGCAATCCAGGGAAGGGAGTATCACCCTTCATACACTCCGGTGTAATAGCTATTGAAAAGGGAGCCTTTGGGTCGCCCTCAACTATGTTTGGCAACTCTCACTGCCACTTCTGTTTCGCTGATTTCCAGGTTTAAGGAATATAAACAGCAATTGAGAAACATTGATGGTGCTCAGTTTGGTGGGTCAAGTCCAAGTCATTGTGAGTGAAAAATAATGCAACACAGGTGCTAAGGTTCAAAATTTTGTTCCAATATCAGTTGGATACAAATACATTCATAGGATTGTTGAAAACAGTTTCTTACCACCATCACCACATATATTACCATCTAATAGTAGAGTCCTTTTAGTATAGTGGCTAATATGCTGGACTTAGATATTGTAGTGAGTTTAAACTCCAGTTTTACTATTACATTCCATTTTGGATTAATACCCTTAGGAAAGGTATGAACCCTCTTATTACCCTAGCTATAGGTTAAATTGTACCATTACTGTTCTTCTACAAAGATGGCTTGGAAATTAAATTATCCAAGAAAGTTGATATGCCATTAAACAAAGAAGACAAACCAAATATCCATCTAAAAGAAGTAAAAAAAAGCATATATATCATTTGTTTTCTTTCATCTTGCTTTTGCTGATTTTCATGGCAAACCTCTGATAATATTTACATATATTCAACTATAGCAGTTAAATGAATAGCATAGATTAGAAATTTCTCTTTAGCTTTCATAGCTTACTAAGCAAACTTTGAATTTCTAATGAAGTATTAGTATTTTTAATTCTTACAAGTTTTACATTTTTATTCTGACCTTAAAATGAAAATTTTGCAAAGGAAAATCAGATAAAAGATTTTTTTTTTTAATTTTCTGAATAAAAATTAATTTCTAATGATATTTTGCAGTTTAAATCATTTCTTCATGAACTAAAATGGATAGGTATATATATTTTCTAATTTTAAAATACACTTTTGAATTGAGTTATAAGGTATAGTTTGAGAACTACTGAATGAAGATAATTGTTGTGTTAGTCTGTTTCACAGGTAGTTACTCTCTCTGATTGTTCAGGGTTAATAATACATCTTTATTTGTTTGCTACAATTACAATGTGCAAGAATAACTTTGCATAGATTGGTTAAGTACTTATGTTAAGTTCCATTTGAGTTGAAATTCATATCTCTGAAAAGTGAGACATTAAAACAGCATAAACTACAGCATTCAGTCATAGGAGGTAGCAGATTGTTACACCATCTGCAATATACCATCAAATAATACACCCCAGCTATATAACGTGATAATGCTAATAAAGCCACCCCTGCCATAGACCATTTGATAATACTTACACAGCAACACCTGCCATATAATATGGAATAATACTTATACAGTCACCCCTGCCATATACCATTTGATAATACTTACATTGCCACCCTTGCCATATTACAAGTGATAATGTTAATACAGCCACCCCCGCCATATACCATTTAGTGATACTTATACAGCCACACTTGCCATATAATGTGATAATGTTTATACAACCACCTCTGCCATATACCATTTAATAATACTTACACACCCACACCTGCCATATAACATGGGATAATACTTATACAGCCACCCCTGCCATATACCATTTAATTATTCTTACAGAGCCACTCCTGCTAAATAACATGGGATAATGGTTATACAGCTACCCCAGCTATATAATATGTAATAATATTTACACAGCCATTCTCTGCCATATAACGTGATAATGCTTATAAAGCCAACCCTGCCATATAATATGTAATAATACTTACACAGCCATCCTTGCCATATGATATGGGAAATACTTACACATCACCCCTGCCATATCACATGGGGTAATACTTCTACAACCATGCCTACTGTATAACGTGATAATACTTATATGGCCACACATCCAATATGATATGGAATAATACTTACTCAGCCACCCCTGCCATATAATATGGAATAATACTTACACATCACTGCTGCCATAAAACATGTAATTACACTTATTCAGCCATCTCTGCCATATAACATCAAATAATGTTTATATAGCCACCTCTGCCATATAACATGTAATAATATTTACATAGCCATGCCTGCCATATAACATGTGACAATGTTTATGCAGCCACTCCTGCCATATAACATGTAATAATACTTATACAGCCACCCCTGCTATATAACATGTGATAATACTTATACAGCCACTCCTACTATATAACATGTGATAATGCTTATACAGTTACTCTGGGCCCTGCTAGATATGTAAGAATAAATTCATAAGTTGATTCTCCAATGGACTCCACCACACATGGAGACATAAGTGTTGGCTGACCAGCAAAAACTTCCATTCATCATATGTGTGTGGACACAAGATGCCATCTAGAAGACTTGCTAAAAGTGATAACTGATTGGGACAGTTGGCAAGAGAGAGTCAAGTGAATCTGTTCTGTTGGTATACCTTGATAAAGATGATGATATAACCAAAAGGTGAACAAGGTCTGCCAAAACCTTGACCAATGGCTTTAAATTTTGTCTTTTTCTTTCTATTTTATTTTATTTACTTTGTATTGGGTTATTGATAAACTTATCTAAATAAAATTTACAGAGTAGATTGCTCTATATTGACAATAGAAACTGTTTAATTCTTATTGCCCTATACTCAATGGAAAATGTATAACATCTTATTTGAGTTGATTTTGAACATTGTAAAATTTAGGTTTGATCCAATATAGAAGTCACCTAATTAATCATTTCTTGTTTTTTAATCAAATAAAATACTTTCAGCATGCATGGAAATATCCTAAAAGACATTAGATGATAACTGATTATGATTATATTGGAATACTTAGTAGTAGTGAAGATATTGAGTCAAATCCCCACTCTGCAAGGACCAAGATCAGCATTTGTATATCCATAATATACCAACACTGAACAAAATGGTTGGTTAGTTGGTTGGGTTTTATGGCATAATAATCCTTGTTGGTCATTTCATGCCAAATCCTGTTACATATATATATATATATATATATGTGTGTGTATGTGTCTCTAACTTTAACATTTTCCATTTTTCTGGAGTTATATTCTGCATCAACTGCATCAATTAATGTGGCAGTACACCTGCATTCCCCCAAAACTGTGTGATTCTGCTTTCAGTCTACTGACTGTTCTGCTTAGCTATTCATGTCATCAGATGGCATGATCAATCCCCTCATCTGCCCACGTTGTGTTTTTGATCCAGACAGCAGATCAATCACTAATCAGAGTTGCCAGTTGATGAGTGGACAGATGAGACTGCACAATTAAGAAAGTAAAAAAATGTCAAATGCCAAAAGAGGATGGGACATAGCTTTGTAACAATACTAATATTTAGTTTTAAAAATGAGTCTCTAAAAATGGTATATACATTCACCTTTCCCAGTGGATGGGAGTGGTAGAACGGAGACCTAATTCAAGAATTAACAGTCAATTTCTTGGCATATAAAGTCAGGCACAAGGCCTCTCAAATTATCGTATAAGTTTTAGGCTTTTTTCTTCTCGCTTTCTATAGTCTGGTATAAAGCAATCTCAAGTGGCAGTTATGTTCATCTTTCTCCACCTTTTGCTTTTAGCTTTTCTTGGTTTCTTGATAGTCTGGTACAAGGTGATTTCAAGTTGTGTATTATGTTCACTTTTTTTCAGTGTTTGACACTCAGCTTCTCTCCGTTTCTTGATAGTTTGATAAAAGGGGATTTCAATTAGTGCATTACATTCACTTTTCTCAATCTTTTGCTGCTGGCTTCTCTGTGTTAAGAAGCCTGGTAAAAGGTTAAGACTCAGAGTATCATGGAATCACTTAGCCAGTTTATGCTAGCCTTTCTTGAGGGACAAAAAGCCTTGCTTATACACATTTTCCCTCATCTGAAGGGTGATGGTTGCTGAAGTTATTGATAATATTGATTTTCTCCTAATTTGGATTTCAATAATTAATTCCATCCTTTTCAACTTCCTGCACTTTCAATACTTCATTTCCTCTCACTTGGGTTCTATTAATTCTACTCCTTCCACTTTCTGCCAACTACCCCCAGATTCTGGCCTACTCTCACCTCCACTGAGAAAGAGGCAGGTTTTTCCTCTTCTCCTGGTGATGTCAGTGAACATTTATTCATACTGGTAGAACAAAATTTTCAACACTTGAATTTAAAAAAAATGTAATTCAAAATTTTTCATTTCCAATGGACAATCATATTCAGCCAGCTGAAAGACATTGACTCCCAGGATCAAATCTGCCATCGATTTCGCTTCATCATCTGTGAACAATTAAAATAATAATTCCCTTCAAATTTCTGGAGACAAAACAATTCATTTATTTTTCTGATTGCTTCCAGCTGAATAATAACAATTTATTTTTCCACTTTTCCACACAAAAAAATAACAATACAACTTCAACTCATTCTTTTAAAATCTATTTCTGTAAATTTTCACTTTTGTAATGTACTGACTTTATTCTTCTAGAATTTCAGTCAATTCTTATTTTTCTGATTAATAGATTTATTTGTCTAGGTTCTCCACCATAGGGTTATATATATATATATATATATATATATATACATAATTGGCAAATGAATAGTTTGAAGGTAATATTTTTAAATGAGCCAGACCTCATATGTTTGCACACAGTTAAATGGTTTCAAGTACTGCTATTTATTTTTTGCCCACAGTTAATTGTTTCAAGTATTGGTATTTAGTGTTTGCATACAGTTGAATAGTTTCAAGCGTTGCTATCCAATACAAATTTTATTAAATATCATCCATTTCTTTGCACACAGGTTTCAAGTATAGTAAATGGTTAATGTAGAAGTCACTACTCTAACATGTACAATAAACAATAATAATAACAACCAGCTCAGTGGTCCCAGCTAGTGTCCAGCTGGCAGACAAAAATAAAATGGGCTGCAACTCAATACAGACCCTACAACATTACTGAACGGGCCGATATATATACACGCTAATATAGCCCATTCTGGGCCAATGACCAATCACTGTCTCGGGAATGGACTTAACAACATGTGTATAATAGAATGTCCCAATGACCATAAAATCTCTCCCTCCTTAGAGTTCTGGTTGGTTGGTTGGTTGGTTGGTTGGTTGGTTGGTTGGATTTCATGGCAATTCAACCTTTGTAGGTTATTTAATACCAAACCCATTTTTATACAAATAATCAATTCTATTTCAAACAATTCAGTTTAGCATGAGTACACAGTTTAATTGTCAAAAACATTTCTATTTCAAACTATTCAGTCCAGAGTTCTGGAGAGCTCACTTCAACACATAACTCAACGTTTTGACACAAGTGAAACCTGACACGAAAGAACTTTGACAGTTAAACTAGTCTATCTGATCAGTAAATGAGATCCGAGCAGGTACTACCACTCCACATCAGAGGTGACCAAGAACTAATGGCACTGAAGGGATACTCCACATTCTACAAAGCTTGTTGTGGGGTGGGTTTTTTTACCTGTCTACAGAGATTCAGTTGGTGTATTTTACAGCCTCAGCTAACTGGGTTGCTGAATAAAATGAATGAAAAGATGAAATAAACTCAATTTCACATTCAAGACATCCTTTTATATGTATAGTACATATGCCAGTTATATTACAAGGAAATAATACATTAATGCATCTGCCGAAAGTAAATATTTTATTAATTTATCTATTTTTAGTTTAAGCTGAATTCATTGTTGATTATCATAGTTCTTAAATGATGATATTATACAAATTAGATAATTTGATAATGCAGATAGAAATTATTATAATTCGATGGTATAAAATTTGTTTTAAATCTGTTTGTTTTGAAAGTTACTCTCTGAGGTTTACAACTGTAAACCTAAACACTTTTAATACATATGTTAAAGTGATAAAAAATTAATCCTTTTTGTCTAAGATTTTAATAATGTCATTTGCTTACTCCTGCAGAGTGATGGCACTGATATACATATATATGTATACACATATACATAAATATATATACACATATACATGTACATATGGATATATATGAACTGATGGATATGTATAATTTGATGCAGGTGTATATTCTATTTAGAGTTTAATGATGTAATAGGAAATATTTGTGTGATACTTCACAATCAATCAAAAAATGTAAATATGAACACAAGAGAGATATGAGAATTGGAGATGACAGAAACACATTAGTAAAATGCAATTTAGAAACTAATCACAATTCAAACTTTAAAAACTCCAAAATGTTAGTTAATATACATAATAAACAACATTGAAAGACTGCTGAATCTAGCATTATTTCTAATTATAAGATTATCAAAGACCTGGTTTTTTCTACTTTTCTTAAATCAGTGCTAAAAAGTTACAAGAACCCTTAATAAAGTTTTTTTTATTAATTATTTATATCAATACTTACTTTTTGATATTTTTAATAATACTTCTAATCATAATTTTTCCTAAATCAAATTTCTATTACAAATTATAAACAACAAATACGTTATGTTATTTAGAATAAAAACAAAAATAAAAATATTAAAAATTAAAAAAATAAACTGGTGTATATAAACACAAATGTACATATTTGGAAATACACACAAACAGGGATACAAAACATTGACAGCAAAAAAAACAAACAAAAAAAAGCAGTACCTATCATAATAAAATGATCAACAAGTAACTATTTCAGGAGTACCCTTTCATTGCCATTACTCCCAGTTCAGCAGTGACCTGGAGTGTTAGTACATGTTCAGGTCCTATCTATGGGTCAAATATATCTATTTAAAAATCATTAGTACTGGATTGGAATACTTGAAATCATATAACTATGTGCAAATATACAATTACAATTATCAAATAAGAACAGTCATTTGAAATCATAATTGTGGAGAAATTATTTGGACTAAGAATAGTTACTTGATGCTATAATTGTTTACAAATAGTTATTATTTGTTCTTTGAAACTATGTCATTTGCCAAAAAGACTGATTTTAGCATTCAATAATCCAATAAGATGTTGACTTGCCATAAAAACAAATCAACCACCATTTATAAGCCTGGGACCAGATCAAGATATTGTTTTAAATGGCCATCCAAAATCTGTACTCATTTTCATGCACATAATAATATACAAGCATATGCATACATATACACATGCATTTAAATACAAATATGCATACATGAAAACAGAGACAACACACATATGCACTTAGTTTCACACACATGCAAATACAAATATATACAAATAAAAATACATATATATATATATATAGGCTGCTTACATTTCACTTTATGCTAATGCTCTTGGTAAAAGCATGAATCCATTTCTTCTTCCCCAGGTGATGAGCAAATAGTAAGGCAAACTAGGTTCTTTAGCCTTGGTAAAGAAACCAGTCCAGGAGAAGGAAAATTCTTAATTCAATCCAGCTGTACTCCTCTTAAAATAACTCACCCCCTGTTGCATCCTGCCTATGATTGATTGGTTGATTTTAATGGTATCTCAACCTTTTTGGGGTTATTCTATACCAAGAGGTTAGGGAATTGCATACATTAAATTTCATATTTTCATTTTTATGTAGTTTCCTAAGCTTTTTGCACATTTTTATTGGATACCCAGTATTCCTAATAAAAGTAATTTGGAAACAGATCTATTTAACCCATAGATAGCACCATAACAGAGAGTAACAGCAATAAAGGGGCTACTCAGGAGCATCAAAACTGGAGGCTCACTTCAAGATGCAGTTTAGAGTCATATCCAAGACACTTTTTTTGGAGGTTGCCTTACTCCTCAGCAGGGGACAGAATCATTGTATTCTAAATACCATCAACAGAGCACCACCCATGGCTGAGAGGTTGGGTAAATCCATATATATATATATACATATATATAGGCATACATGTGTAACTATTTATAGTTTGAATTAAGATCATAATTGGAATCTAAAAACACATACATTGATACATATGCATATGTCCACACATTCTTATGTCTTATAACTAATTAAAGAAGAAATAGAAATTTTTCAGTGAATTTTCTATATTAAAACCCGTATGTTGAGGAAACAATGATGAAAATATAGATTATGGTTTTATGTTAAGAATAACAATATCAAAACTCCAGCTTCATTACTTTTGTTTGTACTGGAAGAGTCATGGCATTAAATGTTGTTGGGTCTTGTTTTCAGAGTATGACAATCTGTTTACTTTCATAACAATATCATTGCATTCTGTTGGCTAATCAGCCACAAGTCAGTTACAATGTTACTTAAAAGACCAGAATTGGATTTGTGAATTATATCTATGTGCTGACGTTGTCACTTATGTTGATAGAAGTAATGTAGTCTGTATTTTAAATGATGGCCTGTGTGTGCTTGTCTATACATGTTAGGGGTAGAATGAGTGGTTGAGCAAACCGACAAAGCCCAAGGACTCAAAGCAACAGGAGACCCAAGGAACAAACGTTTCTTTTGTGGCTTAAAATGAGCCAGTATGTTACATTTTTAACACTACAAATCACTGCTGTTTATCATAAAATCATATTACAATACTAATATAGAAGATTTACTGGGAGTGATGAATGACAGGGATGGATGAGGAGAGAGGGAAATCCATGCAGTCAGTGTGACTTGATGATGATGATGATGATGAGATATGTTCATGTGCTATTTATTATAATATTATATTACAATACTAATATACTCTAATAGATATGTTCATATACTATTTATTATGATACTATATTCAATTATAACATTAATGTATTCAGCTGCTGAGGTGTTTGGGGCTGTAGAATACACCAACTGCACCTCTGCAGAGAGGTAAGATTCCTTTTCTCCAACAAGACAACCTATTGGCTATGGGTTGCAACCTGTTTGTTTGTTTGTTTGGGTTTTATGGCATATCAACCTTTGTAGGTTATTTAATGATAAAATCCATTTTTATATAAATAAACAGTTCTATTTCAAACAATTCAGTTTACTATAAGTACACAGTTTAATTGTAAAAAACATTTCTATTTCAAGCTAATTCAAACAATTTAGTTTAGTATAAGTATAGTTTTTGTTTACACGCAGTTAAATGTCAAAACAGTTCTGTTTCGAACAATTCAGTTTTGCGTAGTACTACTTCAATGTCAAAAACAGAGTATGCTGTTTAGTTCTATTTGATCCATAGATAGGGCCCTATCAGGTGCTATCATTCCAGGCCAGAGTGGACCTGGGAGCGATGGCAATGAAGGTGCTCTGCATTCCTCAAAGTTACAGCATCACTGGAACCTCACCATCAGATTGTTTAGTTTCATACCCAGGATACTCATTAGGGGAAGTCTTACACCTCTGCAGAGGTGCAGTCAGTGTATTCTACAGCCCCAGTCAACTGGGCAAGAGGCAACCTGCAGTGCTTGAGGATGGGATCCTAATAGCAGAGTCACATGACTTGCAACACTCCACTTTAGCTCTTACTGGGCTAGATGGGCAGTTAGAGAGGCCTAATTCAATCAGTCAGCTGGTTATGTCAAGCACCAATATGATTGTCCCAACTGTATTCTTTAAATTGCTCTTGTGGCAAACAAACATCCAACACTTTTTATTTTAAGAGTGCTCAAAGGCAGTGGCTGAGGGTCAATCACATTGAGAAAAACAAGATGTTGAGTGTCCTGGGTAGAATATTAAACTGCATCTGAGGCTCCAGTCTTAAAATTAGGGGAATGTAGCATACCTTTTCATTACCATTACTCTCAGGTTCACTCTGACCTGTTAGGGTCTGATTTATGGGTCAAATGGAACTTTTCAATCATTTGTTAAGGACTATTATGAGTTATTTGAAACCATACAGCTGTATATAAATTATTCATATTACATAGGAATACTTGATAGATAAAATTACTAATGTTAAATAGCAATACATGAAACCATTAAACTGTGTGCAAACAAATGAGCTCTAAAAACTCATTAAAAAATAAAGTTTCCTACAAACTATTCACTTATAAATCATAAAGAAAGGATTAAATATCATTAAATAATCCATAAGAGTTAATATGTATAAAACGAATAAATAAATAAAAAAATTTAAACGAATAAATAAATAAAAAAATTTAAATTGAATTTTAGAAAAAAAGAAAAAAAAAAAAGGAAAACTTAAATTTGCAGAAATTCCCAGAGGTCCCTGACAGGAAAAAGGGATGATGCATACATAAAGAAAAAAGGCAACCTCTTGACAAAGAGGAACAGGCTTTCTTTCTCTTTCAGGTGGTGACCAGCGATCTGACAATACCATTTTGCTATCTGGTGTTTGGGCACCACACATATGTCTTTGGACGTGGCATTGGTTAGTCCCTTTCACCCAGTAGCAGTTCTCTCTCGGTCAGCATTATGCTGAAATATGCAAGATCCACAAATGAACTACAAACTAACCCTTACCGGACTTTGACAAACTTAAAAAGAAAATTACCTTTTGGAAGCCCGAAATACCAAATGAGGACAATCACATGCATGAAACGATTAATGTATTTTTGACACCTTAACTGGGGGATTCAACCATTTCAATGTATTCAGGAAAAACTCCCTCATCCATGGAATGGTTGTTGAACCCAGTAATTAAAGGAAAGTATAAAAGAAATGTCTTCATCTCTTATCTGTTGCTGTCTTTTCTTTTGTATAATTCTTTGGGGACTTTCTTGGGCAAGACGTTACACCGACTAGCCAACGTGGGGGTAAAATAAAATAACCAAAATATAGAGTCAGATATCAAACGGCAACTCAGCCTTGCCCTTTGCCTGAGATCTTTAGCCTCTTACCCCACAACTATGCCATAAAATGCCAACTAACCAACTAACTAACTAAATATCCAGATAAATATATTCATATAATGTTTATTATGATATTATGGTAAGGTTCCAGTTCTGAAAGTCTAGGGAATGTGAAATACCTCTTCTTTGGAGTGGTGGTAATTGTTAAGGTCCTTTCTATGAGTCAAATTTAAATATTATTCATATTCAATTGGATCATGTACAAAAAAAAAACTCTTAAGAAACAACTACACAAAAAATGTAAATATAAATGTATAATGAATGCAATTACCTAACCCCTAGGCATAAAATAACCCTAGAAGAGTTGTCATGGTGTTAAAATCAATCAATCAATCTATTATTATATTAGTATACTCTGATATCTATGTTCCTATACTATTTATTATAGTAAGATATCTTATTATAATATTAATACACTTTAATAGATATGTTCCTAATGATATTTCTTAGCACTGAAAATAAACACTGAAATAGATTTCTCAATTATTTTCTTAGATGTATATTTAGGCTGCAATTTTTTGTTAATGCATGTTTGATTAAAAAGAACAGGCAAGAAAAAATGTATGTATTTCAAAAAAGTTTTTACTGTTTGCCAATAAGGGAATATAAATCCAGGTCAAATAAATGTAGAAATTGTCCAAAAGATTTGGGGTTTTGAGGGCTTTCACTTTGTCCCTAACCATTGTCAAGAATAATAAAATTTGTTTGTATTGAATTTAAACAAGGTTGATTTTCATTGTTTCTAGTCCTTTAAAGAATAATATGTGCTGACCTTTTCAAAATTTGTTTTTAAATGAAGTTGGCTTTGGCTATTGGAGCATTAGTTGTTATGTAATGGTCATAATTCAAACAAGAATAGTTGGTTGGTTAGTTGTTTGGGTTTTATGGCATATCAACCTTTGTAGGTTATTCAACGACAAATCCATTTTTATGAAAATAGTTCTATTTCAAACAATTCACTTTAGGATAAGTATGCAGTTTAAATATAAGTACAGTTTAATTGTGAAAAACATTTCTATTTCAAGCTATTCAGTTTAGTCAAGCAGTTCTAATTAAGCTAATTCAGTTTAGTATAAGTTTAGATTTTGTTTATACAAAGTTAAATGTCAAAAAAGTTCAATATTAAACAAATCAGTTTAGTGTAAGTACAGTATCAATGTCAAAAAACAGTTCCATTTCAAATAATTCAGTTTAGCATAAGCACGCAGTTTAAATGTAAGTACGGTTTAATTATCAAAAACATTTCTATTTCAAGCTATTCAGTTTAGTCAAACAATTCAATTTAGCATAAGTATGCTGTTAGTTCTATTTAATCCATTGATAGGGCCCTTATCAGCCCCAGCATCACTGGAACCTCACCATCAGATTGTTTAGTGTCATATACAGGACACTCATTGGGAGGGTCTTACCCCTCTGCAGAAGTGCAGTCGGTGTATTCTACAACCCCAGCCGACAGGGCAAAGAAAAATAGTGTTGGCCAATGAGACACCAGATGACATCATAATGACAATTTTTTAGAGACATAACTTCAGAAGCAAATGTCAGATTAAGACCATACATATCTTGATTTGGCTGTGTTTTATGACATATCAACCATTGTGGGTTATATAATACCAAACTCTCTTTTGTAAGTGAATAGTTTGTAGGTGACATTATTTTTAAATGAGTTCTAGATCATATGTTTGCATGCAATTAAATAATTTCAAGGATTGTTATTCAACACTAATGATTCTATTTAATATTAATCCTTTGTTTGTACAGAGTCGAATGGCTTCAAATATTGTTCACATAAATAATTCTAAATAGTTTCAAGTATTGCTATCTAATTAAAAATATTACTATTGCTCATAATTCTATTTACTTGACTATACACAGTTAAATGGTTTCAAGTATTACTATTTAAAATAAATAATTTTATTTATTGAATGGTTTCAAGTACTGCTATCTAAGCACAATTGACTCTCAGCAACTGACTTCTAGCAATGTTTAGATAAAATAGAGTTGGATACTTGTTTACCACAAGAGTGATTTGAAGAATATAGTTGGGACAATTGCATAGGTAATAAGACTTGACATGACCAGCCAATTGATTGGATCAGTTCTCTCTGACTACCCATCTAGCCCAGTAAGAGCCAAAGTGGAATGTTACTGGTCATGTGACCACTTGAGCTGCTGGATCATGGACAGCTCAGCCTCCAAGATCCTGTTCTCAAGCATTACAGGTCACTACCCATGGTCAACAGGTGGCCTTGTTGGTGAGGGGATCTTACCTCTCTGCAGAGTTACAGTTGGTGTTATCTACTGCCCCAGCCAACTGGGCTTTGAAAATGTCTGTATTGAATGGATATTAGAGTGGGAGGAATTAAAGGGCTAATCACCATTTTTTCCCCATCATCATCATCATCATCATGTCGTGCCGCCAGCACAGATATCCCTGACCCTCTCTCGCCACTTCTCCCTATCATTCATTGCTTTTGGCAGGTTTTCAGGGCTACATCCCGTATCCTCACATAGCTGCTGTATGTATGTTCGAGCTGGTCGTCCTGCTTTTGCTTGGCCATATGCAGGGGTCCATAGGAGTACATCATTGATGAGTTCGTCCTTGCTTCTCCAGCAGTGTCCTGCATGTCTGGCTCGTCTAACTTGTATAGTTTTCGTGATGGGAGGCAAGTAGCTGTACAGCTGGTGTCTTGTGGGGTTTGGAACCTCTCTGAAACTAGTAGACAAATTCACCTACCTAGGAAGCAGCGTCTCATCAACTGAAAAAGACATCGCCACACGACTAACGAAAGCATGGACGATAGGCTGTCGATAGGCTCTCGATCATATGGAAATCAGACCTGACCGATAAAATGAAGCACAGTTTCTTCAAGGCAGCGGTCGTATCGATATTGCTATATGAATGCACTACCTGGATGCTCACTAAACGGCTGAAGAAGAAGCTAGACAGCAATTACACAAGAATGTTGAGAGCAATATTGAACAAGTCCTGGCAGCAACAATTTTTTCCCCAAGGAACCCTAATTACTGTCATTTACCTCGGGTACAAATATATCTGCACAAGCAATTGCCTACTTACTAGCTGAAGTAGTTGCATATTACCTACCAGTTCAAGAGTTGATTGCTCAAATCCTGGTGCAAGCCAAGACTTCAAATACTGATTTTGCAAGACAACCAGCTTGCTCAACTGAAAAGACTGGTGCAACACAATCTTTCTATGGTCCACTTGGTCCTGTTTCAGGTTAAACAAAGCTTTAAATATATCAACATTAGGGCTTCACAAAGTGGGTTCCTCAAAAAATGCCTGAGGTTCTGTTAGATAAAGGTACCTTTTAAAATTATGAAGCTAAAATTTCTTACTGTATACTGGAGTCCATTAAGCAGCAGGATTTGAATTAATCTGCTTTTCATAGTCTTTTTGAAACTATTACAAATTTTTGCCTTTATCTATTACTAAAATTCTCATTATGTTTCAATGTCTGCATATAACATTAATCCAGCAAAATAGTATATCATAGTGAGGTTTTTATTAAAACAATACACTTTAAAAACTCACAAAGAATAAAGCAATTTCCAGTCCAATTTGAAACTGAATGATAATTTTGTAAGGCTTTTTATATATCATTCTTAATTATTCTAATTCTTGATATAACAGAGTAACAATAAATTGCCTGTTAGAATCCGACAGGCTTTCCTAAATAGAAGCATCATTATGATTATGGACCATTGTCATCACAGGAACCTAGTAGATTCACTGGTTGTCTAGTATCAAAAAATCATTTTTTTAAATTTATGTAATTTATTATATTTTTTTACTAATAAATTTTCTCTTCCAGAATTTCATCAAAACAGCATGTTTCATTCTTGTCTGGTTCCCATCAAGTTTTTTTCTCTAAGTGTTTTGTTTAAATTCAGGGAGTGCAACAACACAGTAGCACCAATAGGATCACAGCTTGGAAGAAATCCAATCTCACTTTATCAGAGAGATCAGATTTCCATATGATCAACAGTTTGTCAATAGCAGTCCATGCCTTCCCACTGTCTATGTTGACATCACTTTCAGTGAATGAGATCTTGCTACCAAGGTTTGTGAACTGGTCTACTAATTTCAGAGGCTTACCATTTAATGTGGAGACGGATCCATCTTGTTTAAAATACATGAACCCAATTTTATTTGCATTCACATATTTAGCAGGAATTTGGCTTGAGCAGGTGTATTTGCAAGAAGAGCCAGATTGATTGGCAAAGTGCGCATTTATTATCTTTTCTGTGGGTTATCATCACCAGCTTCTTGTCTTTTTTAATGTGAATACATGTATTTTACTTGAATCCAGCAAAAATGGCACATACACATGTAAATATATTTATGATAAAATAATTTTCTATATTCAATGGATTATGTAAAATAAATTTATTAAAGCTGTCAGTGGATGTAGCAAACTTGTTGCTACCACTATCCGAGGAAGTAAGTTGGTTATGGGAAGTATACTTACTGCACATGTACTTCCTTACCCAATCTTTTTTTATGTCCACAATGGTAACATTAAAATTAAACTGTTCATTATCACTGGTGAGTAAAGAATGAGTTAGATTTATGTCTTTCCTAAAAGTGATATTAGCAGTGTGTGTGTGTATATATATATATGTTTGGTTTGGTTTGTTTGTTTTAATGTCATATCAACATTTGTGAGTTAGTTAATTCCAAAGCCATCTCTTTAGAAGGACACCAGTGGTACTTTTTAACCTCTAGCAGGCAGATTAAGGAGCTTCATAGTCACAGTCCAGTACATTAACAACTATTCCATCGGAATTCCTCATGTGTGTAAATGTGTATATAGAAGAAAAGAGAGAACAGAAGAAAATATTAAAATGTGAAAGAAAAAAAGAAAGAAAATTAAAGATTGATTGATGTTTTGATTAGGTTTCTTTATTTAATGACAAATCAACCTTTATGGGTAATTTAATGCCAAAGCCAACCTTGTCTAAAAACAGTAGTGGTGCTATTTAACTCAGTGTTGGGGGTGATAAAGGAGTTAATACTTTTCCCAGGGGTATTTGTCCAAAATCAAATGTAATAGTACAAGTGGAGTTTGAACTCGGTAAATATGATGTCACAGTCCAGCACATTAACCACAGTGCCATGTTGACTCCCTCCATTGATTGATTGATTGAATTTAACAGCATGTAAACCTATCGAGGGTTATTTTATGCTTAGAGGTTAGAAAATTGTATTCATTGTATGTTCATATTTACATTTTTCATGTAGTTGTTTCTTAAGAGATTTGTTATTGCACATGGTCCAATCAAATAGAAATAATTTTTAAACAGATCTGTTTGAACCATAGATGGGACCTGAACAGGTATGGCTACTCTGTGTCAGAATAGACCTGCATGTAATAGCAATGAAGATGTACTTTATACCCTCCAGATCTCTTGAACTGGAGCCTCATTATCAGATCCTATTTACCAACCCCTCCGCTCGGGCAGGATATGACACAAGGTCAAATTTTAAGCGGAGTTTAACAGGTTTTACTTCAGAGTTTTCCTTCTCCTAGACTAGTTGCCTAACCAAGGCTGAAGAACCTAGTCTGCCCTACTATTTACCCATAGCTGGAGGGAGATAAGGGGGTTCATACCTTTCCCAAGGGTATTTGCCTGAAAGTGAACGTAATAACGCGACTGGAGTACGAACTCGCGTACTACGATTCCGCAGTCCATCGCTTTAACCAGTACACCACGAGGACACCCCCTTCATTATCAGATGCAGTTAAGTGTTATACTCTGGACAAAAGAAAATAACAAAAGAAAGGAAGGAATCAATGAAAGAGAACTCTTAAAAGAATAAAATTAGAAGAACAAATGTAAAAAGAAAGAAAAGAAAAGAAAAAGAGAAAAATAAAATAGTTAGGTTAGGTCATTTGGTTTAATGGCGTATCAACCTTTGATGGTTATTCAATGCCAAATCCTGTTTGTACATATGCAGTTCAACATAGGTTGTCGAACATAATTCATTCAAAAATTATGTTTGACGACTGTCTCATTGGCTTAGTGGGTAGAGTGTTTGCCAATGGTCCGGGAGACCTGGGTTCAATCCCAGGTCGCATCATTATCAAAGACTTTAAAAATGCTACTTGATACCTCCTTGCTTAACACTCAGTGATATAAGGTATGTATCAAGGGTAAAGTGGAGCAATCCAGGGAAAGGAGTAGCGCCCTCCCCTACACCTTGGTGTAGTAGCTATTGAAAAGGGAGCCTTCTGGTTGAACTCAACTAAAGGGAGACAACTTTACTTTACTTACTGTTTTCTTCAATAACTGAAACAATGCTGCTCGAGTGGACTAATTCAGCCATGTTCAGTGTGCCTCGTCGTCATTCATGTGCATTCCATTTTCATCAGCTCAACATTTGTTTAATCACTGAGGTATTTTTTACTCAAATTTTTTGGTCAAACTCTGAATTTTTTGAGTTGAAAGTCATTCATTAACCAAGGTTCCACTGTATTATGACTTTTAAGAGTATAGTTTGTTGGTAATGTTATTTTTTAAATGAACCAGAACTCCTTTGTTTGCACACAGTTGAATAGTTTCAAGAATTGCTAACATTAATAGTTCTATTTGCACACAGTAAAATGGTTTATAGTATTGGTATCTACTATTAATTTGTTTGCACACTGTTAAATAGTTTCAAGTATTGTAAATGATTAAACAGTTCTATTTGGCCTATAGATGGGACCACAACAGGTACTACTACTCCAGGTCAGATTGAACCTGGGAGTAATGGCAAGAAAGCAATACTCCACATTCTCCAAATCTCAAAGACGAGCCTCACTATCAGATGGTTTAGTGTCATATCTAGGATAGTCATTGAAGTAGGTCTTACCGCTCTGTAGAGATGGAGTTGGCGTATTCTACAGCCCCAGCTGACTGGAGAAGAAAAATAAAAAAAATGGGTATGACACAAAACTGCCTCTTGGAGTAAGGTTCTTGTTCTCAAGCCCTGGGAAGCATGAAATCACCTCTTCATTGCTATTACTCCCAGGTTCACTCTATCCTAAAGTGGTAGTACCTGTTAGAGTCTCCATCTCTTAGCCAAATAAAACTGTTTAAAAATTATCAGTATTAGCACAATAAGGTACCTTTTGATAAATTTCCTAAGAGTGATATTAGGAATATGTGTATGTATATGTGTATATGTATGTACTTATTCAACTCTTTCACCACAGGCAGGATGTAACACAAGGTCATTTTTTAACCAGAGTAAAGCTGGTTTCAGTTCAGAGTTTTCTTTCTCAGTGAGTGATTGCCCAACCAAGTGTTAAGAACCAAGTCTAATCTATTATTTAACCATAGCTGAAGTGGAGGGTTAGATATATTCATACCTTTCCCCAGGACATATGCAAGACTAGAAATACAAACAGCCAGGTCTGGGACTGGAACTCGGGCAATCAATTCTATTTCCTATGATGATAAACATTATACTAAACATCTCTTTATCTGTGTATGTAATGTTGGAGTAGATAGATACATATATAAATCTTGGAGGTGCCAGTGGTGTAATGGTTACCATCATAGGAAATGGACACGTCAACACAAGTTCAAATCTTGGACAAGGTTGATTGCATTTGACATAGCTCAAGCACCCTTGAGAAAAGTATGAATCCAATTATTCTCCCTCCAGCTATGGGTAAATAGTAGGGCAGACTAGGCTCTTTAACCTTGGTTAAGCAACCAGTCTAGAAGGAAAACTCTAAATTCAAAATTGTTAAACTCTACTTAAAAATTGACCTTGTGTCTCATCCTGCTCATGTGGAGGGGTTGGTAAACATACACATACATAAATTTGTAGCCTAATGATGAAAAAGGATTTATTTTTCTACAACAAATTTCTATTCTTTTTATTATTTCATTATATCTATTATTTTATGATTTTTTATATTTATTATCATTACTATTATTTTCATTATTAATTTCCATTTTTTATTCTCTATTTTTATTTTTCATTGTATTTTTTTATCATTCATTTTTATCATTGTTTTTGTAATCATTTTTATTACTTTTTCAAAGTAAAAGCCTAAAACATCTAATGCTACCACAAGCCCTCCCCCCAAGAGAAAGGAAGAAAAAAAAAAAAAAAAAAAATGAAATGAATATTCCCCTCCCCCCAGTAGACTGCCTCCCAAAACTACCTAAAATTCAGTAATAAATAAAAGCTAAAACGAAGAAGAAGCATTTGAACTCAGGAGCCAACAGGAAGAAATATATCAATATTGGTCAGTATGTCTTTAAGCCCTATCAATTTAAAATGCTGAATTTTACAAAATGTTATGCTGTATTTTGTTTGTGAAATAATGCTTAAACTATGTGTTTTAAATGTAAAGACACGCTTACTCTACTATAAAGCCAAATTGATGTTAAGTCTCTTTCCAAATGTCAGCGAACAAGGCAGAATGTTTTTGAATCTCTTTTATAATATAATTTAAAAATTCGTAAAGAAAGCCCTAACAGTAGTTTCGAAGAAAAAAAAGTAAAAGCCTAAAACACAAAAAAAAAATTTTAAAGCTCTATAATCCCCAAAGCCTACTAGGTTCCCAACTGTAGTATAAAAATAAAAACTAAAAAGCCTAGGAAAAGTCTCAATACTGCCACAAAAAAAAAGCAAAAATACAGTACCAATGAAAGTCTAAAAGTACCTTAATCTTGGACTTTAACTAAGTCAAAACTTAAGAAAACTCAAATCAAAATTACCCCCCCCTTTTTTTTTTTTTTACATACACATGGGAAGCAGCATGATGTACGTAAAGGTATTTGAATAAACCCATGGACGACCAAACTCAATACCTAAACAGGTCCTGGACGTGAGGTTGACGACTTTATGCTCAGGATCGTTAGTTCGAGCGGGGAACTACTGCTGCTCCTCTATATGAGTGGCTTCTATAGAAGAGAATAAAACAGCCATTGAAAGATAACCATGACCCACACTCAAACCACATACACAAACCGCATCACTCTTCGCGCGGGTAAAAAAGGGGCGCGTCCTGCTGAGGTTGGAGCCCTGGCCTCAGTGTTCGAAAAATCAGCTACAGAGCTCAAACAATCAAAACTACTAAAATGCAAGCAAACACTACAAATAGCCACATTTAACGTAAGAACCTTAAATAGAATAGGACAACTACCAGAGCTAATCGCATCAGCCGAAGAACATAAGATAGACATAATATGCATACAAGAACACAGATACATGCACACCGAAGATATCAAATATCACGAAACTGGCAAGGGCTGGTCGCTCGTCACTGTATCCGCATGGAAAAACTCTGTCAACGCCGCAATAGGAGGGGTAGGATTACTTATAGGACCTAGAGCATTAAAAACGCTTAATAGCGTTAAGAAAATACAACCTAGAATGATGGCAGCTACTTTTAACGGCAACCCCAGAGCAACAATCATCTCATGCTACAGCCCCACCAATGTTAGTGAAGAAACTGAACTAGTCACCTTCTACAATGAGTTATCCTCATTAGTGCGTAGCATCCCGAAACACATGTTAGTCATTGGCGGAGACATGAATGCCCAAATCGGGAAAAACGGAAACAACAAATACAGCCTCCACAACACGTCAAATAGGAATGGGCAACATCTAACAGATTTCATGATAGAAAATAGATTAGCATGCCTCAATACAAACTACCAAAAAAGGAAGGGCAAACTATGGACATACACGTACGCAAACAATACTAAAGCTCAGATAGACTACGTCCTTATAAACAAGAAATGGAAAAATAGTGCAATGAATTGCGAGGCATACTCCTCTTTTGAGGGTGTGTCCACCGATCACCGAATAGCCACGGCGAAAATACGGTTAAGCCTACGTAAAGACGCCAAACGAACAGTGACCACTAAACACTATGACTGGGCCCTATTGAACAACAAAGATATAAGAGATAAATACGTATTAGAATTAAGAAACAGATTCGAAACACTACAAGAAAGGACGGAAAAAAGTACACCAAACGACGAATATGAAAATTTTGTCAATGCACACCTCGAGGCAGCAGCAAAATACATTCCAACAAAACTTAAAACTAAATATAGAGTCCCTTGGGAAACTTTAGTGGTGAGAGAAAAACGTGCACTAGTGAAAACAGCCTCCAAAAACTATCGAAAAAACCCAACAAACACAAATGCCTTAAAACTAAAAATGGCACAATATCAATTAGCAGGCATATATATAAAGGAACAGACAGAATACATTCAAAATCAGATAGATAAGATTAGAGACTCGGTGGAAGATAGACAATCTAGAATAGCCTGGCAAACAATAAACGAAGTGAGCAGAAGAAAGAACACAGCCAAAGCAAAACTGAAAGCAGCATACCAACAAGAAAGAGTAAAACTGTGGAAACAGCACTTCGAAAACCTACTAGGAAACCCACCAAAAATAAAACAGGAACCAATCACCAGAATAATTAGCAAACAATTCGACATTAAACTAGGACCGTTCACACAAGAAGAACTCGACTCGGTTCTCAGAAAAATTAAAAATAGGAAAGCTGCAGGGCTGGACGAAATTCCCCCGGAAGTATGGAAGACCAGACAATTCGACGACATACTGCTCCGACACTGCAACGCAGTATACAATCAAAATCCGATAGATAGATGGATGAAGGGATGCATACTCCCCTTCCCTAAAAAGGGGGACCTCGGATTAGCCAAAAACTACCGAGGCATAACACTTACATCCATAGCAGCCAAAATCTACAATGCCCTACTACGAAAGAGCATAGAACCCAAAATCGACAACATACTTAGAAAAAACCAAAATGGCTTCTGAAGAAATAGATCCACGACCTCACAAATATTAACCATCCGTAGAATCCTTGAAGGTTTAATATTTGTCGACTTTACCAAGGCTTTCGATTCCATTCACAGAGGAAAGATGGAACAAATCCGACTAGCGTACGGCATACCTAAGGAAACCGTAGCGGCAATAACGATTCTCTATAGAAATATAAAGTAAAAGTACGATCACCGGATGGAGACACAGAATACTTTGACATTGTAGCAGGAGTACTACAAGGGGACACGCTGGCTCCGTACCTCTTTATCATTTGTCTAGACTACGTACTTAGAACATCGATTGACAAAATCAAAGAGAATGGCTTCGAACTGACGAAGAAAAGAAGCAAAAGGTACCCCGCAACAACAATTACTGACGCCGACTACGCCAATGACATAGCGATACTGGCAAATACACCTGACCAAGCCGAAACACTACTGCATAGTTTGGAACAAGCAGCAGCAAGCATAGGCCTCTATGTTAATGCACACAAAACGGAATATATGTGTTATAACCAAACGGGGGACATCTCCACTCTAGAAGGAACCCCTCTTAAACTAGTAGACAAATTCACTTACCTAGGAAGCAGCGTCGAATCAACCGAAAAGGACATCGAAACGAGGTTAACGAAAGCATGGACAGCTATCAATAGGCTATCAATTATATGGAAATCAGACCTAACTGATAAAATGAAACGCAGTTTCTTCCAGGCAGCGGTCACATCAATACTGCTATATGGCTGCACTACATGGACGCTAACAAAACGGCTGGAGAAGAAGCTAGATGGCAATTACACAAGAATGCTGCGTGCAATCCTGAACAAGTCCTGGCAGCAACACCCCACAAGACACCAACTGTACGGCCACCTGCCCCCTATCACGAAAACTATTCAAGTTAGAAGAACCAGACATGCAGGACACTGCTGGAGAAGTAGGGATGAACTCATAAGAGATGTACTCTTATGGATCCCCACACATGGCCGCGCAAAAGCAGGACGACCAGCACGAACATACATTCAGCAGCTATGTGAGGATACTGGATGTTGTCCTGAAGACCTACCTAGGGCGATGAACGATAGGGAGGAGTGGCGAGAGAGGGTCAGGGATATCCGTGCTACCAGCGCGATATGATGATGATGATGATATGAATTATTTTATTTCATTATTTTTTCAAATTATTTTTCTACCAGAAAGGTTTATCTTTCAACAAAATTTTCTTGTTCATGCATGTTATTCAATAGAGAAAATTAATCCCATATATTAAACATTATACAATAAAAAGGGAGTCCCTTATGGCATAGTGGTTAATGTGCTGGGCTACAACTTCATAGTAGATGAGTTCAAACTCCAGTCATACGATTATGTTCACTTTCAGACTAATACCCTTGGGAAAGGTATGAACTCTTTTACTCTCC
The DNA here is from genome assembly GCA_963585895.1 of Sepioteuthis lessoniana. NCBI lineage: Eukaryota > Metazoa > Mollusca > Cephalopoda > Myopsida > Loliginidae > Sepioteuthis > Sepioteuthis lessoniana. The sequence goes on from OY757912.1 coordinate 97,153,274, forward strand.
CCCATCTATGAGTTAAATAGTACCACTACTGTTTTATCACAAAGATGTCATTAATATTAAATAACCTATGAAGGTTGATATGCCCTTAAACAAAGAAACCAAATCAAACTAATACATTAAAAATTTCAGATTAAAATTCAGCTATTAACTATGTGTCAGGCTACAAACTTACTGATCTTCTCTTGTGAGGGTAGTTCGTATATGGTAATCAGTTTCTGTGTCTGTATAATAATGTGTATTTATTGTGTGTTTCCCTATAATTAATTTATGTGTATATATACATATAAATTTTTGCATTCATGTATGGTGAAGTGTATTGAATTGATATTTATTGTGTTTATGTGCACTTTGAATAAAAGTTAACTGAAGTGAAATTGATAATAAGGGAAAGAATAATCAATCAAGATCAAAGGAAATTAAAAGGAAAGGAAGTAGAAAAAAGAAGGTTTTAAGAATGAAAGAAAGACAGAAAGAAAGAAAGAAAGAAAGAAAGAATTGGGGAACAGAAGAATATTTTTTAAAAGTGAAAGAAAGAAAGAAAGAAAGAAAGAGATCAATGGAAAAGATAAAACAAACTCTTGAAAAATTAAAATAAGGGAAAAAATATAAAAAGAAAGAAAATAAAAGAAAAAAGATGGAAGGAAAGGACTAAAACAAGATTGAGATAAAATAGCTTCAATGAATAAATGAAAAAGAAAGCAAAGTAAAGATGGATATGATAGTGAAAAAAAGGAAGAAAATCAGAAAAAACAGCTGAAAGAATGAAAAATTGAAGGAATGAAAAATAAATCCAGTAAGGAAGCAATAATGGAGGCACAAAACATGATTGATCTCTCAACCACTGGTCTCTTTACACTTTACTTTAACCATGCCTTGTAATTATTTTTTAAAATTAATACTGTGCCAACTGATTCTTTCTATAACACAGTCTTCCCAAGGAAAATGAATAAGACTTCATCAAGACTTAATCTCACATCCACTATCTCTAGAAGCCTGTCTTACCAATTAAGATACAAAGGAGAACCAGTAACATTCATTTAAAACAAGGCAAAAACGTTATTCCTAATTTTTGCTAAATGCCCACCTTCTTTAGCATTCTATGACCATATACAATTTTAATACAAGAAATGAGCCAAAGTTTATTTATTTCCAGGGAAAATACAAGGGAACCAAATATAAACATTTGATAGAGCAAATTTTCAGCTACAAAACACTATTTTTCCATATTTTCAAAGATACTGAGGATTACTGAATGGAAGGGATAATATCTATATTAAAACATTGAACCAAAAACATTGAGCTTATTAATTCTAGCCTGACCTGATTGGTTTCAGAGTCAGGTCAGATTAACCTTTTGATCTGATTATCAGATGTCATAGGTCACAATTATTAAAGGATTAGATTATACAATAAACATTTCTGAGCCACTTATTATACAACTACCATGTCTTTTAAATAATACCATTTCATAGTTTGTTTGAGTGCAAGTTTAGGGTATTGTGGTTAGAAAACTTATTCTGAAGATTAATTTCCTTGTAAACAGAAATCCTTGTTGGAAATACTACTAAAATGATTTTATGCCAAACTAAGTTAAAATTAGTAAACAGCTCAGAGTACTTATCAAAATAAAATGAGGAATTTAATGTGCTTACCATAACACAATGAGTGGCATGGTGCACTCTCAAACTAATTTTCTAGTATATTGAATTTGATCACTGCTAAATTCCTAACTAAATTCCTTACTACTCAGACTAGGCTAAGCAGAGTAAACAGTTTAGGGTGCCTACCATAACTGAATGGAAAGCAAAGTCTTCTCTTAGACTAATTTCCTAGTGTATTGAATTTGTTCATGGCTAAGCACCACACAATAGTGGCCTTGTGCCAGCTTAAACTAAGCAAAGTGTTGTATTCCTGTTTGATTGGTTTGGTTTGTTGGGTTTTATGGCATATCAACCTTTGTAGGTTATTTAACGCCAAATCCATTTTTATGTAAATAATCTGTTCTATTTAAAACAATTCAGTTTAGCAAAAGTACACAGTTTAATTGTCAAAAACATTTCTATTTCAAACTATTCAAGCAGTTATATGTAACAATTCAGTTAAGTGTAAATACAGTTTTAATGTCGAAAAACAGTTCTATTTCAAACAATTCAGTTAAGCATAAGCACGCAGTTTAAATCTAAGTATGGTTTAATTGTCAAAAACATTTCTACTTTAAGCCATTCAGTTTACTCAAACAATTCAGTTTAGCATAAGTATGCTATTAGTTCTATTTAACCCATAGATAGGACCCTATCAGGTGCTACCACTCTGGGTCAGAGTGGACCTGGGAGCGATGGTAATGAAGGGGTACTCCACATTCCCCAAAGCTCCAGCATTGCTGAAACCTCATCATCAGATTGTTTAGTGTCATATCCAGGACACTCATTGGTGGGGTCTTACCCCTCTGCAGAGAAGTAGTCAGTGTATTCTACAGCCCCAGCTGACTGGGCAAGTTCCTGTTTGAAACAGTTTATTCATAAACTAAATTGTAAACTGCTAGTTTATAGTAAGATAGCAGACTAGCTCAGAATAAGATTAGTCGCTGCACTTAGCTTCACTCAGCCAATTTAGCTCACATTAGAATCTCCCTCTTCTTATACAGTAAGTCTTTTTATAATTTAGTACTCACATTATGTTTTTGACTTCTCAGGCTGGTAATATACAATACTTAGAACAGTAGTTAGCTAAAAAGTTCATTAGCTGACAAAGATACTCTTATTGAATGTGACCAAATGAGGTTTTTTTTTCAACACAGTCCCCCAGCAGTCCATGCACTTCTTCCATTGATGTTGTAGTACTTGAATCGTATTGGTCAAAAAAGTCATCAATAATAGATATGGTGTCATCATATGAACTTTTCAGCTTACCCTTATAAATAGGTTTTGCTTTCTTTGTTTAATGACACATCAACCTCATAGATTATTTAATGCCAAAGCCATCCTGAAGGACAATAATCATACTATTTAACCTATAACTAGTGGGGCTTAGGGAGTTCATACCTTTCCCATGAGTATTAGTCCAAAAATGAATATAATAGCGGAAGTGGAGTTTGAACTCACTACAATGTTGCAGTCCAGCCCGTTAGCCACAACACCTCAGAGACTTACCACCTCATAAATAGCTTAGAGTGCCTATAAATACAAACAATACAAATTGGATAGTAAGGTCTCTTTGCAGAAAAATTTTCTAATGTAGTGAGTTTGATCATCATTGTGTACCAAACTACAATGACTTTGTGACAAACTATACTAAACTTAGTAATTGGCTTTGAGTGCCTATCAAAGCAGAATGATTAATTCAGGTTATCTACCATAACACTAACAAATTTTTTAGTGTACTGATTTTGATCATCTCTAATCATAATACTACTGTTGCTTTGTGTCAGACTAAGCTAAGCTGAGTAAATAACTTAAGGTTACCATAGCATAATAAATAGCTTGGTACTTTCTTAGACCATGTTTATTTCTGTATATCTCCTGAACCAAACTTCTTTATTCCCTTATATGATTACCTGATTTTGTTTCTATTATTGTATTATCTACTTACATTTAATATTTTGATGGTCTATTTTCTTCTTATAATTATTATTGTTTCACTCCTTGTGAGTTTTTCATATCAGCGTTAGCTGGTTGTCTTTCACTGGAATATAAGTGGCAGCAAGTCTCTTTGGGTCTCCAAGATCTTTTGAGTATTCTGGCTAATCTAAACAATGCTGTGGTCTGGATAGTCTTGATTCTTCTTCTCATTTCCAATTCCTCAAGTCTTTTTTCTAAGTCTTTGCTAACCATTTCAAGCACACTAACAACAATTGGTATCACTGTCCCCTTCATGTTCCACATTTTTTTTTTAGTTCTTTGGCAAGGCCCAAGTATTACTCTATCTTATTGCTTTCTTTTACTTTCACTCAGTGATCCACTCAAATGGCAAAATCCACCAGGCAACAAGTTCTTTGTTTTTGTTAATTAACACAAGGTCTGGTTTTTCTGGCCAGGATAATGTAATCTGTTTGTACCTCAAAATTTTTTGTCTTATTCTCTCAGACAGATTCTGGTTTGTGCATATACCATTTATTAGTATATTATTTTACTCCTTTGAGAGTTTTTCATACCAATGTTAGCTGATGGTCTTCCACCGGAGTCCAAGTGACTGAAACTCTCCCCAAGTCTCCAGGATTTGTTTCAGTATTCTGTCCGATCTTAATAATGCTGTAATTATGATGGTCTCCACTCATCTTTCAATTTCCAAGTCCTCCAGTCCCTTTACTAATCCTTTGCTGACTGTTCCAAGTGCACCAATTACAATTGGTATCATCGTTACCTTCATGTTCCATAGTTTTTCAGTTCTCCAGCAAAGTCTAGGTACTTATCTCTCTTTTCCCTTTCTTTCAATTTTACTCTGTGGTCTGCTGGGACAGCAAAGTCCACTATTTGGTAGGTTCATTTTTTTGTTTACTATCACTAGGTCTGGTATTCTGGCTAAGATTAGGTGATACATTTTGTTGTATTGTGGTAAGGAAACGATACACAGTGAAATAGAGTTAATTATATATTTACTCAAGTGGTACAGAGCGACTAGTATTATAAGTCTCTCGCTGTAGGCGTTACATCCGAAGTTGGTCTTACTACTGACCGATGTCTTTCAGAGCTTTTCTGTCTTTGCTTCTGCTTCTGTCTTTTATATTTCTTTTATATGTCTTTTATACTTCCGTGATACCGGAAGTCACATGGTACGAGCCACTATACAACACATTTATATTTCAAAATTTCAGAGAAATTTGTATGTCTCATTCTCCAAGATGGATTCTGGGTTGTGCCAATACCACATGTTTGTATGGTCAAACTTCATTTTCCTGCACAATTCCCAGTGGATCATCTTCCCCACTCAGTTGTGTCTAGTTTTATTCTCTTTTTGTGCTAATTTGCAGCATTCACTTATTATATGATAGATTGTTTCATCTCTATCACCACATATCTGACATTTGCTATTTTGTTGTGTTTTATCTATTCTTGCTGTAATATAGTTGGTACTTATGCTGTTGTTTTGTATTGCTATCAAAAGAGATTCAGTTTCTCTCTTAAGGTTTCCCTTTCTTAGCCATATTATCTTATTCTTTTGAGTGTTTTTCACACCAACATTAACTGATGGTCTTCCACTGGAGTTTGAGTGATAGTAACTCTCAAGTCTCCAGGACTCTTCTCAGTATTCTGGCTAACCTTAGTAATGCAGTTGTATGGATGGCCTCTACTTGTCCTTTAATTTCTAAGTCTTCCAGTCCCTTTACCAATCCTTTGGGGATTGTTCCAAGTGCACCAACTATAATTGGTATCACTGTCACCTTCATGTTCCATAGTTTCTTCGGCTATTCAGCAAGGTCTAGGTACTTATCACTCTTTTTCCTTTCTTTCAATTTTACTCTGTGGTCTTCTAGGACAGCAAAGTTCACTATTCAGCAGGTTCTCTTTTTTTTGTTGACTATCACTAGGTCTGGTCATCTGGCTAAGATTAGGTGATCCATTTGTATCTCAAAATTTCAGAGAAGTATGTGCTTCTCATTCTTTAGGATGGATTCTGGGTTGTGCATATACCACTTGTTTGTCGGGTCAAATTTAAATTTACAGCACAATTCCCAGTAGATCACTTTCTCAGCCCAATTATGTCTACTCTTATACTCTTTTTGCATTAATTTGCTGCATTCAGTTATATGATTTACCATTTTGTTTATCACCACATAAACTACAGGGGGTGTCCTCGTGATGTAATGGTTAAAGTGATGGACTGCGGAATTGTAGTACGCGAGTTCGTACTCCAGTCGCGCTATTACGTACACTTTCGGGCAAATACCCTTGGGAAAGGTATGAATCCCCTTATCCTTCCAACTATGGGTTAAATAGTACCACTACTGTTCTTCTAGGAGAATGGCTTTGGCATTAAATAACCTAAAAAGAGTTGATATGCCATTAAACAAAGAAACCAAACCATAACCTACACTTGCTATTTTGTTGTATCTTGTCTATTTTTGCTTTTGTTATTATTATTTTTTTATTACTATTTCTATATTACTAAAATTCTTATTATGCTTATAAATATATGTAATTGTGATTCAGCAAAAACAGCACATCACAGCAATACTTTTATTAGAGTAATAAATTCAAAATGCTCTAATTTAGAAAATAAAGCAATTTCCTGTCCAATTTGCAACTTTGATAGCTAATTTTGTAGCTTCTACATTCATGTTGAATGCATTTCTTTAAATATCCACATTCTCAATATAATGAACATAACTGAATTATGAAATACTGATTAAAACTATTTACTCCTTCCTAAATAGCAGCATCAATATCATCATGGACTACTGTTACAGTCGGAACCCAGTTGGTTCATGGGTATTATTATTATTATTAGTTACTCTATGTGAGTTTTCATATCAGTAGTAACTGGTAGCCTTCACTGAAGTTCAACTGATAGAAAATTTCCTTAGCTCCCCAGGACTCTAGTATTCTAGCCAATTTCAACAGTGCCATAATCTGAACAGTCTCAGTGTCCTCTAGAAGACCCAGTTCCTGTATTCTTTTTACCAGGTTCTTTGAGCTTGTTTCAAAAGCACCAACTATGATTGATGTCACTGTCATCTTTACGTTCTACAGTTTTCAGTTTTCTGTCAAGGGCCACAATTTATATAAGTTCTCACTTTCCTTTCATTTCATATTATTATTTACTCATTAGAGTTTTTCACATCAGTATTAGCTGAGGGTCTTTCACTGGAGTTTGAGTGACAGCAAGTCGTTTCAAGTCTCCAGGACTCTTCTGAGTATTCTGGCCATTCTCTATAATGCTGTAGTCTGGATGGTCTCCACCCATCCACCAACTTCCAAGTCCTCCAGTCCCTTTAATAATCCTTTAGATACTGTATCAAAAGCACCAATCACGATTGGTATAATTGTCACCTTCACATTCCATAGTTTTTTCAATTCCCTAGCAAGGTCCAGGTACTTATCCTTCTTTTCACATTCTTTCTGTTTTATTCTGTGGTCTGCCGGGACAGCAAAGTCGACAATTTTGCAAATTCTTTTTTTTTTGTTGATTCTTATTAGGTCTGGTCTTCTGGCCAAGATTAGGTAATTTGTTTGTATGTCAAAGTCCTAAAGGATTTTATGTGTGTTATTTTCTAGGACAGATGCTGGGTTGTGCATCTACCATTTGTTTGCATGGTCAAATTAAAATTTTTTGCACATCTACCAGTGGATCACCTTGCTGACCCGGTCATATCTAGTCTTATACTCCTTCTGTGCTAATTTGCTGCATTCGCTTATTATGTGATTGATGGTTTCATCTCTGTCACTGCACAGCCTACATATACTATTTTGCAGCGTCTTATCTATTCTCACTTTGATATGATTGGTTCTTACGGCATTGTTTTGTGGTGTGATTAGAAGAGATTCTGTTTCTCTCTTAAAGTTTCCTTTTCTTAGCCAGGTCCAGTTTTTTTTCCTGTGAGATGTTGTTTATTAGTCGTTTAAATCGACCATAGAGTTGTTTTTCTTCCCACTTTTGTTTCCTTGTTATTGTCATTCTGTTGTCCATCATGTTGTCAGTATTGTTTCTGATGGCTGTAATCAGTCCTCCTTCATGTTTTTCTATATAGTCTTCAAGCCATCATATTGATACATCAATGCTGTCTTCAATGCTAGCAAGTCCTCTCCCTCCCTCTTTTTTTGATACACATAGTCAACGTCGTCTCTGGGATGTAATGCCTTATGCATGGTCATTAGTTTTCTTGTTCTTTGGACCATTTGTTTAAGTTCATCTCTGGCCCACTTCAGAAAGGGTCCAGAATATCTAATGAGGGGTACAGCCCAGGTATTTATTCCTTTGATAAGGTTTCGGCTTGAAATTTTGTCTTGAGTAGTTTTCTAGTTCTCCTGAGATATTCTTTTTGAATTTTGTCATTCATTTCCACTTGTTTGATGGTGTCAGCCTACAAGATGCTCAAGTATTTGCAGCTTTCATTTTCTCCAAGCATTCTAATCTTGTCTTGATTTGGTAGTTCCATTCCGTCATTTACCACTTTTCAATGCAAGCATGGCACATTTTTCTATGCCAAATTCTATTTCTATGTCCTGACTGTATATTCTAACTGCATGCATTAGAGTTTCCAGTTCTTTTTCATTTTTTGCAAATATTTTGATGTCATCCATGTTCATTAAGTGATTTATTATTATCATCATCATTATTATTATTATTATTATAATGAAACACCTAAAATTTGAATAAAAAAACACTTTTTGCTAGAAAGAAAAAATAAACCTCTTGAAAATAAAATATAAGGAATGATATTATTTCTAAATGTTATAAGATGAATACTAGGGTGAGTCAAAAGCTTTACAATATTTACTTGCTAGTTTACTGTGCATATATATCACATGACCAAAGCAGTTCAAGCTGAGGCAGATATCCACTGTGGTTGATAGTATCATGGTAGTTGGTGCGCTGACACATTATGCATTGCTTCACTCTGTGTGTGATTTGAAAGTTGCACAGATGAACATGGAACAAAGTTTAATTCGAGAACTTATGTTTTATGAATTTTAACTGGGTCATGGAAGTAACCAAAAACATTTGTCGTGCAAAAGGTGAAAGTGTAATTGATCACAATACAGTAACCAGAGGATTCAAGAACTATCACTTTGTAAGAACCTAAACAATCAGGCAAGATAAA
>OY757912.1:97167031-97239531 GCA_963585895.1 Sepioteuthis lessoniana
TTGTGAGTTTGAGCTTTAAATTATTTTTTCAACATTGTAAACATGTGCTTCATAAACATCAATCAGTTATCTACATGTGTGTGTGTGTGTGTGTGTGTGTTTGTACATATGCTTATATATGTATGCACATATATTTCTATGCATGCTTGCATATACACACTTGCATACAAATGTGTATCCCTCACTTCTGTTAGTCTTTTTCTCAGTTTATGGCATGAATTGGGCTTTCCCCAAAATCTGTAAGATATGCAGAGTAATGGACCTTACTCTGCCATTCTGTTCCATGATATGTTGACTGGACGTTTGAATTCTGAATTAACCTCCTTCTAGACCAGATGCCTTACCAAGGGTAGAAATACCAGTCCATTCCAATTTTTGACAGATGAACAAGAGATGGATTTATATTTTTTCTAAAAGAATTAGAATATAATGATAATGATAAAACAGTATAAAAACTCACAACTCAGTTTCACATTGTTGATCCTCAGGTGAGCTAGTTTTCAACATATCACCTGAGGATTAACAATGTGAAACTGTGAGTAGTGAATTTTTATCCTGTTTTATCACAATTCATTATTATCTTATTTCATAACTGAAATATATCATAATACTGCTCTGGATTTTCATGTACAGAGCACTGTAAACATTTTATCATTTAAAAATGGTTTTAGCATTGAATTTTATTCATAAATGTGTATATATATATATATATATATATATATATATATATATATATATATATATATATATATATACACTTCTTGTGCTGTAAAACTATATATATATTTATGCATGCATATTTGTATGAGTGTATATGAATGTGAAAATATATATACATGCATGTATATGTTTATATTTATCTACTTGTATATATGAAACACACGCACATATTTACACATGTGTATATATATATATGCATATAGGTACACATGGTTATGTGTGTATTTGAATTGTTATCCATATCAGCATATATATATATATGTTAGTGTGTGTGTGTGTGTGTGTGTGTGTGTGTGTGTGTGTGTGTGTGTGTGTGTGCATTTACCCATCCACCCCAGCCATGGGCAGAAAGTAACACAGGATCAATTTTTTAAGCAGTATACAACTGGTTTTAAATCATAATTTTCCCTCTCCTAGACTAATTGATACACCAAGGCTAAAGAGCTCAGTCTACCTCCTACTTAACCATAGTTGGCAAAGAAGAGATGGATTCATGCCTTTTCCTAGGATACTGATGAAATGCAAACAGACTCATTCAGGATTTGAACTTAAATCAAATTTTCTAAAGCAATAACTATTGGGCTATGTTCCACCTTTCATATATGTATGAGTGTATATATACATGTTGAGGAGGGAGTCCTTGTTGTGTAGTAGCTAACAAGCTAAACTGCAAGATTCTAGTAAGTGAGTTCAAACTCCAGTCGCTCTATGATGTTCACTTTCAGACTAACAACCATGTGAAAAGTTTGTAACCCCCAGCTACAGGTTAAATAGTACCACTCCTGTTCTTCTACAAGGATCGCTTTGGTACTGAATAACCCATGAAGATTGATATGTCACTAAAACAAAAGAAAGAAAGAAAACGTATATATATGTACACACATGCCTATTCACTTCTCTCAGCCTTTACCAAATGATTCAGTAAATAGAATCTTTAAGTAGACAATGTATCATCAGATATTTTTTTCATCTGAATTAACAAAATTAAAAAAATTAATAGAAAATAAAATCCTCCCAGTTTCTTCAGAAAATAGCCTTCCCAGAAATCAGAACCATTTTTCATAACTATCTCAAAAGCCACCCTAATAATAAGCATAATATCCTCATTCAGATTTGTAGGTCTTTATATCTTAAATAAGTGAGTGGCCAAATATTTAGTGTTGTACAAAATTGTTTGGTTTGGTTTGGTTTCTTTATTTTAATGCCATATCACCCTTCATAGCTGATTTAATGTCAAAGCCATCCTTGTAGAAGTAGTGGTACTATTTAACCCATACCTGCAGGGATAAGGGGTTTCATACCTTTCCCAAGAGTATGAGTCTAAAAGTGAACATAATAGAGTGACTAGAGTTTGCTATTATGCCACAGCGACTTCCCTGCACAAAATGGAATAAACAAACTGTATTCAGATTCCTGCTAAAACAGTTAATACCCACTTCATATTAATTTTGGGGGAAAATGCATGAATACACTTCTCCTCAGGCTATGAAGAAGTTGCAAAAAAGACTGAACTTTCTGATCCTAATTTACTCACCAAGGGTAAATAAGTAGGATAAATTCAGCCTTGATTGGCAACCAGTCTAGAGAACAAATAACTCTGATTCCGAACCAATAGTGAAGCTTCTGATGCAAACTGGTTCCACTTCTCTCTTAGGATAGGTCAGGAATCGTTCCTTGCTGTAGGTACCATGTAACTCAGTACAACTTGCTGCATGCTACTTGGAGAAAAGATAAACAGTGCTGAGTAAGTCTTTTTGTCCAGAGAAATATCTCAAAGGGGAATTACTCAGCATGGCAACCTGAGGATCTCATAGACCATAGGTTGAACTGAAACTGAAGTTGAATGTGGAAATCTTTTTTAATTATCTTAGAAGAATAGTTGCCTTTTTGTTGTTGTTTTGTTTTTTGTTTTTTTTTCATTCTTTTTAAGCTGATAAGTTGGTTGGTTGGTTGGTTGGATTACCTTATACCAAGTTCAATTTTCTTTTGCATTTATATTTAATAATCATTGTTTGTTTGCACATACATATAGATTCAAATATTCTTATTGAATATTAATAATTTCCACATAAATCTATTTGGCCCATAGATATGACCCTAACAGATACTGTCACTGAGTCAGAGTGAATCTGGGAGTAATGACAATGGAGGAGTGACTCCACATTCCCAAGAGCTCCATAAGTGGAGCTTCACCACCAGATGCTTTTATATTATGTCTAGGACACATAAGAGATATTTTCTATGTATGTATGCAAGTGTGTGTGTGTGTATGTGAGAGTGTGTGTATATACAAAGATGGTTCATAATGATATAACTAAATGTTTCAAGATTTTTTTTTTGATCAGTAGAACAAAATTATGAAACTAAACGAATTTTAATTAGATATATAAATACTTCAATATTTCAGAACTGGTTCATTGCCACCAGATGTAGTTTAGAAGAATAGTAGTGGCACTATAAACTCATAGCTGGTGGGATAAAGGGGTTCATACTTTTCCCAAGGGTATCAGTCTGATAAGTGAACATAATAGCACAACTGGAGTTCAAACTCAGTTACCACACTGTTGCTGTCCAGCACATTAGCCACTATGCCATAAGGACTCAACCTGTGGATGTCTTAGTAAAAACTGATTAGTTTAAAACCCTTTTCAGGCATAAGGAATTTCTAAAAGTTTGGTTGAAAGCGGGCCAAAAGTAATGGAATCTTAACTGTACAGATGGATAGACATTTGGAAAATTATAATAGGATGAAAGAGAATTACTTAATATGGTAGAGTATTTAGATATGTACATGAAATAAGCTTTTGTTTGGTTGCATTTTATGGCATATTAACCATTGTCGGTTACTTAATACCAACTCCTATTTATACATATATATCAAAAATATGATTTGTTAACACATTTTGTTGACAACATTTTTATGCGAACCTGAGCTCTTTTTTTTGCATACTGTTTCAAATATTTCTATCTACCACTAATAATTCTATTTACTACAGATAAGGAAGTGGTTACAAGTATAGCTATTTAACACTAATAATTCTATTCAACATGACTTATTCATTTGCACACATTTAAATTATTCTATTGTTATGCATCACTAAAAATTCAGTTAAACATCAGTAATTTGTTTACACAGAGTTAAATGGTAAACAGTTCTATTTTTAACAATTTGAATTGGTATAAGTCATTTGTTTGCATACAGTTAATTGGTAAACAGTTCTATTTCTAACAATTTGAATTAGCATAAGTCATTTGTTTGCACACAGTTAAATGGTAAACAGTTCTATTTCTAACAATTTGAATTAGCATAAGTCATTTGTTTGCCCACAGTTAAATGGTAAACAGTTCTATTTTTAACAATTTGAATTAGCATAAGTCATTTGTTTGCATACAGTTAAATGGTAAACAGTTCTATTTCTAACAATTTGAATTAGTATAAGTCATTTGTTTGCATACAGTTAAATGGTAAACAGCTCTATTTCTAACAATTTGAATTAGTATAAGTCATTTGTTTGCACACAGTTAAATGGTAAACAGTTCTATTTCGAACAATTTGAATTAGCATAAGTCATTTGTTTGCACACATTTAAATGCAAACAGTTCTATTTCTAACAATTCGAATTAGCATAAGTCATTTGTTTGCACACAGTTAAATGGTAAACAGTTCTATTTCTAACAATTTGAATTAGCATAAGTCATTTGTTTGCACACATTTAAATGCAAACAGTTCTATTTCTAACAATTTGAATTAGTATCAGTCATTTGTTTGCACACAGTTAAATGGTAAACAGTTCTATTTCTAACAATTTGAATTAGCATAAGTCATTTGTTTGCACACAGTTAAATGGTAAACAGTTCTATTTCTAACAATTTGAATTAGCATAAGTCATTTGTTTGCACACATTTAAATGCAAACAGTTCTATTTCTAACAATTTGAATTAGCATAAGTCATTTGTTTGCACACAGTTAAATGGTAAACAGTTCTATTTCTAACAATTTGAATTAGCATAAGTCATTTGTTTGCACACATTTAAATGCAAACAGTTCTATTTCTAACAATTTGAATTAGCATAAGTCATTTGTTTGCACACAGTTAAATGGTAAACAGTTCTATTTCTAACAATTTGAATTAGCATAAGTCATTTGTTTGCACAGAGTTAAATGGTAAACAGTTCTATTTCTAACAATTTGAATTAGCATAAATCATTTGTTTACACACAGTTAAATGGTAAACAGTTCTATTTCTAACTATTTGAATTTGCATAAGTCATTTGTTTGCACACATTTAAATGCAAACAGTTCTATTTCTAACAATTTGAATTAGTATCAGTCATTTGTTTGCACACAGTTAAATGGTAAACAGCTCTATTTCTAACAATTTGAATTAGTATAAGTCATTTGTTTGCACACAGTTAAATGGTAAACAGTTCTATTTCTAACAATTTGAATTAGTATAAGTCATTTGTTTGCACACAGTTAAATGGTAAACAGTTCTATTTCTAACAATTTGAATTAGCATAAGTCATTTGTTTACACACAGTTAAATGGTAAACCATATAACTGTTTGCAAATAAATGATAATTATTAGATAGAAATGATTACTTGAAACCATACAATAGTGTGTGGATTATTTATATTAGATAGGAATACTTGATATCATAACTGTATGCAAAAAACTATGAAGAAACAAGTACAGAAAAAATGTAAATATAAATATGCAATGAACATGATTCCCTAACCTCTTGATATAAAATAATCCAAGTTGGGTTGACATTCTATTAAAATTAATCAATCAATCAATCATATTTATTTCAGAGGAATGATGTCCCTTAGGTCATCAAGTTCCTTGGGACATCATTTCTCATTTTGTTTTCACCATTTAAAAAAATTCAATAAAATAAAAAAAAAAGGTAATTTTCTTCTTGGTGGGGCTGAAAACTTTACAGCATGTCTTCATATTTATTCAACTTATTGTTTGTTATATTTTGCACACATTCATTTCTCGTCTTATTAGTCTCTAGTCTCTGGCAGAGACCAAGTGACAGCAAGTCTTATCACTATTCTAAGACTCTCTTTTTTTTTTTTTTTATAAATGCTTGTTTCTGAATGTTTTCAGTTCTTTCTCTAATTCTTATTCTTTCTGGGGTTTTTTTTTGTGGGGTGTTGGGGAGGGAAATGCTACAAAGATGATGGATACAATAGTCACCTTTATAGTTCTTGAGAAAGGTCCTGATATTTATCTAGCTTTTAATTCTCTTTCAATTTTACTCAGTGTTCTACTTCTACAAAACTTAATGCAGTCTCCTGGTTTGGATTGAGGAATACATTCACATTTCAAAGTTCTAAAGAATTTTCCTTTTTCTTTTATTGAGTACAATTAGATCAGGGACTATTTCTTGCCACTGGTACCACGTAACCCAGTACAACTTGTTGTATGTTATTTGAAAAGTAACTACCAATGTCCACAAAGATGTCATGAAAGGAAATACCCAACATGGCACCCTGATAACCGAATAGGTTATGAGAAACATCCAGTACAATTTCTAGTTTACCTGGATGATCTCCAGCCATGGGTTAAATAGCATCACAGCTGTTTTTCTACAAGGATGATTTTCACATTAAGTGATACACAAAGGTTGATATGCCATTAAACAAAGAAACCAAATCAAACCTGTTTGGTCTAAGTTGTTTGCACAATTTCCAGTAGATTACTATTCATACCCCACCATGTCTTCTTTTCTATTAACACAGCTTATGTAAAATATAATGAGATTGTTTATGTATGGATCACCACTTCTGTCTAGAATCAAAGTGTAGTATTTGTGTACTTTGCTAATAATCAATGTGGAACTTCTGGCTAAATTTACAGTATAGTATCTGTACCCATGAAAATCACATAGTTATTTTTTTAAAAATTGTATCAGATATGCAGAGTATAAAATTTAACTCTCCTTCAAAAATGAACACAAAACAAGAAAAATAACAAATAAAAATATAGATGAATGTTTTGATTTTTTAAATTAGTAATTTTGATTTTGTAATAATCTATTAATCAGATTTCTGTTCGTACAGATATTACACTTTGATCTTAGCTAGGGGGTGACAATTTGGTCTTAAGCAGGACACTATGTAGGTACTATACTTATATTCCAGTTGCTATGGAAGAGAGTCCCCATGGTGTAATGGCTAAAGTGCTGGACTGTAGCCATGAAGGTTGAAATGGCATCAAACAAAGAAATAAAACCAAACCTAGTTGCTCTGAGCATAGAAAGAAAGAAAGAAAGAAAGGGTTGGGTTGAGTTTGGTTTGGCTTGACATATCAACCATTGTTAGTTATTTAATGCCAAATCCTGTTTTTACATATATAACAAATATATGATTTGTAAATACATTTTGTAGATACACACAGTTAAATGATCAAACAGTTCTATTTCAAACAATTCAATTTAGCATAAGTCATTTGTTTGCACTCAGTTTAAATGTCAAACAGTTCTATTTGACCCATAGATTACTGGAACCTCACCATTAGATTGTTTAGTGTCATATCTGGTGCATTCATAGGAGTGGGGGTCTTACCCCTCTGCAGAGGTGTAGGGGTTAGGGTGTATCCTATAGCCCAAGCTGACTGGGCTCAAAGAAAGAAACAAAGAAAGAAGGAAAGAGAAAAAGAAAGAAAGCACATTGTTCATTATATAAAGTGTAATCAAGTCTGAAGCTTCAAATTTTTTTTATTTTTGATTTTTTGCTATCTATGCAAGTTTGAAAAAAAATTATGAAGTCAGCCTCAATATTTTTTTAACAACAATTTTTGTTTTTGACAAATGCAGCAAGGCAAAAAATATAATTTATTGATTTCATTTGCAAAAGAGGGTTTAAACTCAACTGCCATATCATAAACATCCATTCTGATAGAGTGAGCCAACCTAATAAAATAGGAGACATTGTTTTGTGGATGACCCTCTTATGAACCAAGCATGCAGGCTCTTGTTCATTGTGAGAAGATTAAATAGTCAATAGTGGTGATAATAATTCTTTGTAGCTGAAAACTTGCTTTATCAAAGGTTGTTGCTGTGCTTCCTGTATCTGTTATAGTTTCCATGAAAATAAGTTGGTTTTACTTTTGGAACATCCCTCATGATTATTTCATATGAAATTATTAATAAGTCTTGAAAATAAGAATTCAGTTTCTATTATCAACTATCCTCTTAATAACCATGTCTGTGCAATGACTTTTTGTCTGTGTCTTGAGATATCCATGGAGTTTTCTCCTCTTTTGTTTTCACTTTCTTTGCATTTTACTTTGTAGTCTGCTGGAAAAGCAACAATCTGAGAAATTTTGTTTATGACGAATAGGGGCAGTCTTCTAGCCTGGATACAATGATACATTTGAAGTTAATTTTTTTTTTATCTTTAGAACAGCTTCTGGTTTGTGTAAACATCATTGACTTCCATGATCAAATTCTACTTATTTGTACAGTTCACAGTAGTCCACCAATACTGTTCAGTCATGTGCATTTCTGTACTATTTCCAAACAAATTTCTTGGATTTGCATATTTTAGAGTCAACAGTTTCATTTATATCTCTAACGGGGGGGGGGGTTTAGTCCCCAAAGCATAATGACTAAAGTGCTGAACAACAGCCTTGAAGTAAGTGAGTTTGAACTCCAGTTGCACTATCATATTCCCTTTCAGACTCATATCCTTAATATTGAACCTTCAGCTATAGGCTAAATAGTATCATTGCTCTTCTTCCACAAAGATGGTTTTGACATTAAACAACCCACAAAAGTTTATAGGCCATTAAACAAATAAATCAAACCAAACCATATCTCTAACATAATTAACATTCATCATTTTGCTGTATCCTCCCTCATTTTGTTGTGTGTCTAGTTTGATCTTAAAATAGTTTCTGTTGATAGATTTGTTCTGAGATGCAATTAATAAAGATTCAATTTCTTTCTTCTAATATCTTCTTCATAGGCCTATGCCATTTGATCTGCAATTTCTTTTCTGACTTTGAAAGATCTGTGGCATTTTCCTATTTTGGTTTTTACTATTATTGATATGATCATTATAATACTCTGAGTGAATTTTTCACACCAGCATTAGCAGATGATCTTTCACTGGAGTCTGAGTGATAGCATGTCTTCTCAGGTCTCCAGGTCTCTTCTCAATGCTATAGTTTGAATAGTCTCAAATTGGTCCTTTGGTTTTCATCTCTTCCAGGGATCATTCCAAGCTCACCAATTACAATCGGTATCACCATTACCTTCATGTTCCTCAGCTTTCTTAGTTCTCTAGCAAGGTCCAACTGTCTATCTTTCTTTTGGCTTTCCTTGATTTCTTTTGGCTTTCCTTGATTTTCACATTAAGGGATACACAAAGGTTGATATGCCATTAAACAAAGAAACCAAATCAAACCTGTTTGGTCTAAGTTGTTTGCACAATTTCCAGTAGATTACTATTCATACCCCACCATGTCTTCTTTTCTATTAACACAGCTTATGTAAAATATGATGAGATTGTTTATGTATGGATCACCACTTCTGTCTAGAATCAAAGTGTAGTATTTGTGTACTTTGCTAATAATCAATGTGGAACTTCTGGCTAAGTTTACAGTATAGTATCTGTACCCATGTCTACTGAGACAGCAAAGTCGACTATATGATAAGTTCCCCTTTTTTGTTGATCATCACTAGGTCTGGTCTTCTGGCCAGAATTAGGTGATCTGTTTATATCTCAAAATCCCAGAGGATTTTATGTGCTGCTGCTGCTGCTGCTGCTGATGATGATGATGATGATCATCATCATCATCATCATCATCATCATCATCATCATCAGTAATAATAGTTATGTGTCAGCCCTTGGAACCCACAGCCTCTGTCACTGATGAGTTCTATTTCCTCAGCCTGTACTCCTGGTGAAAAAATACCAGAAAATGTAATCTTATTTAAGAGTCTAACATTTTATGGCCAGCAGTGATGTAGAAATAAGGATTCTCCAGCTGGAATTCAGATTGCTGGGTAAATGTGCATCTAGGTATATATTTACTCAAACTTTCTTTTACAAGGGAGATAAGACACAAGGCCAATTTTTAAGTGGAGTACAGATTATTTGAATTCAGCTGCACAAGTTCAAAGGGTTAAGGATAATATTCTTCATAACAGCAATAATGGAACAATATTATTTTCCTTCACAGAGTATGATGAGTTATCTTTATGCTCAGCCAAAAAGCTGAGGGCTTTAGTTTGATTCAGGAAAATATTTTAATCATATATTAAACTAATAAATTAGCAGAGATATTCAGGCTGTTTGCATTTCACATAGTGTTAATACCCTTAGCAAAAGTATGAATCCAACAATTCCATTCCAGCTATGGATGAATAGCAGAGCAGATTGGCCTCTTTAGCCTTAATATGACAACCAGTTTAGGGGAAGGAAAACTCTGAATTCAAACCTGTTGAACTCTTGCCCAGTCGGCTGGGGCTGTAGAATACACCAACAACATCTCTGCAGAGGGGTAAGGTCCTCCCCAATGAGTGTCCTGAATATAACACTAAACAATGGTGAGGTTCCAGTATTGCTGGAGCTTTGGAGAATGCAGAGTACCCCTTCATTGCCATTGCTCCCAGGTCCAATCTGGCCCAAGTGGTAGCACCTGATAGAGTCCTATCTATGGGTCAAATAGAACTAAACTGTGTACTTATGCAAAACTGAATTACTTGAAATAAAACTGTTTTGATATTTAATCTGCGCACTAATACTAAACTGAACTGGTTGAAATAGAACAGTTTTGACATTTAACTGTGAGTGGACAAAAACTATATATATACTAAACTGAATAATTTGAATTAGAAGTACTTGACTAAACTAAATAGCTTGAAATAGAAATGTTTTTGACAAATAAACTGGGTACTCATGCTAAACTGATCATTTGTATAGAAATGGATTTGGCATCAAATAACCTACAAAGGTTGATATGCCATAAACCCAAACAACCAACAAAACAACCACCCTGTTGAACTCCACTTAAACAATGACTTTATGTTAAATATTACTTGTGCAAAGAGAGAGGTTGGGTATATATATATATATATATATATATATATATATATATATATATATATATATATATATATATATATATTCAGCAGTTTCACATGAATTGACACTGATGGAAGCCAGACTTACTAATTCACCATAACTTCTGAGGATTGGATTAGTTTTACTGTCATTATAATCAGTTTAGATTGACTGCTTACCTGACAGGTATTTCAACTAGTTTGTACCTCTTGACCTCTTACCCAATGGGTACTTTAACAAGTTTTGTTAGATGAAACTTTATTTTATTAAATGAAGTTTCATCAGATGATTGTTTCTTCTGTTTCATAGTAGACATATGAAACTTATAGCTATGAAACAGAAGTGAAAAAGGTGAGTCTGATTACTTTTAGTTATATATATATAGAGAGAGACAGACAGACAGACAGACAGAGAGATAGAGAGAGAGAGAGAGAAGCAAGAAAGACGGAGAGACACACACATACATACACACACTACAAGGTGTTACCCAAAAGTACAGAGAACTTAAGGTATACAATGGCTTCCTTAAAAGAAGACAGAATTGATAGAAAATAAATTGGGCTTTTTGAGTTTTGTTTCCTGTCTGAGTGATTTCAAGTGGTATGAAACTTCTTATGAGACATATGAACACTGAATAACTTGTCAGATGAACATATTGGTCAATTTCTTTAAATTCTCCTAACATTTTAGTTGTGCCAGGGCCACTTCTTGGCCTAGTCACTCAAATTTAATGACCTGCATTATTTCAATAACCTGTGTTAAGTTGATAAGAAAAGGTTTTAAATACAAGAAAAAAAAAGAAAAAAAAGGAGAATAGCAATGAGCAGAATTGAATTGCAAAGTTGAATAGCATTTGATTTTCATTCCAAGCAAAATAAAAATAAAAGAAAAAAGAAAATTAATTACTAAATTTGATAAGAAAACAAAATATTCATGAAAAAAAAAAAACTGAATTCAAAACTAATATCCTTCATATATGTATGTGTATATATGTGTACATTTATACTCATGTATACTCTGGCCCAGCGGTTAGAGTGTTCGCCAATGGCCCGGGAGACCTGGGTTCAATCCCAGGTCGAGTCATACCAAAGACTTTAAAAATGGTACTTGATACCACCTTGCTTAACACTCAGCATTATAAGGTACGGTTCAAGGGTAAAGTGGAGCAATCCTGGGAATGGAGTAGCGCCCTCCCCTACACCTTGGTGTAGTAGCTATCGAAAAGGGAGCCTTCGGGTCACCCTCGACTATGGTCGCTAACTAACTTATACTCACATATACTCATTCACATAAATGCGAATATGTGGTACATATAGCAAGGTACATATGCACATATGCACCTATAAATAATGAATATAAATAGAAAGAAAATATTCATACATATGAATAAGTATGTATATGTGATAAATCTCTCTCTCTCTCTCTCTCTGAATATATATATATATATATATATATATGAATAAATACTATCTCACCAATAAATAAGTACACCTCTATGAATTCTTTATATAGAGTTAATTTTTTCTAAACCAATAATAACAGGATTTTATTATTTCTCATGGAATCAAAACAGATATCATTAGATATTATTCATTACCAAAATCTACAGCATTGAAACTAACAAAAAATATGAATATGCAACACTAAAAAAATATGTACACCTCTTATTTATAGATATGAAGTTCTATTTTGGGTTTTTTAATTTTATTTCTAGTTCCATTGTCTATGTAGAAAAATAAAGTTTTTAGCAGAAAATTATCTCTATCCAATGGTTTTATGGTGCTGTTTGTATTTTCCTTGGAAACAGATAGAACAAATAGAAAGCTTTACTTTCAGTGTCTTTCATATGTATGCATTCTAAAAGTTTTAACAAACATATATATATATATATATATATATATCAGATGAATAAAAGTGATAAGACAAAAAGAAATATTTCTTTTTAATTACTTCTTTGAAATTTTTTATTACATATATATATATATATATATATATATATATATATATATATATATATATAATTTTTTTCTAAAAAAAACCCAACAATCTGTCACATTAAGATAAATTTATTTTCATCCTGTTAAAACCATTGATATAAATCAATGCTCAAAAAAAATTAACAGGACTTCTTCAGATCCAACAAGAAATGGAATTATTTACATTGACCTTTTCACAAGGATTATTTAAATTTGATATTCTATTTTTTAATATTTTGGAATTGTTCTCTACTCTGGATTTACTGGATTGAATGATATCTTATATATATATATATAGTTGATGGACTCTTCTGTGGATCACAACATATGAGTTCAGTTAAATATGTAAACCATTGGATTACCTACACAGGTGATTTGTTTATTATGGTGAAGGCATATGCAGAAGGAACCACACTTTTTGGATAAGCTGATTACAGAAGAATGGTGTAACATTGTACTGCAGATTATCCTGAGCTTCAGTCCTCAGGTCATTATGAATTCAGAGTTTTTCCTTTTCCTTGACCAGCTGCCCTACCTAGACCAGAGAGTTCTGTTTGCTTTTGTATTTTATCCATAGCTAGGAAAAGAAGAGAAGGATTTATATCTTTCCCAAGGGTATGTGCAGAATGAAACACAAACAGCTTCATCTAGGATCTTACCTCAGTTTGTTAAGTCAATTTCTTTATGGTGATAACTGTCATGCCATGCACACGTTTCATATATATATATATATATATATATATATATATATATATATATATAAATAAGTAAAGTTGGCGACTGTAGTCGAGGGCAACCCAATGGCTCCCTTTTCAATAGCTACTACACCGAGGTGTAGGGGAGGGCACTATTCCATTCCCTGGATTGCTCCATTTTACCCTTGATATGTACCTTATAATGCTGAGTGTTGAGCAAGGAGGTACCAAGTACCATTTTTTAAGTCTTTGATATGACTCGACCTGGATTTAAAGCCCGGTTTCCCGGACCATTAGTGAACACTCTACCCACTAGGCCAATGAGCCGGTTTTATTATACAAATATGAAAGAACAAGGTATTCAAAGGATGATTTTATTTATAGTTAAATTATTTGCCAATGTTAAATGTTTTGGTTTGTTACACTAAATCATTATCAGAGTAGTGAATATGTGATGTTGTATCGTCTGAATTATATCTAATTTTAAAATGAAATGAAAAATATGAGAAAACTTTTTAAATTCTATTTATGTAAACAAAGTAAAGAAAGAAATAGAAATCTGAAAAGGATAAAGATATATATATGCATAAATATATATATATTTTTAGCAAATATGTTATGTCTTTAAAATAAATTTTTGAACACTAATTACATCACATAGTTTTGAAACAGAATACTACTACTGGAAATAGGATAAAATATTTCTCATTTTTTTAAATTTTATTTTAAAATTAAATACAATTCAGAAAATATGCCATCACATATTAACTGCTCTGAGGATTGTTTAATGGTTTATGATGATGGTTTAATCAAAAAACTTAATGTAAAGATGTTTAATATAAAAACTGAAACATTTATCATTGGCAAATAATTCAACTATATATATATATATATATATATATATATATTATAATAATAAATAAATATATATTAGTTTTTATATATATTCAATAACATGGATGCTTATCTGCAACCATTGGTTTCATGCATGTGATTACACAGCAATCCTCAGGCAGAAAAGAAAGACTTTGGAGAAATCAAAAAAGTCGAAAAGATATAGTCAAAAAAATTTGCTTTACCACTAACCCACTAAATGAGATTAGTTATAACCATAAACTGTTGTAATATCATATATATATATATATATATATAATTTGCTTCAGAGTTATTGCATGCATCAAGATATATACATATTTTTGCCAATATCTACTGATTTTCTCATTCCAATTAAATTGATATCACATTTTTTTTAAATTTCTAGATTTTAAATGAAGTGAACTGTTTAGTAAATGATGAATAAAATTGATTTAGTTTTTGTACATTAAGCATAAAAGTCACAAATGACCAGCATTAGAATGAGGGCCAGGAAAATAAGACAGGTTATCTAATGCATAAGCCATCCTTGTTGAAACACAGTAATGCCACTATTAACATACAGCTGAAGGGATAAGGGGGTTCATACCTTTCCCAAGCGTCTTAGTCCAAAAGTGATAGTAATAGCACAGCTGGGGTTTGAACTCACTCTCTACAATATCACAGTCCTACACTTTAACCACTACACTATGGAAACTCCTTCAAAAATAAATATTATTAGTTTGAAAAAATGTCTCATCTCATAAATATTATATAATGATAATTATTGCTTTTCTAATATGATACTTATTACTTTTATTAATGAGACTATTATTACTTTTTTAATGTGACACTACTGAAAATAGGAGAAACTGACTTCATGGACATCAAAATATGGAAGGAACAACATTGTTGCGTATATGATTAACTGTCAAGAAAAAAGAGCATTTTCTTGATTTACAAAATGGTTGATCAGTTAAGCACTTGATTAAAAATACAACCAATCTTTTAAGACTTGGTTTCTTTATTCTAATGGCATATCAACCATCATGGATTATTTAATGCCAAAGCCATCCTTGTAGAAGAACAGTAGTGGTACTATTCAACCCATAGATGCAAGGATAAGAGTTCAGATTGTTTCTATGAGTATTAGTCTAAACATGAACATAATATTATGACAGAAGTTTGAACTAACTACAATATCACAATCCAGCATGGTACTATTTACCAATCCCTCCGCTCGGGCAGGATATGACACAAGGTCAATTTTTAAGCAGAGTTTAACAGGTTTGAATTCAGAGTTTTCCTTCTCCTAGACTAGTTGCCTAACCAAGGCTGAAGAACCTAGTCTGTCCTACTATTTACCCATAGCTGGAGGGAGAATAATCGGATTCATACCTTCCCCAAGGGTTTTAGTGCTATGTGAAATGCAATCAGTCTCGTCCAGGATTTGAACTCGTGTCGCCGTGTCCATTTCCTATGACGATAACGACTACACAATCCAGCGTGGTAGTCACTAAGTTATGGGGACTCTCTACCAATCTTCTGTTTTAGGTAAATCAATGTGTGGGCGTAAAGAAAAGAGGAATGTTAGTTTAAGCAAAATCATGGGTTGAATGTCAATTGTCAATTGTGGAAAACAGTCTCCTCTTTAAAAACCTTGGTATTTAACCAACAGTATTGAGATGTGACACAAGGTTGGATTAACTTGGGGTGCCCAACAGGAAATATGCCTCCTCAAGGTTGGGCACAAAAATTGTTCATGTCTTGTCAGTATTCCTCTTCAGAAGAGCCTCAAGTACCAAGCAATCAACCCAGCTCTTACCTTTCTTGAATTAGGGGGCAGGTGATGATTGAAAGGAACGCCCTGCTTAAAACACGAGCCATTAATTTTCAAAGACCACCTGGCATCTGTGTTTTGTGTATGATCTATTGCAAAAATGTCTTTCTCTCCTGCTCTTCTGAGAAGTTTATATAACAGGGGAATAATTCAAAACTAGCAATGATTGGCCAATCATACTAGTACTACTCTTATGCAAATCCCTCATGCAGTGCCATCACTCTTTCACCCACTCTAAACAGCAAATTATGAAAGGATTATCAGTCATAAAATTCAACAGTGCCACCTTGCAGACATTTCTCCAAACAGCCAATTACCAAAAGAGGTTTAACTCAACAAATAACAGTAACACTATTCATAAATATTAGACAACACCAATAGTCAATACTTTTCTGCTTACAGTCAAGACACACTAAAAGCACAAGTTCCTACAAGATTACTAAAGTTAAGTAGCAATGAGTCTGCTCTATGCTTAGACGGATGACCACTTAGCAACAAAAAATATTATATGGCAGACTAGCCAAAGTTTTATTAATAACAACAGTCAATACTTTTCTGATGTGACACAAGAGAATACAGTTAGTAATGACTTTATGGACAGGATATCAAAATATGAAAGAAACAACATTGTTGTGTTTATATAATCAGCTGTGAAGCAAAAAAGTTTTCTCTTGATTTATTTAGTTGATTGATCATCTTGGCTCTTGAATAAAAAATAAAACAAATTCCTGCTTTATATATGAGGATCATTAAATAAGTTTCCAGACTTTTTTCGTATGGGCCCTTTTATTGATAGTACACACATGAAACTCTAGTCCCCTTCAAAGTAATCTCCTCTGACAGCAATGCACTTGTTGTACTGTTTCAACAACTTCTCAAAGGCCCCATGGAAGTCCTCTTGTGTGAGCGTATCAATGACCTTTGTTACAACCTTTTTCATCTCCTCAATTGTCTCATAACAACAGCCTCTGAGCTTAGGGAATAAGCAAAAGTCACAGGGAGCAAGGTCTGGACTATAGAGAGGGTGAGGAAGTATCTTGATACCCATCTTGGTCAAATAGTGTGTGATAAGGATGGAGTTGTGGACTGGTGTATTGTCCTGGTGGAAATGCCACTGACCCGATTTGAAAAGTGCTGGCCTTTTCCCTAGAAATCTCTTCCTGAACTCACTTAAAACCTCCACATAGTAACCCTAACCCTTTGGCCAATCAACTCTAGTGTATTGACTTCCTTACTCCTCCTGCACCTCTCATCATCCCTCACAGACTCCCTGCCTTCCTTGAATCTCTTATGCCACTCAAAAACTGATGCTCAATTCATGTAAGATGGTCGAAAAGCAATCCGAAGCATTACATACCTTTTTGTGGCATTTTTTCCAAGTTTAAAAAAGAATTTTATTGCATATCACTCTTCTAAAGTGTCCTCACGTCCAGATTGCATTTTTGAAATTCACCAGCAGTGACAATCAGGCTTTAGTAGGGTGTATTCCAATTCCTGCTGTAGCTGTTCATTTGAAGCTGAAATCATAAAAATTGGTCAGTCATCTCATAAGATGTATAGCAATAACATAGTGAATTTTCAAGAGTCTACAACAATTTTAAATGCCTGTACAAAAAAAAGTCTGGAAACTTATTGAATGCACCACATAGATCAACAGTGAAAGCAAATATAGATTAATAATTTTATCAAATTGAGAGGATCTCTCATCACCTCTCAAAAAACAAATACAAAATTAGATTCCTTTGATTTGAATTAGTGTTTATCTACAATACAAAATCTAATGAACTATTTACTATTTGTTTGTTTCAGTGATTTTTATGGCATATCAATCTTTGTAGGTTATTTAGTGCAAAAGCCATCCTTATAGAAGAATATTTGTACTACTATTTAACCCATAGCTGAGTGGGGGGAGATAAAGGAGTTCATACCTTTCCCAAGAGTATTTGTCTGAAACTGAACAACAAAATAGTGTGACTGAAGTTCAAACTCACTTACTATGATTTTACTGTCCAATACACTATGCCACAAGGACTACTTCACATAATTTATCTTGAACAAAGTCAGCAACTTGTAAACTAGATAACCATTACATTTTGTGGGGCAATTATTAGCAAGCTGGGGTTATGGATCAATTATCACGATTGATTTTGATCCTCACTAGATCCTCTGTAGTCTTGTACCAAATCTAGGTAATATTTAATAAATAACTATTCCATTGGCTCACATGGTCTAATGGTTAATGAACTAGGCTAGAAAATCATTCTTAATGAGTTTGATGGTTAATGAACTAGGCTAGAAAATCATTCTTAATGAGTTTGATTCTCACTGTGTGTTCTATTCTTTTGGCCTTTGGGTTGGGATTTAAGTAAGCTGCTGTTTATCTCTCTCAGCTGCATTCTTATCTTTGGCCAGTTTGTGATATGACATTTAACAAGTAAGACTAGCAGTTCATTGTTAATGAGCTCAATCCTCACTGGGTATCCCATTCTTTTGTTCTTGTAGTAAACTATGCTAAAACTGACCTGCTAATCAGATCTGTACTGCTTTCTTCTGCCCTTTTATTCCCTAATGTTATTCTGTCCCTATTATTATTACTTCCTTCAGCAGAGGTTGATGTGCCCCACCCTACCATCAGTTTTCCCCAACCCATACAAAAATCAAGCACTTCTGACTATAAAGTTTCTTCATACATTACAGTTTCCTGGTGTTCCTCAAGTCTTATTTTGAATGAAACAAAAGTATGAAGGCCATCCAATAAACAAAGTGAATTTTGCCAAGGAGTTGGCAGTCAGAAGCATAGTTGACAGTCGCACTTATTTCAAGGAAATCAATAGTGATGGGTAATTTTATGTCTCAGAAGACTATCAACATGACTTTCTTTACTGATCATTGTGTTCAGAACTCTTACTTTACTGGAGAATCAGGGTGTTTCCACTCTATGGACTGTTTTTGCAATTCAGGCTTGTAGTGGAAAACCTATGTTTAGCCCATTTGTAAAGGTTTTGTAAAACTAAAATATGCTTTACAACATACATCACACATTCTTCAATAAATTTTACATTGTTTACACTTCTCAGCCACCAAAAATTTAATGACATTCCTCAGTTCAAGCTTGGAGTACTCTGTTTAATTTACCACTATTTTGAAGATCATAAAACAAATATTTTTGTGAAATTAAAATAACTTTTATTATAAACCTATTCAAAACAATTCTGAATTTACATTTATGGAAAAAAGATTTCTGAAAAAAAAATCTTTATTTTGTTTCTTTAAAAAAAATTCCCCTTATTTATTGAATGACTCTCATGCAATTCAAATTAGAAAAAAGTCACTGCAACACAAAATTAGATCCATTTAACATGTCAAGTATTTATTTACGATACAAAAGCCACTTGATTGTATTTTTTGTGATATTTGCATCTAACAAACTTAGCAAATTAAATATTTGATCATTTCTGTGCATTAAACTTTTAAGAGCTTCCATTCCAAAATATCACTAGGGCCTAATGAATTTATAACTTGGAGATTGATTTTTACAGAAAATCTGTCGCACTTGATGTACATATTTATTCAATCTCTCTGCTCAGCCCAGTCAGTTGGTGCTGTAGAATACACTGACTGCATCTCTGCAAAGGGGTAAGATACCCTCCTCTCCAATGAATGTCCTAAATATGACATTAAGCCATCTGATGATGATGCTCCAGTCATGGAGATTGCTCCCAGGTCCATTCTGACCCAGAGTAGTAACACCTGATTGGGTCTTATCAATGGGTCATATAGAACAAACTGTGTGCAAACAAATGACTGATGTTAAATTGTGACTGTTATATAGTAATACTTGAAACCATTTAACTGTGTGCAAGAAAGAGCTCAGGCTTGTTTAAGAATGTTATCTAGAAAATGTGTTTACAAATCATATATATATTTAATATACATATATGTATACAGAGGATTTGGCATTAAATAACCTTACTATGGTTGATATACCATAAAACCCAACCAAACTAAATCCCTTCACCATGGGTAGGATGTGACACAAGGTCTATTTGCTCAGCAGAGTGCAGTGGGTTTGAACATAAAGCTTTCCATCCCCTAGACTGTTTGTATAAGCAAGACTAAAGAACCTAGTCTGCCCAACTATTTACCCAGAGGTGCACATAATGTAATGGTTATCATTGTAGGAAATTAATATGGTGACCTGAGTTCAAATTCTTGACAAGACTCTTTACATTTCACAGAATGCTAATACCCTTGGGAAAGGTATGAACCCAAATATTCTCCCTCCAGCTACAGGAAAATAGTAGAAAGAAAATTAAACTCATAGAATTATATACTTTTTTCCATTCCTAGAGTTTTTCAACAAAAACAAATATGACCATCTATGCTATGCAATTCAAAAAGGATTCAACAAGTGTATTAATCAATTATTTATATAAATGAACTAAAATAAAATACATTTTTCCCTACAGCCATAACTTCTTTGTAAATATTCTTTACTGCCATTCTTTTTACCTTGAAAGTTATACCTCTTCATTAAAGATGTTGGCATCAGAGTGTTTAATGGTTGTCTTTGGCAAATGGATGCAAAAAAGGTCAATAGTACAGTCACTCTAACAACATTCAGAGAAACTAGAGTGCTTGTCAATGGATAACATTGTTAAACTGGTCACACAGTTGTCTCTGTAGGGCAGCTTATCACCTAAATCTGTTATACTCCAATGTACCACTTGGTATCAGATGGTGGGAGTATTGTCTATCTTACTATTGTACAAGTCATTTTGGAAGTGGGGTTTCTGGTTCACTTCATAAATGTTCCTGTAGGGACTTAATTTTCAGTACAATCAATGTTGAAATCAGTAGACAGCTGAAGTAGACATCTTCCATTCCATGGAAGTTGGAATAAAATGGGTTAGCTTACATTAATGACAAGCTATGGATGCTTGATGAACCATAAACCATTCGTTTCTAGGAATCAAGGCCACCATACAAAATTGATATATGTTACATTGTGTTTGTGCTAGGCATAACTGTTATTGTTGTAGGAATTGAATTGGTGATTCGAGTTCAAATCCTGAATGAGGCTGTTTGTGTTTCACTTTGTGCCAATACGCTTGGAAAAGGCATGAATCCATCTTTTCTCCCGTCTCTGTTAGAAAAGAGTATGTATTTACTAACCCCTCTACATGAGAAGGATGCAATACAAGTTCATTGTTTAAATGGAGTTCAATAAGTTTTCCTTCTTTTAGAGCAGTTGCCATACCGAGGCTAAAGAACCCAGGTGTTTGATGTACAGATGAGGTTAGAGATCATCTCAACTGAAACAGCCCTGAGAAAGTTTATGTTTTGAATTTTAGCAGTTGGATTTCTGGCATACAACAGAGCAAACCTGTTTTTGGGAAAGGGAGGGGGTTAACATTTTTGAAGAGGATTTTTAGGGGTTTCAGTGCAAACTTTTGAAGATGCAAAGACTTTCCTTCCCTATATGAGGGATAATTTGGAAACACATTGAGATGGTTGTAATGAATTATCAAAACATTAATAAATGTGGAAACCAAAATGTAAATGCATGTTTGTTCACTTTTTTCATCACTGGGATCAAGTGACAACTTTTAAAACTACCACAATATTACAAATACTGCTGTGTTTAAAACCTATAGAATCTATGACTTGTAAAATATTATAAATGTTCCCTTTCCAGAAATATATCCAGAGATAGCTGGCATGAATTATTAACATATTAATAAATTTATGTAGTACTATCGAACAAATATGTTTTGGAAGTTTTAATGTTAACTAGAAACCCCTTATAGAGGTTTTGATTGGAACTTTTAAAAGATGCAAAGACTTCCTTTGTTCTATAAAGAATGGTTTGGAAAATCACTGAGATGGCCAGCCTGAATTATTAATATATTAATAAATGTGGGGATCAAACTATAAATGCATGTTTGTTCACTTCTTTTATCACTGGAATCAAGTGACAACCTTTGCTAGAGAACAACAATGTTACATTGTGATATATAGATACTTACAAAATCCACTTTCTAGAAAGATTTGTCATTAGTGTTTAAAATGCAAAAAAGCTTTGATATTCATAATTTTATTAATCAAATTATATTTGAATATGTGAATTAAATACAAGTTTTTAAATTATTTTCTCAATATGTGATTATGAACCCTGCAACACTGATGAGACCAGGGCCATCTATAGGTACAGGTAGCAGTTTTAGGGGCTTGAATTGTTGACTAGCATTGCCTTTAAGGATTAGTAGGATCTGATCAGATTTATCATGGATATTGCCAATTCTACTTATAGTCTGAAGGTGAGTGATTAATGGATGCTTTAGTTGGCATACAGATTGGTTAGTTTGTTTATTTTGTGGGCCAGGCCCAGCTGCCAACAGTAAGCTGTCTTTATGCTTGATAGTTTTTCAAAAGTTCTGTACACCAACATAACATAAACATCAATGAACATGTTTGAATTGACAAGATGCATAAATGATCACTGAATATTTGCCCAAGGAGTCAGTCTTGGGGCAGTGAGGGTCCATAAAAAAAGTGAGGGTCAGGATGTAGTCTGGAAGAGAGACCCATCCGGGCAATCAGAACAAAAGGAACATGAACGTGTTCCTTAGACCTCACAATGTGAAGAAAAGAATCAAAGATGTGCAAAGAAATAATTCACCTCCAACAAACAACTGTAGTGACAAATGACTGTACCTCATAAATTTTCTTGTTTCTATGACCTCTAAAGAGATAATGGGTAGCATGAATTAAGCAAATTGTGCATAATGAATTAGTATCAAGATTTAGATAATATTATGACAGAAGAGTCTCTTTTGAGTACTGTAAAAAAAAGTTAATGTTGAAAGAAATAAAAAATAAAAAAAGCAGAATAAAAACAAATAACATGAGGTTGAGTTGAACAACCATTATTTTCTTAATATATAATTTTGGTAATAAACCATTATTTATAAAATATGTTTTTGTGAGAGTATAAATGTTTTTTTACATGTACAGTGTACCTATATGTTTTTAGAATTCTTTTTTAATTGCTTACTTGCATGTCAGTCCTGAATTCTTTTGAGGATAAAAAATAGTTATCATTTTGAAATTTGGACGGATATTTTTGGTTTAGCAGGTGGAGAATCTAAGGTCTGGGTCCATTGACTACTGGACTGCAACTGACTAGGACGGAGTATTGGGTATATTTAGAACCATTAGCTTTTGATGGTAAAATAGGAATGAATTATTTTTGGAAATTATGACTCATGTTGGTCTATTTATAATTTTAGATTTGAAGAAACACTTAGGTTAGGGACAGTTACATCTTAAAAGAATAAACAATAAAAGATCCTGTCATGAGGAAAGTTGTTTTTATGATTGTTTCTCCCTTGACCATCATCATCCTCATCACTATACAGAATCTTCAGTAGTCCCTTGAAATCTGTTGCAGTCTTCAAAATCAATAAACAATGAAATGTCCTATTATTAGGAAAGTTATGTTGTTTTTTATGGTGGTTTCTCCTTTGACCATCATCATCTCAACATATAATCATTAGCTGTCCCCTGAAAACTATTGCCTTGACACCAATCAATATAGCAGCTGCTGTCTTTGACAGAGCAAGTTTCCATACCTATGGAACATACATATTTATGTAAAACAATTTCAAATCTAACTATGGTATACATCCTCTATCTGATATTGTGATTAGATCTCTATGCAACACATTTGGTTCTAATAAAAAGAAACATTATACAATCACACCAGTTTCCTCATCTTTATGTCTTTTTTTTAACATATATATATACACACACACATTATCACTCATAAATAAGTTCAATCCTATAATTCTTTAAAGTAACTGAAAACTGTTTTGACATTTAA
The DNA here is from genome assembly GCA_963585895.1 of Sepioteuthis lessoniana. Taxonomy (NCBI): domain Eukaryota; kingdom Metazoa; phylum Mollusca; class Cephalopoda; order Myopsida; family Loliginidae; genus Sepioteuthis; species Sepioteuthis lessoniana. The sequence continues at coordinate 97,191,084 of OY757912.1, forward strand.
ACTGCATACTTATACTAAACTGAATTGTTTGAAATAGAACTGTTTTTGACATTGAAACAGTACGTACGGTAAACTGAATTGTTTGAAATAGAACTGTTTTGACATTCAACTGTGCATGGACAAAAACTATAATTATACCTTGCCCAGTCGGCTGGAGCTGTAGAATACACTGACTGCCTCTCTGCAGAGGGGTAAGACTGCCCCCAACAAGTGTTCTGGATATGACACTAAACAATCTGATGGTGAGGTTCCAGCAATGCTGGAGCTTTGGGGAATATGGAGTACCCCTTTATTGCCATCACTCCCAGGTCCACTCTGGCCCGGAGTGGTAGCACCTGATAGGGGTCCTATCTATGGGTTAAATAGAACTAAACGGTAGTTGGTATTTACTGTTTTTTTGGAGGTGCCTGTGGTGTAATGGTTATCGTCACAGGAAGTGGACACGGTGACACGAGTTCAAATCCTGGACGAGACTGATTGCATTTCACTTAGCACTAATACCCTTGGGAAAGGTATGAATCCAATTATTCTCCCTCCAGCTATGGATAAATAGTAGGACAGACTAGGTTCTTCAGCCTTGGTTAGGCAACTAGTCTAGGAGAAGGAAAACTCTGAATTCAAACCTGTTAAACTCTGCTTAAAAATTGACCTTGTGTCATATCCTGCCCGAGCAGAGGGGTTGGTAAATATGGTATTTACTGTTTTCAACTGTGTATTTATGCTAAACTGAATTGTTTGATTAAACTGAATAGCTTGAAATAGAAATGTTTTTCACAATTAAACTGTACTTACATTTAAACTGTGTGCTTATGCTAAACTGAATTATTTGAAATTGAACTGTTTTTGACATTGAAACTGTACTTACACTAAACTGAATTGTTATATATAACTGCTTGAGTGAACTGAATAGTTTGAAATGGAAATGTTTTTGACAAACAGTGTACTCATGCTAAACCGAATTGTTTGAAATAGAACTTATTGTTTACATAAAAATGGATTTGGTATTAAATAACCTACAAAGGTTGATATGCCATCAAACCAAACCTGGGGGTGTCCTCGTGGTGTAATGGTTAAAGCGATGAACTGCGGAATCGTAGTACGCGAGTTCGTACTCCAGTCGCGCTATTACGTTCACTTTCGGGCAAATACCCTTGGGAAAGGTATGAACCCTCTTATTCTCCCTCCAGCTATGGGTAAATAGTAGGACGGACTAGGTTCTTCAGCCTTGGTGAGGCAACTAGTCTAGGAGAAGGAAAACTCTGAATTCAAACCTGTTAAACTCCGCTTAAAAATTGACCTTGTGTCATATCCTGCCCGAGCAGAGGGGTTGGTAAATAGTACCCTTGGGAAAAGTATGAACCCCCTTAACCTCCCAGCTATGGGTTAAATAGTATCACTACTGATCTTCTCGGATAATAGCTTTGGCATTAAATAACCTACAAAGGTTGATATGCCATTAAACAAAGAAACCAAACCAAAATCAAACCAAACCAAACCAAACTATACTTATACTAAACTAAATTGTTTGAATTAGAACTGTTTGACTAAACTGAATAGCTTGAAATAGAAATGTTTTTGGCAATTAAACTGTGTACTTATGCTAAACTGAAATTGTTTGAAATAGAACTTACTATCTGTTTAAAAATGGATTTGGCATTAAATAACCTACAAAGGTTGATATGCCATAAAAACCAACCAACCAACCAACTAAAGTAACTTAAATAAGTTCAATTCTATGATTTTTTTAAATAAAAAAGGAACATGATACAATAAAAACAGATTATGTATTATCTATTACAAACTCTACAACATTGAAACTCGATGACTAAAAATATGAATATACAGCACCCCAAAAATAAGTATACTACTTAAATATATTTATACCATTTTATTTTTTGTTTAAAAAGGTGTCGCAATACTATTTTGTGTAATTCTTGCAAGATCAATAATATCAAGACTATAAGCAATCATAAAAAATAAAGGCAAACACACCAAATATTAATTTGAAATAACTTCTTTCATAGGAATGTTAGTATTTTTGGAGTGCTGCACATTTATATTTTGGATTATTGGCAGTGAATGATACAGGAACGAAGATGTTAAAACAGTATTTTAATTTCTATCATTCATCACTTTCATAATAAAAGTAAGTCACCATTAAATTCAAATTTGTAAGATCTTTACAATGAAAGAATATATAATCACTGTGGTATATATATATATATATATATATGAGAGAGGGAGAAATGAGCTGTAAATAATTTTAGTGAATGAAATAAAGATATACTATTTAAAAATTCTTTTTTTCCTAAATTAAATAAACGCTGCAAAGAAATTACTTTAATAGAAAGATGAGGTATCAATTTTCCAAGGAATCCCAAAGAGAAGATCAATATTACTAAATATTATAAGATCAATATCAAATCAATGTTACAGGTCCCAATAACAAAATTTTCAACAATAAAAAATGTGCAAAACACCCAACACACATTTTTTTTTAAATAAAAAAGAAGCAAATATTAAGAATTTCCTCTTTAATCCAACTTAATATCTCCAGAAAACTTTTTTCCAGTCAAATTTTATCTGATTCTTTAAGACAAGATGTTGTCACTACAATACATTGATTATTATAAGGTAGTGTATTCTTATGTATACTGGCTTTCTTACAAGATTCCGAATACTATAAACTTGTCTTTTTTGTCAGATCTTTTGAGATTAGGGATTGTTGATATTCATACATTGATTTTTCAGTGTTTCCTCATCTTTTTGAAACATTTTCATACATATCATCACCCATAAATAAGTATAACCACAGTCTTTTTGAATAAAAAAGAAACATTATATCATTAAAAAAAACTTGTATTATTAGCTATTATTTATGACCAAACTTGTTAGTACTGAAACTTTATAACTAAAAGTATGAATATGCAGTAGTCCAAAAATAAGTACACCACTTACACATATTCATACAAGTTTAGCTTTGGATACAAAGCTGTTGCAATACTATTTTGTGCAATTCTTGTATGGTCATTGTCATCAAGATGGAAAGTAGTTGAAAAAAATAAAAGAAAACACACATAATATCAATTTCTTTCATAGGGATATCCTTAATTTTTGAGTGCTACATATTCATATTTTTGGTTACAGAGTTTCAATACAATAGATTTTAGTGATGAATAATACCTAATAATTTATGTTTTGATTGTATAAGAGAAATATATGAGGCTTAGAAGATTTGTTGGTTATTTGTTTTCATTTGGTTGGTAGTAGCAGGTTGTAGGTTTTGGGTTTAGCGTATCTGGCTCCATTTTTTTCTTTTCTTCTTACCCCACTTAACTTGTTGGCTTCTTTGTCTGTGAAGGCTGTAATAGAATAACAGAAGGAAGGAAGAAAAGAGACAAAGATACCTTTTAACTCAAAACTTTATTTTTGGGTTCAACGACAATTCTGTGGTTATGGAAATTCTTCCTGAAACCAATATAAATAGTCACATCTCTCAGACAAGGTGTTAAAATATATTTGTCATTTTCAGTGGTGGTGAGTTTAAAGTCAGTGGTTATATCCAGTGGGTATTTTTAGTAATATATGTTTCGACAATGTTGGCTTGCTAGCAGCAGACATGAGTAAGTGTCATATCACAAGACCTGATCAGCACATGTGTTCGCTGCTTGTAGCGAAGTGGAAAAGAGTGTTTTCAGTCTGAAGTGAGGCAGAGTTTCTCTTTAGCACTGGAAAGTCTGTCTTTCAGGCATGTGTGACTCCTACTTCATATCAAAGGTTTCTGGGAACTACTACACTTTTGAATTTATTTTGTTTTATTTTATTTTTATTTTAATTAATCTCCACAGATACTGAAATCCTGGTATTTTTGGTTTAGAAGAAAATGATATAAAAAGATTGGTAGAGATGTGCTCATTTATCTATATATATTTTTTTTTTTAATAGAACATCAACCTTTGTTAACTTATTCAATTTTAAGTCAGTCTTTTTTTCTTTTTTCATACAAATATATTGTCTCAAGTAACTAATGATAATAATCATTTACAAACAATTATAGATTTTAGTAACTATTCTCAATAAAAATAATTTGCTTGTAGTTATTTGATTTCAAGTATTCCTATTGTCACGTGGTCTACCACTGAGAGGAGAGAAATAAGGAATTTCCCCTACCCCTCTGCGTTTGAGTTAACAGGCCGCCAAAGACTGACCGTTAAAAAGAGGAATAGGAATGTAGATCAATTCCTCATGGCCGAAGTAACAAATCCAGTTCAGAATGAAAGCCAACAGATGGTTGCATTCTGTGACCGGGTGAAAGAGATAGTAGTCCGAACAAATCGCCTGACAGTGGAAAGAGGCTAAATGATTGGCCAGAATCCTAAAGCGGAAGTAGCACCCAGCGGAAATAGGGATAAGGAAATCAGTTTTCAGGATGGAGTTCACCATGAACGCATGGGCGAATCTTATGCCAAACTCCAGGTGAAAAAGCGGAAAGAATCTTGGACAAGAAGAACTGATGCCCTCAAGCCAAAGCTGTAAAAAAATCCTACCAGCCCGTAAAAGAGAAAATACTCTCAGAAGGAACCCGTCAAAAAGCTAAGTAAACCTTCAGACTGTTTCTCCCTACACCCTTCTTAAGTACTGCAATTATATACTCTCTCTCTCTCAATTTCAAGAAGGAAGAAAGAAAAGAATAAGGAAGACATTTGTATTTATATATTATCCGCTGATAATATAGCCGACACTTTAAATATGTGTGTCCGCGTGTATTAAAAACCTTGTTATATTTTAATGTCCCCACGTGTTGAAATTTATTCATTGTGTTGTCTGCCTATCAAGTTGTCTTTTGCATGCTCCCTTTTCAGCTTCATTCACCTCAATTTATTCTCGCTCATGTTCTATTTGCCTTTAAAAATATGACACGGGAAATTGGAATTGTCGATTACGATAAATAGTATTATTATATCTAAACCTAGAAGCCCATATCTTCCATTATCCTAGGGGTAGGAAGAGGTAGTGGCCTGGTGGGTGTGTGTATAATGTGAAATTTGGAAACCCCTTGCCAGCGGCGGTCAGTCAAGCTCCAAATTAACCCCCGCATTATCTGCCAGTTCCTATATGCCCAAGAAAGGACTCTGAACTAGGACTTATTCTGCGAGGGATCAAGTGCTAGGCTGCCCCGTCTTCACACGTGCAAAAAATAAACTCCCATCTTGGGATAAACATCTTATACCGTGTCATACTATTGAATACTAAAAATTTTCAAATGGGTCTGTTTGACTCATAGAAGGGACCCTAACAGATAGTAATACTTCAGAATGAACTTGAGAGTAATCATTCCAAAGATTGTGATGGCACCTACTAAGAACTGGAGCCTCATCATTTTAAGCTGTTTAGTGTTATACCCAGGACACATAGATGATACTCAGTATGTGTTGGTTGGTTGTTTGGGTTTCATGGTGTATCAACCTTCCTCTGTGTGTGTGTGTGTGTGTGTGCGTGTGTGTGCAGAATAATGGTCCAAAGTATTAAAATTAAATGTTTTTAGATTCTTAAGGTCTTTCACTGATTAGAATAACAGAATAATAAACCTGAATCAATTCTAATAAGGTACATAAATATATCAGGATGTTGATTTTTCTGTATTACTATTCATAAATTAACATATTTTCTTTTATTTCCTATAAGATAAATCTATTCATTATGTCTTTTTTATACTCTACTGTAGAGTTATAATGGCTCAGTCTAATCAAATTTCTACCTTAAGTTATGGTAGTGCATTTGCAAGCCCCTCTTTAAAATAAATGAAAAAAAAACCTGTTTTGTTCATTCAATCATTCTTCTAGTCTTTCCTTCCCTTTTTTCTTTATTCTTCAGGGTTTTTTCTTCCTTTTATCATTTTTTCTACTTCTAAGATTTCTCTCAGTATGTCCTATTTACTTCCTCCTCCCCCTCCTCCTCCTTCTACTCCTACTCCTCCTCTGCTTTCTGTTTATTTACACAGCCTCCATTTTAATTTTCTTCTACCCATGAAGAGCAGAATCAATAAGCACCATTTTGAGAATGTAGTGCCGATTATTTTGCCAGAGTTTCACCAGTTCCAGATGTGATAACAAGCCAACCATCTATGGTACATTATATCTTGGCCAATTTATTCCTCCAGTTAATGAAGCTTAGAGTGCATTCACTGAATCAAATGCAGAGGAGTAAGTTTCTCTGCCTCAAAAAGGGAGGTATTCTGGCTATGATAAACTTCAGCTAGTGGTGAAGCTCCTGTTCTGGATATCTGGGGAATGTGGAGTCCCCCTTCATTGCCATTACTCTCAGGTTCACTCTCATCCAGAGTGATTGTATCTGTTAGGGTTCCCTCTATGGGTCAAATAGATCTATTTGAAAATTATTAGTATTGAATAGGAATGCTTGAAACCATATAACAGTGTGCAAATTATTAGTATTTGATCTGATTAAATGATTGATTAATTTTAACAGCATGTCAACTTGTCTAGGATTATTTTATGCCTTGAGGTTTGGGAATTGCATTTATTGTATGTTCATATTTAACATTTATATGCAGTTGTTTCTTAAAAGTTATATAATATCAAGTATTCCTATCTAATATGAATAATTTACTCACAATTGTATGGTTTCAAGTATTCCTATCTAATACAAATAATTATGTGATTTTGAGTAATTATTTCTATTTGATAATAGTCATTTGTTTGCACACAGTTAAATGGTAACAAATAACTAAAAATAATCCTTAGTCAATCATCATAGCTTCAAGTAATTATTCTTAATACAAATTATATTAAAGTTATGTGGTATCAAGTATTATCAAATAAAGATTATTTTTAAATAAATTAATTTGATCCATAGATAAAACTGGAAGTGATGGCAATAAAGAGGTACTCCCCACTCTCTAGAACTGAATTTGGTTTAGCTTGGTTTGGTTTGGTTTGATGGCATATCAACTATTGTAGGTTATTTGATACAAATCCTTTTTATATCCATATATATTAAATATATGATTTCTAAAACACATTTTGTTAATAACTTTTTAAATGAGCCTGAGCTCAATTTTTGCACACAGTTAAATGGTTTCACTTATTTCTATCTAATATGAAAAATTCTATTTATCATTAATCATTTGTTTGTACACAGTTAAATGTTGTCAAGTATTGCTATTTAACACAAACAATTCAATTAAATATCAGTCATCTATTTACACAATGTTAAATGATTAAACAGTTCTATTTCAAATATTTCAGTTTAGCATGTCATCAAAATTAAATGGCTCCAACTATTGCTATGTATCACTAACAATTTAATTAAACATCAGTCATTTGTTTACACACAGTTAAATGATTAAACAGTTCTATTTTAAGCAATTCAGTTTAGTATAAGTCATTTGTTTGTATTCAGTTTAAATGACAAATAGTTCTAGTTGAACCATAGATAGGACACTATCAGGTGCTACTACTCTAAGCCAGAGTGAACCTGGGAGTGATATCAATGAAGGGGGTACTCCAGATTCCTCAAAACTCTTGCATTACTGGAGCCTCACCATCAGATTGTTTAGTGTCATATCCTGGACACACATTGGGAGTGTCTTACTCCTCTGTAGAGATGCAGTTGGTGTATTCTACAGCCCCAGCTGACTGGGCCATTAGAATTGGAGCCTCACTATTAGTGTAGTACCTAGGACACTCCTTTTTGGTGGGGGGCAGGTACAGTCTGCATATTCTAAGCTCCACCAACCGAGCAGTACTATCAGGTAGGAATACTTGATAAGTATAAAAATAAATTATTATTTTTATAGATAAATAAAAAGTGAGATAAAATATGATAGTAATGAAAATATGAATAGTTATGTGTATAATGAAACATTTATAAATGAATCAAATTTTGACATTAAATTACCCATAAGAGGTTGATATACCATTAAATAAACCAAATGAAAAAAGTAATTCATCCACACTTGGGATGGAACTTTTAGTCTAGTTTTATTTGAAAAAAGTTCTAGTCTGAAATAAAAAGGTCTGAAACAAATGAAAACAGCAGCTAATTTTGAACTGAGCAAAGAATGAGGAATGATTTAGATGATAAAAAAAAAGAAAAAAACCCTGAATGGAATGATTCAATAAGTTAGAAAATTACACTTGTACAAAAGGAAATTCTTAGATTAATATTTGAAGGAGGCTTTTCTGTTCTTTTATCTCCTTGGGAATTCATTTCCTTATTTTCTTTTCTAAGCCAGGAATTTTGACTGACAAGAAGGCTGCCGAATTTTCTTTTCTTTTTTGATTTTTATCATTTTTGAAAAATGCTGGAATTCTCTTTTCTCTGGATCTTTGACTTTTTGTCTAAATTTGTGATTGCTCTCTAACTGAGTAAAATAATGTGTGTGTGTGTGTGTGTGTGTGTGTGTGTGTGTGTGTGTGTGATCATATGTCTGCATATGTCTATGTATACATAGGCCTGTAGAAACAAAGATGAATTTTTTTATACACATGAACACATGCTTATAAACTTATATATATATATATATATATATATATATATATATATATATATATATATATATACAATTTGCATATTTTATGTACAAACAAATGCATTTTGCATACACATGAATACACATTTTTATTTGGAGGTATGTGGCCAAATGGTTATTGTCTTAGGAAACAGATATGATGAACTGAGTTAAAAACCTAGACAAGGCTGTTTGTGTTTCACTTTGCACTAATACCCCTGGGAAAGGGATGAATCCATCTGTTCTCCCTGACCCCAGCTTATCCAGGACTCACCTGGCATGAATGCCAAGTGGGTGATATTAAGTTGATTGCATGGTCCCAGGAGACCTTCCCTGCAGGCAATATCTGCTTAGCAGGGCAAAGTTTATCACTTGACACCTGAGGTACCCCAAAAGGGAATGCTGAGGAGATCAAGTCTTTTTTGAGAGAGCCAAACATGAATCTCAATTTACACAGGGTCCCCACATTGAAATAGTCTTGCATCAAATCTAGCCTATTGGGAGATTGGAAAAATTCTTCCCTTTATGAGTAAATAGTTGATCACACTAAGCTATTTAGTTTTGGTATGGCAATTGGTACATGAGAAGGAAAACTCTGAATTCAAAATAGCAACACTCTATTTAAAATTGACCTTGTGTTACATCCTACCTGCAGCAGAGGGGTTAGATAAATACATATATATTCTATGTACAAAGGTCGATTGAAAAGTTCATTGGCTGACTAAGATACTCTCAAGGAATGGGACAAAATAGGGCTTATTTTTCAACATAGTCCTCCTTAAGGTTCACACACTTCTTCCATTGGTGTTGTAGTTCTTGGATCCCATTGATCAAAAAGTTATCAACTGCAGATATGGCATCATCATAAGAAATTTTTGACCAATGAACTTATCTGTTCGCCCTATATATATATATATATATATATATATATAAAGTTAATTTTCCTATGTTTTTCCTGCTGCAAAACACTTGAATAGTGGATATGTCATTCAACTATTTACCTTTAGGTCAGATGTTCAAATCAGGCAGAATTCACTTGTTAATTTTATGTATCGGTTTGCTTTTACAATTTTAGTCAGGGTAGGCACTACGCCTACACACACACACACACACACACAACCTCTGGCAAAATACTCATGAGTTTTATGTTGGTAATTCTTCCATAATTTTTTCTTCAAAATTTAGTGATATCAAAATTTTTTTCTTTACCTTGTTGTTGAAAAAATCTTGATAACAAATTAAAATAAACTATTAGGTTCCATGAAGCCAGAAATTTGAGCTATCAAATAAAATAGATTTTGTTGAAGATTTGTGCTTTCATAGATTAAAAATAACAGAATGTGTGGTGAGTTCATATTTTTTGCCAAGAGTAGTATATATGTATGTGTGTGTTTATTCAACTCCTCCATCATGAGCAGGATGTAGTACAAGATTAAGTTTTGAAAATAAAGTACGGCTTGCCCTAATCTTTTGTCAATAACTGGGAGAAGTAGAGATGGATATATACCATTTCCAAAACCATTAGTACACAATGAAATGGAAACAGCCTCATCCAGGATTTGAACTTGACTCAGTGAATCCCCTACAATGATAACCATTACATTATGCACAACTTCTGTGTGTGCATGTGTGTGTGTGTGTGTGTGTGTGTTACATTTTTGTGGTTTCGCTGAATAATAAACATCAAAGTGTTCTAAAAAAGCTTTAAAGCAACTGATCAATATTATTTACTTACATGTTTTTCATCCTTTATACTTGAGCATATGTGTATAGTGAGTGCACATACATGTGTGTGTGTGTGTGTGTGTGTGTGTGTGTGTGTGTGTGTGTGTGTGTGTGTGTGTGCGTGTGTGTGTGTGTGCATGTTTATATAAATAGATAAATAAACTGTTAGACTGATTGGTACATACTTTCTATGGTATGCACACACACACACACACACACACACACACACACACATATATATATATATATATATATATATATATATATATATATATATATATATAAAAGAAAGAGAGACAGACATTGAGAGGGATAGATAAATACATACATATATATGGATGCACAAAGACTTTTTTTATTGTATAAATAAATAAATAGGTAGACTGACAGATACATTGTTTCTCTGGCATATATATATATATATATATAGGGAGAGAGAAAGAGAGTGGTGACAGATACAGACAAACATAGAGAGGAAGAGATAGATATAGACATACATACACACACATGGATGCACAAAGACTTTTATTTCAAAATCTATAATAGCAACTTTTTTCTGTTGTACAAACATGAATAGCCAAGAAAAACAATCTTTTATATTTGTTTCATTTATATGGAACAACATAAATTCTTGGTATTTAAGAATCAGTTGTAGCTTTTTTCTTTATCTTTTTTTATGCTGTCTGTGCATGGAGTGATGGTGAGATAATAAAGTCTAAAGCTTAACATCAAATTGTCAATTGTAACATATTTGGGTGCCTTGGAATAATTGTTAATCCCAATGGCCTTGTGCCACATCTAAGCTAAGCTTAGTATATTGCTATAATGGTTACTTTCTCATACTTCTGACTTTGTGCCATACAAAGCTAAGCTTAATAATAAGACATGATGTCCAGTTGATAATTAAAACATTGTTTTTGAAGACAGACATGAAATCAGTTTAATTAATTGTTCTCTTATTTGAAAATATCTTTATTTTTTTCCCTAAAAACTAAGTGAGTTGTGGATTAGCTCAACTACCTTTTGCTATGCTGTGAGAATCTTGAATATATTAAAGAAACTGTTAACATAAACACATTTTAAAACAAATAATGTTATTCATTAAATAGAAACTAAAGTTGACAATCTCTTAAAATTTAAAGTAATGAATCAAGTAAAAACGTTTGAAGTGTACATTTTTTTCTCCTTTTTTTTTTCCTCTGCAAGGATAAAATTGTACCTGTATTGAAAGAGGGTTTTGTAAAATGTTGACATTAGGACAGGAAATTTCAGTCTGTTTCCTTTCATGTCATGATTGCTACTGACTATACATGGGAACTTTTGTCAGAAATAAGAGAGTTTAGAAGAGGTGGATGTATGCATGATATTGATTGGTTGGCTGGTTGGTTGTTTTTTCATTTGATATTTGTTGTCTTGTCTCTTGTGATTGGATGTGGTCTCTACAAGTACAACAGTCTGTTGGAAATAATAGACAATGGAAAGGGATTGATATCTCCTCAGGAATTTCTTTCTATAAGTACAAATAAGTACAATGTTGTACTAACAATCTGAAGGAAAGCTCTTATCTAATGACTGTAAATATTCTTGTCTATTCTGTTTGAGATGGGTAACATCACAACTGTTTCTTAATCGTTTCAAGCCTATAAAATTTTTAATGCTTGTGATTGTGGCAAATTTAAAAAATTAGATTAGATAAAAAAGAATAGCAAGGGAAGTAATGAAAACTATGTCTTAAAAAGTTATTAATCTTATTGCATAAAATCTTATCTTTCATTCAATATTATTAAATAAAATTGAATGATGTACTTTGAATATTATCAAACAATAAAATAACTAAAAAAAGGCTCATGGAGTATGGGAAAATAGGATTAAAGTGTTGTTTTTATTTTATTACTTTCTCACTGTTTATAGTTATATTTATGAATAAAAATCTAAATTTTTCATTTAAGAAGGTCATTCAATAGATAAGGTGAATTTTACCTATGGAGTCAGAAATAAGAAGTACTGTTTACAGTTGCTCCTTTTTCAAGGAAATTAATAGTGATAGTAGATGTCTCAGAAAACTGTCAGCATGACCTTCTTTACTGACCGATGTGACCAGAACATTTTCTTTATGAGAGAGTCAGTGTTTTCACTCAATGGATTGTTTTTTTTTCAATTCAGGCTTGTAGTGGAAAATCCACTACAATTTTTTAACTAAAACATGCTTCTCCAAACACATCAAATATTTTTCTGTAAATTTCACATGGTATGCACTTCTCAACCACCAAAAATTTGATGACAGACCTCTGTTGAAGCCTGAAGCACTCTATTTGAATTGCTGCTATTTTGAATAGCCTCAAAACAAATATTTTTGTGAGATTAAAATAATTTTTGCTATATACCAATTCCAAACAAAGCATTTATGGAAAAACATACCCGATATCAAGTTAAACTAAGCTTGATAAATTTCCATGTAAATGTTTCATTGTGCAACTCTTTGAGTATAAATCTTCTTTCACGCATGTTGCAAAGAAAATACTGTGTTCAAGACTGAAACAGTATTTACCAAGAGAAATGAATGATGAATAAAATGTAAATTTTCTTCAAAATAGACCCCATTCAATATACTTATTCCAGTGAGTTTTTCATTGGTCAAAGTATCTTTGAAATTCCTCTTGAGATATAGTGTAAAGCTTCACTGTCATATTTCTTTTAATGTATTCCACATCCTTAAATCTTAGCCTTAAGATGAATTTTCAGCTTAGGGAACAAGAAAAAGTGGCATGAACCTAGATTAAATGAAAGTAGAGGGTGCTGCACTTGCATAATCCAGTGTTTTACTAAAAATTAAAAGACTAAAAAGTATTAGAACTGACAATTAGACAGTATTGAGAATTAGCACTGACTCATCTAGACATCATTACTTTATTATATAATTTGCTCAGCTGATCATACATCTGCACTTAAATCTAAAATTTTTAAATTTAAGGATTCAGTTTTGATATCTTTTTAACTATTCCTAATATAATTGCAAACAATTATAACTAAAAATAACTATTCATAATACACATAATTTGCACACAGTCAAATAATTTAAAATATTTCTATGAAATACAATGAATTCTTAAACATCTTTTTTACCCAATAGATAGGACCCCAACAGGTACTAGCACTCAGACTGGATCTGTTATGCCAACAAAGGGTTTACTCTACACTCCCATGTTTAGTCCATTTGTAAACATAAGCTTCAGAGCTGTTTAGTTTCATACTCAGGATGTGTGCATGTGTGTTTATTTTTATTCTAGAACATATATGTATAGCAGTCAAATAAAAAGGCAATAGATGATATAGTCAGGAATATTTAAAAGTAAAAATTCTTTATCTCAGAATTTCAAAACAAGTTAAATATTTGATAATTAAATTAGGAACAACTATAGTTTCAAGTAACTATTCTTAGTGCACATAATTTACACACAGTAATATGATTTCAAGTATTCCTAGAAAATTGTTGGAAATTCAAGAGTGGTGTACCAATAAAGATCAAATTCACTTCACTGGCAAATTGCTCCATAAGATGAGCTTTCTATCTGTTCATTGCGAGCACTCAACAAAGACTGAATCCTCAGTTCTCAGTTGTTTATATATACAAGACAAACCATGAGGCTGTTGGTTTGTTTTTTTTCTACTAGCAATTTAAGATGATACTGATGCTTCTATCAAGGAAGGAGTGGAAGATTCTAATTTTTGTCAAGTTTCTTTTTAGAGATTCTCTTTCTACTAAACCAGTCTGATTTACTATTTTACTCATAATTGGGGTAAAAGAAATAGCCCTTATTGCAAAGTGAACAGCAGTTAGCCTCATTTAGAATATTAATTTGTTGACAATAATCATTACACCCGTGCCCGTGGTGTAATGGTTATCGTCACAGGAAGTGGATATGGAGACACGAGTTCAAATCCTGGACGAGACAGATTGCATTTTACATAGCACTAATACCTTTGGGAAAGGTATGAATCCAATTATTCTCCCTCCAGCTATGGGTAAATAGTAGGACAGACTAGGTTCTTCAGCCTCGGTGAGGCAACTAGTCTAGGAGAAGGAAAACTCTGAATTCAAACCTGTTAAACTCCGTTTATAAATTGACCTTGTGTCATATCCTGCCCGAGCGGAGGGGTTGGTAAATATGATAATCATTACACCATACACACACACACACAGAGATTTTTTAATTATTATTCTTATAATAACTTATTACAACAAAATATTAATTACCCAAAAGTATTACTCCATTCGACTGAGGCTGCAGAATACACTGACTGCATCTCTGCAAAGGGGTAAGACTCCCCCAACGAGTGTCCTAGATCTGACACTAAACAATCTGATGGTGAGGCTTCAGTAATACTGGAGCTTTGGAGAATGTGGAGTACCTCTTCATTGCCATCATTCTGATGTCCACTCTGATCTGGAGTGGTAGCACCTGATAGTGTCCTATCTGTGGGTCAAAGAGAACTAAACTGTGTAATGAAACTAAACTGAATTGTTTGAAATAAACTGATTTTACATCTAACTGTGTCTTTAAACAGCACACTTATGCTAAACTGAATTGTTTGAAACAGAACTGTTTTGACATTTAACTGTGTGTAAACAAAAAAGTATACATACGAAACTGAATTGTTTAAAACTTTTATTAAAATGACTTAATTTGGCGTTTATTGACTCAAAAAGGGTTGATACACCATAAAACAAAAGTATAATTTTCAGCTTTTTTTCATCATTTGTTATATTCAGGGTATCTACAAAAAATAGTTTCAAAAAATTGATTTACTAAAAGACAATTTAAGATATTGACACAGCTTTATAGAGAAAATCTTAGTTTTGGCAGTACCAACTGTTCCTGAGTTATCCAGAGTATCAAAAAGTATATCTGTCAAGAAGGTATTCTGTGCACTTAAGAAAAGATATTTCAGGAAGTCACCACCAACTAGATGATTGGAACAAGAAATTTGACAAAAGAGGATATTTGTAAAAAGGTCTAAGGAAATCATCACTATCCAAAAAAAAAAAAAAAAACAATTGGATGGAGCATGTTTATACAAGTTATCTATAAAGCTCAAGAAATCCACAATGAGTCTGGTGCAAGATTTATAATTCCTGATGTCAAATCAATGATTACAAATTCTACACCAGACTCTTTAGAAAATTTTAGAAAAATAGTTGAAAATTATTCCTTATAAACTGCAGTTATTGGAAAGTCTCAGCAACCAGTACAAGACCACAAATTGTGATTTCTGTACAGAAAGATAAAGACAGGTTTATCCAAGTCACAGTAATAAACTAGAAATGTTCCTCTACAAAACTGTATATTGTTGGAGTCAATGTCTGAAATAATTTTTTGATAAATTTTTAAAACTATTTCTTTTGTAGATACCCTGTATGTAAGTTGAGTGCTTATATATATATATATATATATATATATATATATATATAGAGAGAGAGAGAGAGAGAGAGAGAGAGAGAGGCATATATTTTTATATGTGTATTCATGAATCTGTGCTAAAGTATTTTATTCTTAATTATATCTAATTTAATTTACATTTTTGCTGTTATAAATGTATAAGGCAAAGATATTTTTCTTTTTTTAATTTCCAATGAACTCTTAAAAAATCTGATTAAGTTATTTTTTCTTTCTCCAGCTTTATCCAAAATTTATGTACTTTCATTTCTTGATTAAAAATCTGAAGGTTTTACACGGGTAAATTCATAGTTTTGTAATATTTTGGTAACATAGGGCGCAATTTACTGACTTTGGACATTTTGTGTTGATCATGAAGGGGATGAACCACACTGGTCTATGAAATGCAGAGTTCAACTGATATTCTTTAAGTGTTACTTACCAGATTTGCCTCTATAACTCGGAGTATGGCCTTGGAATTGATGGTTTTAAGCCTACATGCCTTTGCTTGATTATTAAGGTTCTTGCAGCCTGAGCAAAATTGCTTGAACTATCTGGTTACTGTACTATGAACAACTACATCTTCATCTTTTGAAGAACAAATGTTTTTGGTTGCTTCTGCATTGCTATGACACACTTAGAACTTGGAAACCATAAGTTCCTGAAATAGACTAGATTGCATGTTCAGCTTTCAAATCACATACGGAATGAAGAAATACACATGTAAGTGCACCAAATATCATAATATTACCAACGGCAGCAAGTACTCATCACAGCTTGAACTGGTTCAGTCATATGATACTTACCCTGCAAACGAGCCTGTACCAAAATATTGCAAAACTTTTGACTCAACATAGTATATATATATATATATATAGTATGGTACAATTTAATGGAGAGTCAAACTCGGTTAAGTCGTCATAATAAATTTATTTCGGCGGAGAATATTATTACTGTACTCTCCATCTCGTCAGATGACTATTTACATGCTTCTATGTAAAGAATAATCCACACCTACTGTCCTTGGACACTGACTGGATATTTAAATATATATATATATATATATATATATATATATGAGTTTGCCAGGATTTGAAAACAATTCCACCAAGTTCATACTAGTTATTTATGCAGCCTGCAAAAATTCACTGGGAGAAGCTGGTCAGGAATTATGAATTTCACACCAGGCTATTTGGAAAATTTTGCAGAAATAATTCTTCATTAAGTGCAGTCATTGCAAAGTATAAGTGACCAGGACAAGACCACAAATCATAATTCCTGTACAGATATGCAGCAGTATTGTGAAGATAAGTTTAGATAATGCTTAATTTTCTGTGATTAGCTGACAGTAAACTGCAGTAAAAAAAAAATTATTGCATTTCTCTATACTTTCATGAATGTCAATATCTTAAATAGTTTTTTTTTTTAAATAAATTTTGGCAACAGCCATTTTTTTTGTAGACACACTTTATAACTCGTTTATTTATAGAAGATATCTGGTTGGAATATCATATTATTTAACCATCCATAATATATCTAAATCTTACATTTGTGGAAATACATATTTGACAACAATACATAATGTTTATGATTAAATCATTTCCTGAGTTTGAAATAGGTTAATGCACATCATGTTACTAGCACAATAAAAACATAAGAAACATTAATCTCATTCAGAATAAAGCTGGATTTCAAGTCCATTTTCCTGATTCTTTTACAATCGACACAATGTCTTTGTTCAAATATTCTTCATTTTTAATTTTAGATTTATTCTTTTTATGATTTTATCTGTAAAGTTTCTTTCCTATTTCTTCCAGAATCCAATATCTTTGCTCAACTCAGCTGATGATTTATTATATTAATATAATGATCAACATTCTTATAATTACTTATTATATTAATATAATAATCTACATTCTTATAATGACTTATTACATTAAGGAAATAATCAATAGTCTTAAAATGACTGATTACATTAGTATAATAATCTATAGTCCTATAATGACTTATTACATGAGTAAAATAATCTATTATCTTAAAATTAATTATTACATTGGTATGATAATCTACATCCTTATAATGATTTCTTTATAACCATCATCATCATCATCATCATCATCATCAATTCATGCATGGATTCCTTTGACTCTATCTTGCCATGTCCTTATCAGCAGGTCCTCTACACAGAATCTAATGTCCACACAGAGCTGATGAATGTAAGTTTTGGCTGGTTGGCTTATACTGGTGTGTCCATATGTAGGATTCCACAGGATGTGGCTTATGAATTCATTCCTGCTTCTCCAGCAGTGTCCTATATGTCTTGTTCATTTTATTAAGATGGTTTGTGAGATGGAAGTTAAATGACCATAGAGCTGCAGTTTTGTAAGGTCTTGCTTCCAGGATTTGTTCAAAGCAACCATGCAGCATCCTTGCATAGTTCTCAAATAGCATTTTCTCCAAAAATTTTGTTTAAGTCCAGGTGGAGCAGCCTTACAATAGTAATGACACAGTTACAACTTGGAAGAATTCCTATTTTATTTTATCACAGATCAGATACACATATGATCGATAACCTGTCAAAAGCAGTCCATACCTTTTCTATGTATACACTGACATTGCTTTCTGTAAATGAGATATTGCTACCAAAGTGATCTACTAATTTTAGAGGCTTGCCATTTAATGCGGAGATAGCTCCATCTTGTTTAAGACACATGAATTCTGTTTTGTCTGAGTTCATGTAAAAGCCAATGCCTCTTCCTGCCTTCACCAGGCTATGCAATAGAGATTTGGCTTGAGCAGGTGTATTTGTGAAATGTGCTAGATAATCCATATAGTCTGCATTTGTCATAGTTTCTGTGGGGTATATTGACTATGTGTTGCTTTTTTAGTGTGAAACCATTTTCTTTCATCCGAACAATTAATATTTGTAGTGTGTAATCTAAGCAGATTAGGAATAGAAATGGTACTAATGTTATCTCCTTACAAAATGCCAGTGACAATGCCAAAGAAACAGTGTCATCATCAGGTGAGCAAACCATTACTTTTGTGTTTTTGTAGAACATCATTATGATGGCAACAGTTACTTTGCTGAGTCCATATGCTAGAAGTATTTGCTCTGTATATGAAGTCAAATGCCTTAGAGAAACCTACAAACAAAAGTTTTGCCTCAGTAGTTTTTGCACATGCTCCTTCAATAAAGTAAAAAGTTAGTGACCTTAGTCGAGGGTAACCAGAAGGCTCCCTTTTCAATAGCTACTACACTGAAGTGTAGGGGAGGGCGCTGTTATATTTAGCATATGGTAGCAAGGAAAAGACAAACACAGGTTGAAAGTTTTTAAACAAATATATTAAACAAAAAAGAAAAAACAAGGTGATAAACCAAAGAATCAAACTGTACAAATTGGTAGCGTATGACTATCAAGTGAAGGAGTAAATCGTGATGTATGTATGAAGCCAGAGTTCGTGGATGGTCATGTATGTTATAAGTTAAGGAACTCACTTGGTGGATATGGTGGTATAAGGGCGGTAAGGATATCAGATGATCTTGGTAGGTGGTAGCATTCATGGACAGGGCAGAGTTGTGGCTAAGTCAGCAGTTGTTCACAGCGAGTGGTATGTCATAAACCTCTCAGAGTTCAAGATGAGTTCTTAGGGCGGAGCATTTTCTTCCCTTTGTCCCTTGGTAGGCTAGTCTGTTGCCTTTGAAGATTTTTGCTGCTTAAATAGTTATCCTTTGGATCAAGTCGGTTCTGGGATTTTTTATCGGGAGCGGGGGAAGATTTATGATTGGCTGAAAAAGGGTATTTTGTTAATGTGAATTAATTTTTTGCATTCTTGCCCAGAAGTTCTGCACGCGGAGCATCTTGCGAAAAAGACACATTTTATTTATTGTCTTGGCAGCAGTCATCTGGTTAACATCTGGTTGAGTGCTACCCTTCTCCAGCCACATGTATGTTTGTTGAGTGAAATTGTAAATCGGGAGAGATCTAAATGTTGCTATATAACAGTGCTATGCCATTTCCTGGATTGCTCCAGTTTACCCTTGATCCTTACCTTATAATGCTGAGTGTTAAACAAGACGGCATCAAGTACCATTTTTTGAGTCTTTAACTTGGGATTGAACCCTCCTGGTCTTCCGGACCATTGGCAAACATTCATGATATGAGAAATTGTAGATTAATTTCACTGAAATCCGTTTTGTTATTCTTAAGAATTTTCTCAACTTCAGGTCAGATATGATTGAGATGCTGGACATTATAAACTTTAGCAACAATGGCAGTTAGAGTTATGCCTCCATAGTTCTTAGCAATTCCAAGGTTCCCTTTCTTCAAGAAGGAGAAAATTCAGCCTTTTGTCCATTTCTCTATTGTATTTTGTCTATACATGGTGTTGCATAATTGAAGTATGTTGTCAATGTTCCTAGTCTTCTATACTTCAGAAGGTATTTTATCAAAGCCTGCCGCTGATTTTAATTGTTTTCAGAACTGTGTCAAGCTTATTCTCCATAAAGTGTCTAAGTTTGATGTCTATTTGGCCATTAATAATTTCTTCAGTAAGTTTATCTGTGATTTAAGAAGACTTTTCATACAGATTCTTGAAGTGTTCTTTCATTTCTCAAGTCTTTCTTCTTAACTGATAGCTTTTAGCTTTGATCTTGGGGTGCTTTTTCTACTGTAAACTTCATTTACTGTCTGCCATGCTAATTAAGATTGTTTATCTTCCACAGAATTTCTAATTTTATTGATTTAATCTTGGATGTATACGAGATTTTTTGGTTTTCTGAGTTTTCCTAAGTTTCTACAAATTGGTGTTTGTTGGGTTTCTTTTATTAAGTAGAGTTATTTTTTCATGTTATCTTATTTTTTCCAAACTGCTTGTCTCCCAGAACTGTACATTTAGCTCTTGGCTTGGCAGGTGTAGAATATTGGTTGACACATAAGTGACTACTGCAAATCAGCTCCACACTATCATTTACTGGATGAATATATGGGTGAATAGACACCACTCATGCAAATGTGTTGGACAGGTTTATCCAAGCAAAATGGACCAACCCACTCACTGCATTAGGTACTCTCCTATAAATGAGGTAAACTTAGCTGGCTTGCTATACCCCAAGAAGACTCGAGGGTGTGGTTACTGAATGCGAAGTCCGTGATGCGTTGAAGCAGGTCGGCCTCAACAAGTCGCCGGGACTAGATGGTTTGCCCTACGAAGTGTACTTGAGGATGTCGCACATGTTTGTACCTATTCTGACGGATATGTTCAACCATTGGTTCGCCCAGGGAGCCATCCCTGGTAGCGTCACCAAGGGCGTGATCACATTGCTGAAGAAAGGTGGCAGGCATGTTGGGGAGGGTTTAGATGATTACAGGCCCATAACTCTGCTTAACACAGAGTTAAAGATTTTGGCCCGGGTCTTAGCGAATCGTTTACAGCTTGTCATTAGCGATCTGATCGGTCCTGAACAGACCTTTGCTGTGAAGGGAAGATCGATCCAGGACAACCTGCACTTGATTCGCGAGGTCCTAGAGGGGTTAAAAGACGACACCGAAGCCGCGCTGATCAGTTTAGATCAGTCCAAGGCCTTCGATAGGGTAGACCATCGGTTCTTGGCGTCTGTTTTGGAGACTGCCGGATTCAAACCGGAGTTCCGCAGATGGATTAGCATGATGTACCACAACCCTCAGGCAGTGGTGCAGGTGAACGGAAGGCGTTCGGGGGTGATCGCGATCGAGCATTCGGTCCGGCAAGGCTGCCCTCTGTCTCCTCTTCTCTATGTCCTCGCGTTGGAGCCCCTCCTGTGCAGGCTTAGGGATGAGGGGACAAGTCCGGCACTGCGCGGTATCCCATTCGTTGGCCGCCTTGCGGCCAGGGTTTCCGCGTTCGCTGATGACGTCACAGTCTTTGTATCCCGCCGCCAGGATATAGAGGCTGTGAAAGAGGCGGTTGTCGAGTATGAGCGGATTGCAGGGGCCAAGGTCAATTTTGACAAAAGCGAAGGTTTGCGGCTTGGGGCTTGGAGGGGTAGCAATACTCTTCCAGGGCCCTTCCGCTGGAGTGACGGACCCATCCGCATCCTCGGGGTGTGGTTTGGGCCCGACCTCCAACTGGAGCGAAATTGGTCGGAGGTACATGCTAAGGTGAATGCTCAGGTGGGAATCTGGCTTTCAAGGAGGTTGTCCTTAAAGGGCAGGGCTGAGGCGTGCGCCGCGTACGTCTTCCCCTTGATCCTTTACCGATTGGCTGTACTTCCTCTGCCTAAGGCACATCGGTTGGCACTGCAACGATCCCTCTCCAGATTGCTCTGGGGAGGTGCAAGGCCGATGGTCCGTAGGCAGGTCTGTATCCAACGTACTCGCAACGGGGGTCTGGGTATGCCTGATCTGGAGAGCCACTGGCTTGCTGAAAGACTTGCATATCTGGGCCGTGTCTTGACGGGGGACTCAGTGTGGAGACGAAAGGCGAGTCGGACTTTTCCTCGCCTCAACTCAGACCCAAAGGCTGAAGGTCGACGTAGGCCTTTGGGCGAAGCACTGTTTGTCCGCGAGTGCCGAAAGGCCCTTCGTAACCTTCTTGGGTCCAGTGACCTTTCATGGCCTCAGAAGGAACTGTATCAGGAATTAGTGGTGGGTTCCGCTTCTGATCCTCTCAGCGAGCGGCACGGCTGGACGGCGGAGGAGATCCGCTCTCACTGGAATTGGGCGCCAGGATCGAGCTTCTTGAACAACTCCGAGTTCTCGCTCACCTGGCGACTTGCACGGAATGCGTTACCCCTTCGCGACTTGAACTACAAGGCGGGCCTGGCAGACATGCCTGATTGCCCTCGCTGCAGCAGTGGCCTAGAAGAAACGGCTGAGCACGCCTTCTACTACTGCGAGCGAGTCCGCCCGTTTTGGGATCACGTCGGGGAGTGGACGGCTCGCATCGAACCCAAAAAGCTTGTGCTGCTCGACGTTGGTTACGTCGTAGACAACGTTCTTCCTCCGTTTCACGGTGAGAAGCGTGTGGTGTTTCTCGCGATCCTAGCTGTAGCCCGAATGGTGATTTGGACGACGCGAAACAAGGGATTGTATGACGATGCAAACTTTTCTCATCGTGATCTGGTTTTGTATTTTCGGCATCAGCTGAGGGTCAAAATCAGATGCGATAGAAAACGCTTGGATCGCATAACATTCAGCAAAAGGTGGGTGACTGCAGCGAGCCTGGTCGTACGAAAGGGGGCAATGTTGGAGTCATCCTTCCCTCCTCTGCCGGCCCATGGCGTCTACGGTACGGGTCCTTAGGGACCCCATCCCTGGTAAGTAGAATTGTTTTTTCCCCTTGTAACCTAGTTAGCAGTATGTTGTGTGTCATTGTCCCCGTCATCTAGTCGTTAGTTTCTCAAGATCTTCCCCCTCCCTATTATTTTTGTACCTCAACCCGAATCCCATTCCGCTTTTTTTTTGAAGATCTTGAACATTCATATGTAAAAAATCATATTATCTGCATCTATCGACCCATACCGCGCCCGACCCTTTATTTATTTTATCTCTGTAGGTTAGGATTCCTGTCCCACCTAGGGTAGGTCCGGCTTGTTTCCGGTTTCTTTCGACCTGGAAAACAGTCGGCCTCCAATTTTATAGATGGGGGGATGGGAGGGAAACCAAATATGGAATTTTTCCTTGTTTTCTTTCTTGTATATATATTTTTCGGGGTTTTTTCTCCCATTCCCATCACTTCATTGTACATAAATCATATTTTGTAAATAAAAATCATATACCACTTACGGGTTTTAAGTAGGCTTTATCATAGAGCAAATGTGGTATTTTGGTGTCTGCTGCGCACATGAAGAGGGATGAATGGTTATATATTGTACTGTTGAATGGGTCGGCGAATGTGGCTAGCTAGGCTCCCTTTAGAATACATAGAAAAGCAAGACCGCTCCCTTCCCCTCCCCAAAAACCTTAAGGCCTTGTGCCTTCTTTGTATTTTTTACAAAGAAATAAAATTACCCCAAGAAGACTCTAGAAGGCAGCCATGTTAGCAGGAGAGTCATTTGACTTCTACAGCAGGTATGTACTCAGCTACTGCTTAAGAGGGTGGTAAGGAAGTTTTCATATTTATGATTTGTAGTATTTCAGATGTCTCCTGAAAAGTATCCGACTGGTTTCTTACAATTACTGAGTAGTGATTGCATATATTACTATTTGCAAATGAGGACCAGTCTCATCATACTGATTTACTTGTGCGCTTCTTATTTTTGCAAAGACTCAGGCAACTCTTTTCAGAGACAATTCTGTGATCAGAAGATACTCCTTCAAAAGAAAAGTATACTTCACAGTTTATAGTGTTGTTTATCCATTTCTTGTTTATAAATATATAATCTAGATGTGATTTAGTAGAAGTCCATAGTTTTCCCTTCCTTATCTGAAATTTGGTGTTTAGGTATACAAGCCTGTTCTTGAAAGAAAACACAGCTAAATTCACCATTTCTGTTTGGAGAGCTGTGTTAACAGAATTTATTTTTTCATCTTTGTCAATTTTAGCATTCATTTCTCCTTCAAAAATCAGAACATTATCTTTAAGTGTGCATTAGATTAGGGAAGATAGTTCATTATAGAAGGTAGTGTTGTCTATTTCATTACTTACATTAGTGGGACTGTAGCATGAGATGATTGTTGTTGGGTTGCTTTATATGTAATACACATCATTCTCAGATAGATTTTCTTCATGTTATCTAGAGATTTTAGAGCACAAGGACTGAGAAGCATTCCTACAATTCAAATCGCAGCATTGACAGAGTTTTTCTATTCAGATACTGACATAAATGTCCATCCATTACCAGACTCATGGTATTTTAGTTCTTGTTTGCTAAGGTAATATCAATGTTCCAGTAAATATATGATATCTATTTTATTGGCTGTGGAAGTAGTAAACTTGAATAGCTGGTTTATTGTATTTAATGTTCTAACATTAAGTTACATTGTTGAAAGTGTTTTTCTTCTAAATAAGTCTGGTTTGGGTTTAGGTTTGGGCTCTATAGTGGATACTTACATCAGAATAATAATCTACATTCTAATAATGACTTATTACACTAGTATAATAATCTGTAAACTTATAATAACTGATTACATAAGTATAATAATCTACATTCTTGTAATGACATTAAATTAGTATAAATATCTACATTAGTAATACGACTAATTACGTCTTGCTTGTAACTAAACTAAATGCATACTATTGTTTAGTCTGTATGTAGATCATTAGACTAAACGTTGTTAGGCTTGGAAATCTCTTTTATTCATTTCTTATTGAATCATCCTCATTTTGAAATTTTTATTGACATTATACAACAAGATTTTGACAGTATTCCACAATGCATGCATATAAATTGTTACACAGGATAACTTAAGCTTTCAAAAAACATGGATTCTAGTATTCCCAATTATTTTTTATTTTATCATTGCTAAATTACTAATAATGATTATATTCTTAACTATTACAACTTGAGGAGGCCAGTATTTGTTCTGCTACCTAGAAGCATATATAACTGGGTGACCCAAATTCTGACTGGGGAATACCTATTTCTGCATTGTTATTGCTTGGCAATAATACAGCCAATCAAATGTTCCCTTCCATCTGAACCATGACTCAACACATTCTATTGGTATTTGTGCCACTATCTTATTAGCTGTTAAATGATATATTACACTATTTTACACTTTATAATATTTTTCAGCCAGGAGTCTAGGATTTGGAGAAGGTGCCCATAGTTGTTGGGGTCAAAATTATAAGGGTTAAGAAATAAATTTAATATTTCTTATATTTGTATTGGCTTTTATTCCATGTTCAAAACTTTCATATTACTTTATGGTCAACCTAAGAAAGAAAGAAGGAAAGAAAGAAAGAATGTTAGATTTCAAAATCAAGAAAGAAAGAGTTTGTAAATATGAAGAAAAAACATTAGACCTCCACTGAAAGAAAGAAAGAAAGAAAGAAAGGCCAAGAGAAAGAAAATAGTTTTTAAAAAATGGAGCTTTGAAGAATAAATCAAGCAAAGAAAGAAAGAAAGAAAGAAAGAAAGACATAAAATAAAGGAAGGCTTAGATTAAGAATAACTCAAACTAAAGATAAAGATTACAGGGAATGACTGAATGAAACAAAGAAAATATATTTAAAAAAAAAAGGAAAATAAGAGAAAAATTAAAAAGAAAATGAAAGATCAGGGAAAAGAAGAAAGGACAGAGAAATAAAGAAACATGTAGATGATGAAGCTGAGAACAGTTGCAGGAAAATGTAACTTATTACAGAATGTGTGCTGTGTGTATTTCATTTAATATTATGCAACCATGCAATAACTTTGGTGTTCTGTGTTAGATGCACAAAACACTGAACCAGTCAACAAAAAGTGTTTAATAAGTGTCCTCTCTTCAAATACCTGAATGAAATCAGATTAATATACTAAATGCTGAGTGCTTCAATTTCTATTAAGTTAAAAATTTGTACATTTGAATTTGTGTCTTCAATTTTGACTGTGTAACAGTGTGGCGAAGGGTTATATGATTAGTTTAAGATTGTTGCAATATGGAGAATCAGAGCTGCCGGATACTACTCCCAAATTCAAAACTAGTTTGGGGGCCCCAGAAGGGTGTGTTTCATATTTTATATGAATACTACTTTATGAAAATTAATATGTAGTGGAGTGGAGGCCCCTTATAGTGTATTGGGTGGTGCATCATAGATTTGGGATGGGGGTGAGCACAAGACACTAACACCAGCCCTGTGCAGAATAATGCACCTTTCTGATTAAAAATATCTAAAAGGTAATAAAAAGAGGATATTATTCCTTGTTTATTTGTCTGTAAAAACAAATATTCATCTCAGAATTATATTTATAGTTTGGATTAGGGCAATAATTATGCATGTACCCCATAGAATTTCACTAGTGTATATATATATATATATATATATATATATATATTGTCACGTGATGGCTCACGGAGACGAGGAGATGGGAATGATACTCCCCCCCCCGTTGAACTAACATTATCTAGGAGTCAAAAAGTGACTGTTAGGAAAGAATGGGGGTCACGCAGATGTTCGCACTTAAGTGACCTTGGGTCGCCGGACATCGGAAGGGGAAAGAAAAATGAAGCAAATGATTGGCGGGGACCCCAAACGGAAGTGGGGTTCCCTTCCCCTCAGCGGAAGTAAATACTAAAAAGGAAGTTTTTGGGCAACGCTGGTGGCAGACGGACGATAGCCATTTTACTCCGGGCTAAAGACAAAAAGACTGAGACACGAAGAACTCCAAAATCCTTCAAGCCAGCATTAAAAACAGTACAAAGTCTATTAGCCCGTGAAAGAAGAGAAATTCTCCAGTGGAACCCCGTCAAAAAAAAAAATAAGATAAGTAACTTTGGGACATTTTTCCGTTACACCCAAATTTTGTTACCACTCTCTCTCTCAATTTGAAAAAGGATAAAAGCCAAGAAGAGACATTTATATTCATGGACTATCCTATTATATATCTTTGACACTTTGAACGTATATATATATATATATAACCGTAGTAAATAACCTATGTATTTTCATTTTACCATGTGGTCTATGTTATTATTTCATGCTTTCCTTTCAGCTTCTATTCGCC
Organism: Sepioteuthis lessoniana; assembly: GCA_963585895.1. Classification (NCBI taxonomy): domain Eukaryota; kingdom Metazoa; phylum Mollusca; class Cephalopoda; order Myopsida; family Loliginidae; genus Sepioteuthis; species Sepioteuthis lessoniana. The sequence continues at coordinate 97,218,403 of OY757912.1, forward strand.
TTACATTATCTTGCTTAGAACTGTCCTATTAATTCCTAAAGTATCACACGGGAAACCGGAGTTGCCGACTACAACAACAACATTAATATTATTACAACTAAGACCTATAGGCCTGTATTCTTCTATTATCTAAGGGAAAGAAGTTTAGCGGCCTGGTGGGTGTGTGATAGTGTGAAATTTTGGACCCCTTTGCCAGCGGTGGCCAGTCTGGCCCTAAATTATTCCCTCACGTAATATGCCAGTTCTTATCTGCCTGAGAAAAGAACTCTGAACAGGACTTATTTCTGTAGGGGATCAAGTGCCAACCTGCCCCGTCTTCACACGTGCGAAAATAAAGTCCCATTTTGGGATTTTAGTCAATTTCCCCGTCACAATATATATATATATATATATATATATTATCATCATCATGTTGTGCCACTAGCATAGATTTTCCAGACTCTCTCTAGCCATTCGTCTCTATCGTCTATTGCAATGGGAAGGTTTTCTAGACTACATATTGTGTCCATACAGAGCTGTTGTAGATTGTCTCTCTCTATACATATGAAGTACCCCAAAATATATGCCCACTTCACAAATACAAAGTTTATTAAGATATGTTTAAGTTTTATAATTCATAATAAAGAAAATATTAAAGAAAATAAATATAAAAAAATTTCAGGTATTGCAGGTGTTTGAACTGTTTATCATTTTGCTCCAAGCACTGTTGATGGTAGGAACAGATGGAACTGCAAACAATACTGAGTTATTGCAAGTGTTCAAACTGATGACCATTCTGTTTAAAGCACTGCTGAGAACATGAACTGATGAAACTGCAAACTTCACAAATCATTTTAAGTGGTATTTAAGTGCTTTCAATTTCAATTTCTGCCCCCCCCCCCAACTCATTGTTGCAGGTTTTGTCCTATAAAGTTAATTGGCTCAACTAAATGTCACAATTGCAAGTACTTCAGATCACTTCTGAGCACTTCAGATCACACATATGATCGAACACCATATAAACTAACCAGGGTTTATAGTATGCTATGGATTATCAGTTTTGGATGTAATTAGACTATTCTTTTTTTTAATATAATCACTGGTCAAATATGTATACATTTTTGATATACCCAGTGTATATATATATATATATATATATATATACATACTCACTGTACCATGAAATACACGCATAGTTATGATTTATCCTTCCTTATACTGACATTGTAATCAGCCAATGACCTTCTCTCAATTTTGTTGTCATCATAATATAGTTCTTATCTCTGGATGACTCATTTTTTTTGGTTGTTCAATGAGGTAGTTATCTGGGGAGTAAATTTTACTATTTTTGGAGATCTTTTGATCAAATATTCAATTTTCCTTAATTATTTAGGTGCTCTGGAAGTAGTGATGGTTTTAGAAGACAAAAAGTATAAGTATATAGACACAACCAAAATCTTTGGTTATTGTAACCAAGAAAGGCATTTCTAAATTTTGAACACAGAAATTTGGGACCTCTGCCCAAATACTCTACTAGCTGAAAACTTCCTACAATAAACATAGGTCTATCCTGAATTACAATAGCCATCATCATATCTGAGTCGACAACCTTGGCACCAGATTTACTGAACACTGATTGGTGTGTCTATTTGCAGACATTTCAAACAATCTATAAAGTAATTTGGTCGTATCAGTTCCAAGTTGTTTGTAGGAAATTAAATTGTAGAAGTGGTTACTCAATATGGAAGTGTATATCGCAATTTTTTCTCACTATTCTATAAAAAGAATGAAAAGTGAAGAAAAAGATTTACTCGTCACAATTAGAATCTCTCCTAAGGAAAATGTTCTGAATCAAAAATATTTAGAATCAACACGTTTTTATCAGTCTTTAAATTTTTACTTCAGTTAATCGCTACATTAATTAGAGGCAAACTTCAGCCAGTAGGCCACATCCAGCCCACAGTATTTTCAGAATAGCACACCAAATTTCATGAAGAAATAATGTTTGTTAAAATATGAACCTACTTCTTAAAGAAAATAGTTTTAATAAAATTTTCATACACTGAATATGAAAATATTTAATTTTTTCTTAGATACATGGATCATATTCATATCAAATACTTGGATTTTTCAGGTATTTATTTTTCTTTTAAGTAGTTTGTAATATATTATGACAGTAGTGTGTGTTAATCATAGTGATATTAGTTATAATATTCTACCAAGACTTCAATATTTTACCAAAAAGATCTTTTTATCTACAAAAAAAAATCATCTTATCACTATTTCTAAGGCAGATGTTTACACCTATGGTCTTCTGTTGTGAAAATGGTTGAGGTATCTTCAATGAATAATTACCTTGAATTCTTTTAGTAGTACTACCTATCTGATGATGAGCTATGTCTCCTCATGTGACTTGTTCCTCAAAGAAGGTGACTTCTGACTGCTCTGGAACATTAAGAAATAATGCATTCATTTTGATTTTGATTTTCTTTGAAATATTTGAAAACTTTTTTAGAAATTATAGCACTTGATTTGCCTCATTCATTTGATTAGCATTATACACACACACACACACACACACACACACACACACACACACACACACACACACACACACACACACACAATTACACTTGTATGTATGTATGTGTTGTATATGTATTGTGTAAGTATGTATGTGTGTTGTCTATGTATATATGGATCACTGCAAAGATTTGAAAAAAGCTTGGTGCTTTATTATTGCCTAATTTGAAAAAAAATCATGATGGTTTTTAATAAGCATTTTTCATCCAAAACACAGGACTTTGCAAATGCAGCACTCTCAATACTCACTAGACCTATCTCCATGTGATTTATTTATTTTTTGTTTTCTAAAGTTCACACCATAACTAAAGAGGTATTTTAAAGGCATTTTGACTAAAGGAAAATTAACTGGAATAAATGAGTTAAATGTCAAGGAAATTATTTTGAAGAAAATTGGCATTTTAATCATTGTTCATTTCTCTTGGTAAATTCAACTTCATTCTTGAACAGAGTATCTTCTTTAAAACATGTATAAAAGAAGAGTTTTATCCAAGCACTCATTGCCCAGTTGGCTGGGGCTGTAGAATACCCCAACTGCACCTCTGTAGAGTGTCCTGGATATGACACTAAACAACATAACAGTGAGGTTCCAGTGATGCTGGGGCTTTGGGGAATGCGGCGCACCCCTTCATTGCCATTGCTCCCTGGTCCACTCTGATCTGGAATAGTAGCACCTGATAGGGCCCTATCTATGGGTTGAATAGAACTAAACTGCATACTTATGCTAAACTGAATTGTTTGAATGAGAACTGTTTGACTAAACTGAATAGCTTGAAATAGAAGTGTTTTTGACAATTAAACTGCATACTTATGCTAAACTGAATTGTTTGAAATGGAACCTTTTTTTGACAGTGAAATTATACTTATACTAACCCGAATTGTTTAATATAGAACTGTTTTGACATTTAACTGTGTGTAAACAAAATCTATACTTATACTGAATTTATACTAAACTGAATTGGCTGAATTAGAACTGTTTGAATAAACTGAATAGCTTGAAATAGAAATGTTTTTGGCAATTAAACTGTGTACTCACACTAAACTGAATTGTTTGAAATAGAATTGATTATTTGTATAAAAATGGATTTAAATAGAACTAAACTGCATACTTATGCTGAACTGGTTTGTTTGAAGTAGAACTATTTGACTAAACTGAATAGCTTGAAATAGAAATACTTTGGACAATCAAACTGTGTACTTATGCTAAACTGAACTGCTTGAAATAGAACTGTTTTGACATTGAAACTGCATACTTATGTTAAACTGATTTGTTTTAATTTGAACTGTTTGACTAAATTGAATAGCTTGAAATAGAAATGTTTTTGACAATTAAACTGTGTACCCATGCTACACTAAATTTATTATTTGTATAAAAATGGATTTGGCATTAATAACCCACAAAAGTTTAGATGTCATAAAAAAAAACAACCAACCAAGCATTGAACATCCAAAAATTCATGACACCAGGGTATTCGACTCTAGTGAGGCCCTATAGACTTCACTGGGTTTTTATTGAGCCAATGAATTAATATTATAAAAATTATAAAGTATGGACTGTTTATTTTGAGAAGTTGGCTATGCACGTGTATCCAGTGAGTTGGCTAGACACCAAAAAACACTGAGTTCTTTAGGGGCCAGAAGCTAAATTGTGGGATATTTCTATTCTATTTTATTTTTGTATTTTACTATTTGTCTTAGTGTTCATATTTTGATATTTGTTTTATTTTCTATTTTAAACTTTATGAATTTATTCATCCACACTGGACCCAGTGTGGGCTAAACTCACTATACAAGGGAACTGGTCCAACAAATATAAATATCTAAATTAAAAAATATAGATTTTCATTCATAAACAGGACTATAAACAGCAAGAAAGTAATAAAATTAATACAACACTTTGTATGTTTGTTAATAAAGGGTGAAATTGATGCGCTATTATGTAATCAATATTTGATTAATAAACAAAAAGAAATATTGATTTTGATAACAGCATTCAAATGATTACCTAAAAGCATTTTTTTCTTAGTTATTTTATCTTTTATGCATTTAAAGCCTCCAACTGATGGAGTCTATTCACAACAGATATATGATATAATATGACTGGACTATTAAAGTTGACAACAAGTGTAACAGGTTTTTATAGCTGCTTACTATTACTTAGGCTTGAAAGTAGTTATTTGCTCAAGATATCATATATTCACTCCCTTCTCTCTCCACAGTTGTCATATCTAGAAATGAGACACATTGCAGGGAGAAAGGATTCATTCCTTTTCTTAGTATTTTTGTGCTGGTGAATACAAACAGATTCACAAATTTTAACTCATTTTGCCAATTCTGTTTTCTATAACCACAATGAGAGATATATATTTATATATGCATATATATATGCACATATACAAATATATATATATACATATATATATTGTCATCCACAGACAGACTGTTTCATTGTATCGCAAGTCTTCAGTGTAGCTAGACATGTGAGATGCTTCAAGCTGGAATCAAAATCTGGCTGATTTTACATCAATCGGACATCTTACCCTGATCTATTGTCATCTCAGCATAAGCAAAAGAATTTTTTTTAGGTATATATTCATATACGCTTATTGGCTACTGGAGTGCTCAATTCATGAGAAGAGTTTTGCATTTATGTGTATGCGGCAGCCGGCAATATGTACACACATATGTATATATACACACATAGATATATATATATATAAATACAGGTATATATATATATATATAGTTTGGTTTGCTTTCTTTGTTAAATGGCATATCAACTTTTATGGGTAATTTAATACCAAAGCTTTCCTTGTAGAAGAACAATAGTGGTACTATTTAATCCATAGCTAGAGGGAACATACATCAGCTCTGTCTGGGGGTGTCCTCATGGTGTAATGGTTAAAGCGATGGACTGTGGAATCGTAGTAAGCAAGTTCGTACTCCAGTCGTGCTATTACGTTCACTTTCAGGCAAATACCCTTGGGAAAGGTATGAACCCCCTTATCCTCCCAGCTATGGGTTAAATAGTACCACTACTGTTCTTCTAGGAGAATGGATTTGTCATTAAATAACCTACAAAGGTTGATATGCCATTAAACAAAGAAACCAAACCAAACCAATCAGCTCTGTCTGAATACAAGATGCAGCCTTGAAGACCTGACAGAAACGATGGATGATAGAGACGAATGACAAAAGAGAGTCAAAGAGCTCTGTGCTGCCAGCATGACTTGATGATAATGATATATACAAGGATCGTTCAAAAAGTTCTATGTCCAACCCAGAAAGAAAAGCAATTGCTGAACATTTTTGTTGTTGCAACACACTATCACTTTTCATAAAATGAGATAAACTAATTAAGATTTCTGTCTTAATTTCTGTGCAGTTCAAACCTATACGAAGGTGAGAAGTGTACAACAAATAAAAAATCTGGGTGAGGCTTAGAACTTTTTGAACGACCTTTGTATGTATCTCTTTGTGTGTGTATGATAAAAAAAATCAACACATAAACATGAGTGAATAAGTCTTATTAAACTGGTTATTAATCCTGACTAGTTTTGGTTTTAGGTCATCACCAGGGAATGTATAGTTTAAGAAGAATACATTTCATGATTGATTAAGTTATCAGACTTACAAACTTTCAAAGGACATATCTGACTTTATTTTTCAACATTTTCCTTGTTAATGCACTTAATTAAGTGGTGATTATAAATAATATTATGAATTCATTCCTTTCATAAGTATATTAGTATTAAATGGATACAAATAGCCTAAGCTCAAATTCAAACTCATTTTGATAATTCTGTTTTTTATGTTGATAACTACTACACTGTGTGTGTGTATGTGTGTGTGTGTGTGTGTGCATTAAGACATTTTCCTTTTATTTGGATTGTGGTTTCAGTAGTCACTTGGTTTTTATGGATAGAGTAACTACTCCAATACCTATCCCTTAAAGATATTAAGAGGCATTGTTTATTACCAAACTCCACATTTTTGAAACTTGGTAACCAAAAATATGAATATGTAGTAATCCAAAAATAAATACACTTTTTATACAGAGAAAATTTAAGATAAAAATTCAGCTAATAATGATATGTCAGTTTTCAGACTTACTGAGTCACACTGACACAAGCACACACACAGGTGTACATACACATTCACATTCTCATTCACACACACACACACACACACACACACACACACAGATATATATATATATATATATATATATACATACACACACACACACGCATATGTATATGTATTTGTTGGGAATGCATGTGCACATATACAAGCAGATACAATTGTCTCTATTTAAAGACTATAATAGAAAAAGGACATTTGTAATCATTTATAAAGAAAACTAATGATTATAATCAATACAAAAGGCTTGTATTTATTTACATGCTAAAATTGCTTTCTTTGAAAACTTTTTTCAATTTTTTTTTTTTTTTTACATCTTGTTCATCATGTAATTTCCTCTAAAAACCAATATGATAATGAAGCATATTAATTCATTGTTGAATGAAAGAATGAAAAAAAAAACTTCACCATACACACAGTGCCGGAGGGATGTCCCCCATGGCATAGTAACTAATGTGCTGGACTGCAACATCATAGTAAATCTGTTCGAATGCCAGTCACAATATTATGTTCACTTTCAGACTAATATCCTGGGGAAAGGGATTAATCCCCTTACATCTACCCCCACAGCTATGGGTTAAATAGTACCACTACTGTTCTTCTGCAAGCATGACTTTAGCATTACATAACCAACAATGGTTGATATGCTATTTAATAAAGAAAGCAAAACAAACACATACACACACACACACATTTGCATACAAGCAATCTCTTAAGGAAACATTAATTTACTGTGGAATGAAAGAAAAAGAAGCTTCAATACATATGCACATACACAAATGCATCTATAAACACATACCCATATGCATACTTATACACGCAAGCAATTAATTAAGGAAACATTATTTTACTGTTAAATGAAAAAAAAGGAATAAAAAGCTTCAATACACTTGCAAACATGGACACGTATATGCATACATACACACACATAGATACATGTATATATAGATACACTTGTATATACACATGAATGCTTATGCACGCAAGCAATCTATTGAAGGAACATTAATTTATTATTGAATAAAAGAAAGAGAATAACAAGTTTAAATATATACATACACACACAGAGAGAAAAGTTAAATGAAGCCATATATTTCAACCTAAATAAAAACAACCACATTTAAAAATAAGGAGCTGATCTTTCCAAAGATCATTTATAATATATAACAGGCTAATATTAATTTGATTAGGATTCATTATTATATAAAGTAAAAGAAAAAAGAAAGAAAAGAATTTCTATTGTTACATAGTAGATCGATGAGATCAATTTTTGACATGTAGTGTAACATCTAAATTAAGCCCTGAACCATTAAATGAATTGAAAGATACAGAAGTCAACCAGTCTGATGGACAACCATTGAACCCAAGGTCAATATGAGACCATGTTTCTGATTAGATGGTTTTAGTTAGGTGACCAAAATGGTCCTTGAGTTAGAATAAATCAGCTGAATAGAAACAGCTAATGTGAGCACTCACTTACTCCATCTTGCTCTGTAACTCCTTATTTACACTGGATGGATAAAGATGAAATGTCATTTGGAAATAAAAGGTAAAATGTGCACATGAAATGGTGGTAGAATTGTCATTCCTCATCAACTAATAAGAACAAGGATGGTAACTTGAAGGAAACATCAGAGTGACCAAGGCCACAAGAAATGACTGGAAAAGAGACAAAGAGAAGAAAAAACAAACTAAAAGGATGTGATGAGATGGGAGCTGACCAACCATAGTACAATTCATTTAACTCGGTCAATCATAGAGTAAGGTTCTTTGGTTGGTTGACCAAAGACTATATAATACTATAACCATTCATAAAGAATTCTTTTAATTAAAGAAATCTCTTTGAGATTGTCATTATTTGCAGTAAGAATTTGATGGAATCAATATTAAAGCTGTACTTATCATAACAGTGATATTTAAATATTAATGTTGATTTTTTGGGGTTTTTTAAATTTTAGTTAATACTTACCAAGCCCTCCACACAAGAAAGATGTGCAAGTGGGTCAATTTTTTAAGCACAGTTTAACAGGTTTTAATTCAGAGTTTTCCTTCTCCTAGAAAAGCTGCCAGACCAAGCTTAAAGAGCCTAGTCTGCCCTACTATTTACCCATAGCTGGAGGGAGAATAGTTGGATTCATACCATTATACCATGGGCATAGTATAAGCAATAATAGTTGCAGTAGATTCAAAACCAGCAGAGAAGGTTTTCTTGTTTACAACTGTTGCATTACCCAATTATTTTATAAGCAGAACTGGATATGATCATGTACTTTACAAAGCAACTTCTAGTAGTACAAGGGAAACTTTGATTAAAGACAAAAAATCCTGAGGCAAAAATTCATGCTGTGAAACCATAGATGTCTTAAACACTGGCTAAATCAACAAGGTAAATCCAATTTATAGAAAAATATCCCTTGATCATTCTTCCTGCTAACCACTTATATTTAAAACATGAAATAACACTGGGGTGAACAAAAAGAAGGCATTTAGAATTAGTACTCAGCATCTAATGACATATCACTCTTTCTGTCTTTCTTCTATCCTCTCTGGGCAGTCTAAACATCCAGACAAAGTCTATATGAGTCAGTGTCAAATCTTCATACTTTTTCAAAAATCTTTGAACAGCAGTCCTTGGCAAAACACAAGATTGTGCAAGTGTATCAACTTCTATATTCATCATACCTAACTCTTTATTTTCTAAAGTAAAATTTCCTCTCAAGAATAAGATCTGAAAATGCAGAAAACATTAAAAGAAATATGATGCTATAGGTTCCTGCCATATCAAAAAAGAGTTTCCGAGGTGTTTTTACTAATGGAAAATTGGTATAAGTGTGTTGTATGCCAAAGGGACTATTTTGAAGAAAATTAACATTTCAATCATTATTCATTTCTGGCTTGGTAAATACAGCTTCAGTTTTGAATATACCTTGTATATTGAGTATTCTCTTTGAAACATGCATAGAAGAAAAGTTTCATCCTTAAGTTGCACAAATAGAGTAAGGAGACAATTTTGAATAGGCAGGAAAAGTGTTATAGGCATTTTAGAATTTGACTGCTGTATTCTAAGTTGATTTTGATTAAGGAAGATTTATTAATTTTTACATGTAGAGCTTCAAAAATTTGCAGTTTTTGTATGTTTTCTTCTTTTTTTTTTCAAATACAGCAGCCACATTCTAAAATGCCTATAGCAATATTCCCACCAATTATTCCTCTTATCTCAAGCAAAATTCTTTTCTTCTTTAAATTCCTCTTCCACTTGTCCTTCTTCCAACTCTTTATATAAATGTATATGAATTGTCATTGTGTTTGTCATTTTAGTATTCACTCCTCCAAAGATGGCTCCAGTTGGGATCAAAAGAACTTGGGGAAAAATATGGGGCCTTCCTAAATTCATTCCATCCAAAACTCAAATGACTCATATGAAGACTTGAATAGATTAAAGATAAAATAAGCAAACATGAAGTGTCTGTCCAATTTAATCAAACTTGTTTAAGAGAGAAAATGCTGCCTATGTAACATAAAAATTAAAATTTCTATCATCAGGCCATACTATATTGAGAAGAATTTCAATTATTATAGGGAAGTGGCCCATGAAAACATGGTATATAAAGTAGAATTGGATTTGCATTCCAGATGATCTTATTAATATAGAGAACAATAGACTTAACAAAGATACCTTTAAAACAAAATTTTAATGTTGGTTATAGTATACTAAAAAGTTTTAGATTCATTAAAATTTTTAATTTTTTTTTTTATATATATGTTGTCAAGCCAGTATTAAAACATGTGCAACAGAAACCTATGTCACTGTTTGATTTCAGTAACCAGCATTTTCTTCTATTTGTCAGCCAGCCAAGTCAGCTGGGGCTGTAGAATACACTGACTGCATCTCTGCAGTGGGGTAAGACCCTTGCCCTATAACAAGTGTCCAGAATATGACATTAAACAATCTAATGGCAAGGCTCTAGCCTTGGAGATTTGGGGAATGTGAAGTATTCCTTCACTGCCATTGCTTTCAGGTCCACTCTGACCCAGTGGTAGCACTGATAGGGTCCTATCTATGGGTCATATAGAACAACTGTGAGCAAACAAATAACTGATGTTAAATTGTGACTGTTATAAAGCAATACTGGAAACCATTTATTGTGTGCAAAAAATGAGCTCAGGTTTGTTTAAGAATGTTATCTACAAAATGTGTTTACAAGTCACATATATTTACTATATATGTATGAATAAGATTTGGCATTAAATAACCAACAATAGTTGATCTTCCATAAAACTCAACCAAACCAAACCATTAGTCAGAATTGTTAACACTCAAGATTCTTAAGTTAATTCTTTAAAAATTTGAATTATTGAATTTTGAATATTTTTAAATAATGAAATAATGAGGTGTTAAACTTTTTTTAATCATTCATGTCATAATATAGTCGCAAATAGAAAAGTAGAAGCTTATTTTAATACTTGCATTTTGACACAAGCTCTGATATATATATATGTATATATATATAATTTTTGAGCACCTCACATAGTGTAATGTTTAGCAAGTTAGATAAGTAGATCATAGTAAGTTTGACTCTCACTGGGTGCTCCATTCATATGGCCTTGTACCACAACTAAACTCAGTTTAGTAAATAACAATATATATATATATATATATATATATATATATATATATATTCAATCATACATCTTAGATGCATCAGGGAGGTCTTCAGTGATGCGCTGTCTTCATTGCCGATTTCGGGTTATTTCTGCTTCATATCAGCTCCGACAGTAACCCCGGCTTGACTCTAAAAGAGCCAAGCCGCCTCCATGATCGCGATCGTCTACGCTTGTGCCTCTACCAAAGCATATATATATATATTGAAAATTAAATTGACAGGTTTTATTAAAGGAGAGCTTTTTTTGAAATAAAATTAATTTCTGAAGAATCTTTTCTTATACCAAACATATCAATTTAATTTTCTATATTATCTTCTCATATATATATATATATATATATATATATAATTTCATTGAGCTGGAAAAATTGCTCAAGCAGAATAAAAATCAATCAGTGACTATTTTAGTAGTTTTTTTTACCAATAATAAATACCATAACATGATTTAAAGAAAAATTAGTTAGCAACAGAGTCATACAGTGAAACCCATCCACTAAATGAGTAGTATTTAATGGACAAACATTTGTATCCAAGCACTCATCCTTTGGATAAGAATCAGTGTTCATCATTGTTTCAGACTTAATTTTAAGCCATTTAAACAAATGTCCGTGTTCAGTTTAAAAATCAATTCTTTGTCTACTTAAACAAAAGTCGCTTGGTTATGTTGTTCCAGTTGAACAAATACCATAATTCGATTGAATCAAACCAGTTATTTGAATAATTGTCAGTTTCCACATGAATAAAGATTTGTATTCATTTAGCTGGACAAGATGCAGTTAAATTGAAAAGTCCTATTTTTTTTTTTTTTTTGATTCATGCCATTTGAAACTTGCAAGATGGAGTTTTATTCACAAACTTTTATCAATAATGCACTCACATCAGATATAATAGCGGATAGTGTGAATTTTTCTGTATTCTTTTTTTTCTTTCTCTGTCCATAACTTCAGTCAGACTAAAGCAAATGTTTATAAAAAAATTAATAAGTAAATCCTGTTTCGATTTGAATATTGATTTGAAATACTCAGCCCCAACAGGATGTGATTCTTCTGAACTCTCTGGGCAGTCTAAACAGCCAAAGCCTATATATGTCAGTCACAATTCTCTATACATCTCAAAAATTTTTGAACAACTGTTTTTGGCAAAATACAAGATTGTGCAAGTGCGTCACCTTCCATATTCATAATATCTAACTCCTTGTTTCCTAAAGTAGAATTTCATCACAAGAGTAAGATTTGAGGATGCAGAGGACATTAAAATGAATGAGGCATTATGATTTTATCTCATATCAAAAGAAGAGGTTCCTAGGTATTTTGACAAATGGAAAATTGGAATAAGTGTGTTGAATGCCAATGGGGACTATTTTTTTTATTAATGTTTCATTCATTGTTTATGTCTGGCTTGGTAAATACAACTTCAACTTCAATTCATTTTGAACACACATATTATTGAATGAGCTTAATATTTATGATGATCAGACAAGACTACATTGAGAAGAATTTCAAGTATTAATAGAGAGTGGTACATGAAAAGCATGGTATATAAAACAGAATTAGACTTACATTGAAGAAGATTGGTGAAGTATATAGGACAGAAAACTTTACAAAAAATCCAATGTTGGTAATAATATACATACACTCACATCATGTATAATAATGAACAGTGTCATCTTTCTGAATCTTTCTTTTTTCTCAATCTCTCTCTATTAATAAGTTCAGTAAGACAAAAGAAAACAGATTTATAAAATTAACTAGTGAACACTACTCTGATTTGAACCTTCAACCTGGAGGTAAGCAGATAAGTGACATATCAACTATGCCACCATTCTGCTGTTTAAACAGCATAGTAGAATTTACTTTAGAGAAAATGGAACTATATGTCATTGCTCAGTAAAATAATATATTAGACATTTTAGAGAATTGGGTTTTGTCCATGTTCATCATATATATATATATATATATATATATATATATATATATATATATAGTATTATTTGGTCCAGTTAAACCAGAGTTGGGAGTAATTCCATTAGGACAAGAAAACTATTCAAGAGTGAACATTTAAATTTTCCTGGTAAAGAGCTCAATGTAACAGACATTACAGAGCAATAATCTATTTCATCCAAAGGATCTAAAGAAGTCCTGTTAAATTTTTTTCGTGTTTTTGAATTTTTCAAAAATGCGTAACAGGATGGAAATAAATTTATAATCCTAATGTGACCGGTTTGTTGTTTTTTCTGAATGAAATTATATATATATATATATATATATATATATATATATATATATATATATATATAATTCCATTTTCAAAACTTATCTATTTATCTATCTATACTGCACAAAATATCCAGCAAATTTCTGAGATAAGGGATTATTATATACTTATGAACTCTTGTATCTTCATGTAGGCAGAATACACTGATGCTCTAATTACTGCTACATTCAGTTTTCACTAGTTGTCCCCTACTTCTGTGCCAAATATAAGTAAATTAATAAAATAGGGTTATATATATATATATTGAAAAATGCTATTTTCAGAGAGTTTGTGTGGGTAGTTGGATGAGTATACATGTAATTTGAAGTATAGGATAATTTATGCTCAGATACTACACTGATCCTAGGTCAAGAAATGATACCTTGATCTTAGGCAGAATATACAGATACTCTGATCATAGCATAACTAGAGATTCATATATAACTAATTGAATCATCTTCTAGGTACTATGCCAATTTTAATTAACAAAATAGAAACATTAAGAAAATAAAATTGAGTTGCTTTTGTAGAATATTCAGATATTTTTGGAAGTAATTTTTATTGACTGAAGAATGATTCTCAAGGAAACTAAATATTTTTAGAGAAGCTAATTCCTGACCCCCAACCTTACCATACAGATTTTTATGAAGCTTTTTCCTAGAACAACTGAAAGGTGGAACAAACTCCCTAATGAGTGTTTTGCAAGTCCAAAGTCAATAAGTATCTCATTGGTCCTTACAAGCCCTAGTCACTCCTTGGCTATTCATACATTCATGTTACCATCTTCACTCATTCCCAACTCTCAAATCATTCTTCCTATTTATTTTCAATGTCATTGCCATATTATCATAACCCTTTGTTGTGGTCTTGTTTATGGTGAATCTTAGAGAACAAAAACATTTTTTAAAGTTTAGCAGGATGCCAAAGAAGAACAGTATAGAAAAATTGTAATTTATCTATATATAAATATCAAATTATCTATCTATCTCTGCTTTTATTTCTTTATTTTTTTGGTCTTATTTGCTTTTAAAGTTGTATTTAGAATTGTGGATTCTTAAAAATATTTGGTTCAAAAAGTGAAAAATATACAAGTATCACAAGGCAAATGATATATATTGATATTTAGTATGCCTACCTTGATCTGTCATAAAGCCAAAAAATGAACATTTGGAATTAAAAAGATTGTATCATACCAATAGGGGAAGAACAATTTGCTTTGAAAATCAGTATTAAGAATCCTGGTTTTATCAGGATTTGAACACTGAACATTGGCACCAATTGGATATATACAACTACAACAGGTATCATAGCAGACTGATATTATATTTATGTATAATATAAAAAAAATTCCAAGATAAGAATGAAAGAAAAGTAAAACGAGTTTCGAGATGACCTCTTTCTTTTTAAAAAAGTTAACTTAGAAAAAAGAATTCTCTAAGCTGAAAGAGTTTCATATAGAATTGATTTTCCTTGTTTGACTTTCTGAGATAAGGAATTATTATACACTTATGTACTCAGACTTGTGTCCTCATCTTTGTTGTTATTATAAGTGACTTTGATACAAATCAATATGAGGAAGCATTATCTTACACATCAGTGCATAATAAGGATAACTTTCTCAGAAAGTTACATGAAAATTATTATGGATTCAACATGATACCAGAAATCCCCTGTGGCTTAGTGGCTAATGCACTGAACTGTGACATCTTAGTAACTTCAGTCACACTATTATATTCACTTTCAGAATAATACCCTTGGGAAAGGTATAAACTTCCTTATCCTCACTATGAGTTAAATTGTAGAATTACTTGTACAATGATGGCTTTCGTATTAAATAATTCATGAAGGATAATATGAATTTACCAACTCCTCTGTATTAGCAGGATGTAACTCAAGGTTAATTTTTAAGCAAAGTTTAAGAGGTTTGAATTCAGTTTTCCTTTCTTAGACTGGTTACCATACCAAGGTTAAATAGATCAGTCTGCCTTATATTTACCCATAACTGGAGGGAGAATAGGTTAATGTATACCTTTCTCAAAGGTATTAACACTGTATAATGCAAACAGTTTTGTCCAGTATTTGAACTTGGGTTGCCATGTCTATTTCCAAAGACGATAACCATTACTCCATGGGTGCCTCATTCATGAAGGGTGATATGCCATTACACAGTGGGTGCATCATTCATGAAGGGAGATATGCCATTACACAATGGGTGCCTCATTCACGAAGGGTGATATGCCATCATATGATGGGTGCCTCATTCATAAAGGGTGATATGTCATTATGCCATGGATGCCTAATTCATGAAGGGTGATATGCCATTACACAGTGGGTGCCTCATTCATGAAGGGAGATATGCCATCACATGATGGGTGCCTTATTTATGAAGGGTGATATGCCATTATACAGTGGGTGCCTCATTCATGAAGTTATGTATATGTCATTACATGATGGGTCCCTTACTCATGAAGAGGGAAATGCCATCACATGATGGGTGCCACATTAATAAAGGGTGATATGCCATTATACCAAGTGCTTTAAAGAAGTGAATGACCTAAAATCATACAATGTATAAGATATTTCACTTATTCATTTGTCAGTTCAAAACATTTGGTGTATCATTTCTCAAGAAAGAAAATACAAAAAGAATTTTTAAAATAAATAATGGTCATTTTTTTCTTTACTGCAAATTACTTTATTTTTTAAATTAAAAAAAAAACTTTAAGTGTATTGCTCTGATATCAGTTTTGTTTTAATGTTCTGTTTTCACTGGCTTACAGTTACATACATATACACAAGCATAATGAATTTAGTTGGTTGGTTGGCTTTTATAGCATATCAACCTTTGTAGGTTATTTAACGCCAAATCTCATAATGAATTTAGTAATTTTAGTAAAATATACATATCTCCAGTATGCAAATGTTTAAAATGATTTGGGATTTACTTTAATACTTTTATACTAATGAGATACATAGAAATATTTGTAAATCATCATCATCATCATCATCATCATAATCAAATCACGCAAACAGCACACTCTGACTCTCTTTCTCTCTCTCTCTCTATCCATCCTTATTACTCCTGGCTGGTCTTCCAGACTACATCCAGTGTCTGCACGGAGCTGATATAAGTAAGTTCTTGCTGGTCAAGTAACACTGGTGCATTCATATGTAGGGTTCCACAGAAGAACATCAATTATGAGTTTATCTTTGCTATCTCCAGCAGTGCTCAGCATGTCTTGTTTATCTTACTTGGATGGTTTTTGATATGGGAGGTAAGTGAGATGTTGCCTCCAGGATTTGTCCAAAATAACACATTGCATTCTTTTGTAGTTCCCATTGACCTATTTCTCCATGCATAAATTGTTTTGGAGAGTGTTGCTTCCAGGATTTGTTTAAAACAACATGTAGCATTCTTGAGTAGTCCCCATGTAGCTTTTTCTCCCTGCGTAAATTGTAAAAATTGTTGATAATATTAGCCACTAATTTCTATAAATAATTCCACTTTGTTACATAACACTAAATAGAGGTGTAAATTTTTCAATCTGGCCAAGAAGAGAATGATCAAAAACCATGAAATATACATGCTATCCTATCAATTCATTTTGCAACTAAAGACATTTGATATGTCATTTCTCAAATTTATAAAAAAAAAATGATAATACAATTCTTTTGAAATAAAAGATGATTTACTTCTTGGTTGGACTGAGATTTTTTCAGTATTCCATTGTACAGTTATCTGGAGATATAGAGATTTTAAACTAATTCTACCCACTTTATCCATAAAAAACAAAAAAGAAAACTCAAGATGAAAATAAAGACAAATGCTTAACTTTATATAAATCACTATATAAAAGATTAATCTTGAGTTTGTTTAAATTTGTATTTGTCCACTTTTTTGTATTCGTATTCTTTTTTGTTTCTGAGATAAAAAAAATTGTTATACATTTAATGTACTTAGACTTGAGTCCTCATCTTGGTTGTTATAAGTGACTTTGATAATTACAATAATGATAACTCCTCTTCTTAAAAATTTAGACAAAAATTGTTATGAATAGAGACAATAAAACTTTGATGGATCAAATTTTAAAATTAATTGTGTTCAATAAGAATATGATCAAATCAGGCCTTAACATAACAAATGACTTGTTGGCAGCATGCCTTTTTAAGTATGCAACAATATTTTCCTGTTCATGGGATCAACTTAAGTCATATTACATCAAGTTGAATTGGTATAATTGATAAAGCAACAGATATGTAATTTCAGTGAATGAGAAGTTTTGATTTTTGCCTAGAAGGTGTTAAAATATGATTACAATTCTCAGTTTAAGAATCAAGAAAATATGGATTCTTGATAT
Source organism: Sepioteuthis lessoniana (assembly GCA_963585895.1). NCBI lineage: Eukaryota > Metazoa > Mollusca > Cephalopoda > Myopsida > Loliginidae > Sepioteuthis > Sepioteuthis lessoniana. Next base: position 97,236,383 of record OY757912.1, read on the forward strand.
TAGAACTTTGCACATGTTCACCCAGGCAGCACACGACTGGCAAGACTTGGTTATTTATTTGTTTGAACTATAAGCTTGTTGATTTCTAGGGATGAAACTACAACTAAATTACCAGGCATAGAAGATCTCATATATACATATGAAAAAAAGAAAATAATATTTATTAAACTGAAAATGTAGCCCAGTCAGCAGAACTTAGTTTTCACTGTATCCAAAAAGGAGTGTCCTGGGTATGACACTAAACTGCATTTGATGATGAAGAGGTACTCCACATTTTACTGATTTTGAGTATCAAGAGAATGAGGAGAACTCTTTCATTGCCATTAATCCTAGGTCCACTCATGAAGTGCCTGTCAGAGTCTTATCTATGAGTCAAATAAACCTTTTTAAAAATTATCTTTATTCAATAGGACTCTGTGTACAAAAAAACTTAAGAAACAATTACACAACAAATGTGAATATGAACATACAACTAATATTATTTCCTAACCTCAAATATAAAATAACCCTTGAAAGGTTGACATGCCATTAAAATCAATCAATTATGAGCTGCAAATGGCACAAGGTCTCAGGTGTAATTCTCCCAGTTAGGATCACTTGTTACTTGGTTAGCATTACCAACCTGAAAATCATTACCCTAAAGTTTAGATAGATAGATATGCTTTATAGATATTTTTTAGATATATGTATATCTTTTTATGTTAAAGATGCTATTTTATCCCAGAACAAGTCTAAAAAATTTATGATGCAATGTACAGGCTGAACTTTTAATACACAATTTTTGCTGTTTATTTTCAAAATTTTGCAAGTTAATACAATAATATATCCCCGACAAAAATATTAATGTACTGGATATTTTGTGTGTATATATATATATATATATAAATATATATATATATAAAAAAAAAAAAAAAGTAAAGTTTGCGACCATAGTCGAGGGTAACCCAAAGGCTCCCTTTTCGATAGCTACTACACCAATGTGAAGGGGAGGGCGCTATTCCTTCCCTGGATTGCTCTGCTTTACCCTTGATCCGTACCTTATAATGCTGAGTGTTAAGCAAAGAGGCATCAAGTAACATTTTTTGAGTCTTTGGTATGACTCGACCTGGGATTGAACCCGGGTCTCCCGGGCCATTGGCGAACACTCTAACCCCTAGGCCAATGTCCGGTATAATATATATATATATATATATATATATATATATATATAGATATATTTATATATATATATATATGTATATATATATATATATTTATATATATTTTTTATATTTTTTTTTATATATTTTTTTTTTTTTTTTTTTAATTTTTTTTCATCATACAACGTGTGAAAGCACGTGCTATACCATATCCTCATCAGCCGCCATCCAGGGGTGATAACACAGTTTCGGTAGCTCAAGGCGGTACTGCCACCCCCGGCGCTACCAAGCAGCTTTTGCCACCGGACAGGGTATTAAGAGAATCATATATATATATATATATATATATATATATATATATGCCAGATCCATTAAATGCAGAGACTACATTGGACGTTTATCTTCATTTTCTGAGTGCAGTTTGTGATTTAAAAAGAAAAAAAAAAAACGCGTTTACTTTCGGCGGTTGATGTTATTACGCGTTTACAGTAACCGTTTCTTACGTAATCACACGGGAAAGGTGATTCCTCGTGTATTACCTTCATGCTGAAAACTTTCTCGCTTTCGACCAAATCCAACTTGATGCATATCGCGTCGTGTTCTGAAGACGATTCGAGGCAACTTTCAAACTGCGGCCAGTGATTCCTATTTTTGAAAGAAACGAAATGACCGAGTGTCCTATAAAACCACGACAACCAACCTCAATAGGAATCACATGGCATATCCAACCCTTTTCCACGCAGTCGGCACGCAGTGACTCGTAGCGGTTTTTCTTCCGCTAGTGTGCTTCCTCCCGGTTTTCTTCCCAAGGGACAGTCAATTCTATGAGGAGGACACACTTCTTTGAATCGGACCATGCTACAATGTCCGGCCGCTTTTCCGTTTGAATAATGTGAACTGGAAATTGTAGAGATGTCTTGAGATCTGCTGAAACTTTCCAGTCACTAGCTCCGTTCAGTAGCTTCATGTTAGAATTTTTTTGTTTCCTCACAGGACATTCACCTTCCTTGAGAAACTGAATTATGGGTCCCTTGGCTGTTATTGATTGCTGATTTGCTGTCTCACATTGTGTTCTTAACAATTCAATTATCACTTCTAATACCTTGTTATGTCGCCATGTGTACATTTGAAGTGAGTGTGGACATGCAGATAAGACGTGGCGCAAGGTACCCCGATCACTTTTACACGACAAGCACAAGTCCGAATTGGTATATCCCCATAATTTTAGGTTGGTCACATTTGGTAAGAGATCATAAGTAGAGCGAAGAAGGAATGATATCGCCAGTGGTTCCATTGCAATTAAGGATTTCCACGATAATTTAATTGGTTCGATATCATTCCATTTTGTCCAAGCACATTGTTTGGCCTGAGTAACAGCACTGGCTTTTCTTTGCTCTTCCTCAAACATCCTGACTTCTTCGCTCACCATGTCTCTTTTTCCTTTTGGGTCCATTTTGAAGAATACCTTTTTGCTCGTGCTACCCAACCCAGCTCGATTGGTTTGAGTGACGCCTATGATGTCTTTGATTCGTAGGCTGCATTCCGCCTCCTGAGCGGTTTTAACGGCCGACCACTTCGTACCTGATTTTATTTCTGGATACGCCTTCCGAATGATCTCGTCGGCTGAGTCCTTCATCATCATGTGAAGGCGTACTTTCCCAATTTTGAATTCTTCTACCAGTGAAGATATTGGGAGCTGTAGGTTTCCAGAATTGGTATATAAACCCACTTTCGAAAAACAAGGAGGAACTCCGAGCCACTTACGCAGGTATTTGTTGCTGTACTGTTGGATCCATTCAACACGAGATATCGCAATCTCGTACATCTGTAAGGGCCACAAAAGACGGGGTAGCAGACCATGTTGGTAACACCAAGCCTTCATCCTTCCGGGTAAACAAGTTTTATCAATTGATCTTAGTCCCTTCAAAGCTATTTTCTGGACCTCTGTACCCCTATGACGATCAGTCAGTGGGATTGAATAAAGACGTCCGAGACTCTTTAGCGGCTCCT